>LPNX010615837.1:326242-465016 GCA_001517045.1 Pseudotsuga menziesii
GGGAGATGTTAGTTAGTTTGATATTCCAAAAGACCAAGGTTCACAACACGCTTCATGCAAAGAAATCTAAGCCAGAAAGAAAAGATTCTTATGTTTAATAATGAAAAAATTTCTAAATAGTTGCAAAGAACTTAGACATGCCTGTGCTCGTCCTCTGCTCATTGCGGTTCGCTCCCTATCCTGAGCTCCCCGAAGATTTGTAGTTGGGATAAGGCACCTGGCCTACTTCAATGCAATTAAAGTCTTCTAACAGGATTTCATAATGTTTTCTGACTTCCTCTGGGGATTTGCCATCAACCATGGAAGCAACATTGTGCCAACGGTCAGGTTCTCTTTTGCACAGTGCTGTACCAACAGGAGCTATTTATTTTTATTTGGGGATTTATTTTTGCCAACCATTGTTAGTCTATTTGTACGCTTTTAATCGAAGTATTGGTCCTTTCTAACTAAAGTAAGCATGTTATGTAGATCTCTCTGTGGAGGAGCAAAAGCTTGCAAAGTGTTATCCTGCTCACACAGCTTTATGCATCAGAGATGGCTGGGACTTCTGTGGTCCTGAAAAAGCTGCTGGTGAGGGTTCTTCTCATCATTTCCTTTTTATGTTTTGAATGCATGCCTATATGTGTTGTTTATCATATTTCTCCACTCATGATTTTAAATGCTTAATTAGTTTATTACATACATTCTATTAAAATTTACAGTGAAGATCCAGTGGTAAAACTCATAAAAAATTAGAGTGACAACAGTGGTCAGCTTATTGGTTTCTTGGAATAATGCCATGTCACCTAGAGATCCTTGACTTTATCCTAAAAAATGTATTTTGCCTTTTTTCATATAATTATGATCCTAGTTAGTCATGTCATTTGCGTTGGCCTTTGCTAAATTTACAACAGTTTACTAGATCTCTCCCATAATATTCACTTTCACTATTATTTTTTGCCGACATGTTATTAAAGTTACATCACGTTACAAGATCTCTCCCATAATATTCACTTTCACTATTATCTTTTGCCGACATGTTAGTAACGTTACATCACGTGACAAGATCTCTCCCATAATATTCACTTTCACTATTATTTTATGCCGACATGTTAGTAACGTTACATCACATGACAAGATCTCCCTCATAATATTCACTTTCACTATTATTTTTTGCCGACATGTTAGTAACGTTACATCACGTGACAAGATCTCCCCCATAATATTCACTTTCACTATTATATTTTGCCGACATGTTAGTAACGTTACATCACGTTACATCACGTGACAAGATCTCCCCCATACTGGGCTGTAGAGCGCCTCTCGGCGCAACTAGCAGGAACCTACCCTTCTGTCCTATAGACAGAAGGGAGCCATTCCTGCCTCTGTAGCAAGGAGAAATCCATGCTACAATGGAGATTAGCACAGAGTCCAATTTCATTGCGGGGAGGGGTAATGAGCTCTAAGTATTGCTCTAATTCCACAATAGTTGAATGGTTCAAGAACCCCATCGAATCTCACAAAAACGGGTCAATAGGATGGAAAGCCTTGGTATTGACCTTCCCTTTGGTAGGAAATTGGTACGCTTGAAAAATTGGAGATGGAAAAGAGGCAAGAATTGGCGAGGATCTTTGGGTAGGAGAAGGAGAATAATTTAGGTTGTCGGAAAACTTAAATGCTCAATTGAGAGCCCAAAGGGTACATATATTAGCTAATGCACAAGCACAAAAACCTCAATAGAGGGGAAGAGCTGGTTGGAAAACCTCCCTGGACCTTGGACTAGTTGGAGAAGAAGCAGGGGAATGGAATAGATACGTGAGAAAACTAATATTCAGTTTTGTCCATTTGGAAGAGGAGAAGCGAGATAAGCTAATATGGACAAAGAATACAATGAATGGGGAGTTCTTGGAAAAAATAGGCTATGAAGTATCAATTTGTGAATTATTTGAAGGAGAAAAAAGATGGGGGTGGGACAAAGTATGAATAATCCACAGTCCATTGAAAACCATTATAACTCTGTGGTTGGATTTAAGTGACAAAGTGTTAACATGGTAAAATCTAAAAAAAAAGAGGATTGCAAGGACCAAGTGTATGCATTTTGTGCAAATCACAAGAAGAACATTCTTCTCAGTTTTTCAGTTCTTGTCCTTATGCAGGTTATGTATGGGATTCAACCACAAAGACCCTTTCAAATGATAAGATATTTGCAAGAAGTGATTCAATGCTAGAACAACACACTCAAGAATGGTGGAAGAATACAAAGGTACGTTTCTATGATGCATTCCATGATCTTTTTGTGTACAACATCTGGGAAGCCCGAAATAAAGTAATTTTCCAGAACAGATGGGTTCCTTCAGATATTACATCTTCTCCGTTAATGCAGAAAGCGTAGGAGCATAAAACCGCCCCTAAGCCAAGTAAGAAGCGTGAGATAGTCACCCCAAACATTAATAAGAGATTCCCTTGGGCATTCTTTGACGGAGCAATCCAAGGTGAACCATCACTTGAGGGAGCGGGATACGTTCTTTAGATATCATAAACCACAAAATTGTGTATTAAATTTGCACCAGGGAGAGCTACAAATAAACGAGCAGAGTTAGAGACATTATGGGCAGTTCTCAATATCGCACAGAGAAAGAACATTTTAAGGATACAATTGTTTGGGGACTTAAAAAAGGTGATAGATTGGGTGAAACGAAAAAACTAAATCAAAGCTCCTCATCTACAATATATGTTAGCTGAAATTCAATCTTTGATATCTTCCTTTGGATCGATATCCTTGTCACATATATACAGAGAACTAAATATTGAAGTAGATATGCTTTCCAAAATGGCATTAGCAATTCAACCAGGGGTTATTGAAGTGGAGGAACATAGTAATGGTCAAGTCACATAAAATTTTACAATGATATAAGACTCATAGGATTCTATTTTGAATATTGTAGATGCATGTAAAGGAGAAAATAGTTAGAATTAAGAACATATTCATGTATAAATTTAGGGTAATACATTGGCTGAAAACGATGTAGCCTTAAAGGAAATAAAAAGGATGTAAGCTCAACTTGAGCAATTCATGTTTATTCTATGAATAAAAGGTGTTTTTATTTGGAAAAAAAATATGCACCATAGCAGTGCATTTGTATATATAGAGGGCCTTGATATATTAACACATCACTTGCAGTGCATTTGTATATATAGAGGGCCCTGGTATGTTCAAAACAATATATATCTAGCTTTGTGGATTTCACTAGTGGTGCGTTTTGTTTACATAAACACACTTGTGTCTACGATGTGTTTAATTTACTATTTGGAAGCCCCGTCCACAGTGCACTCTATTTTCACACAGAGAGCATTGAAATTATCAGTGCGAGGTAAAGAGTTTTAACACACCATGTATATTTTTGATTTTTTTTCTTTTTAAAAGTGGAAAAGTCAAGCAAAATTTCAATTTTTAATCCACTAAAAATGTAAAGAAGAAGGTAATAAAGTCATTTTTTAGACTCTTGTTTGTCAAGGAGGCATGGTTTCTACGCACACAACAATATTGTTTTCAAACATTTTGAAAAATTTGAACTACATAGATGAAGCAAAGGATGGGAGAAATATGAAAACTAACGAGCACTGATGCTGGGCCACACCAAGCAATAAATTTTAATATCTATGCTTAGGTGGTCTTAGGTGGTATGCAACACTTACAATTGGGTAAAAATGAATTTTCTGTGTGGTAGTTTTTACCCTATTTCGGTGCACTTGATTCAGTGGTGCATCGGTGCACTTACCTTTATAGAGAGCATCGTTAAGGTTTTTCTATGTTTTAAAAATAATAAAGTTGTATTATAAGGCAATGCTCTTTATTTAATTATGCACTAGTGCATCAATGTATTTATAACACATCGTTATGTTCTGTGGGAAAAACAAAAAAAAGTTTATTTTTTCCAGTTAAGGGAGAGCTATTTTGACATGAAGCGATGTGTTGGATTGTGAAACACATTGGTGCATCCATGTCTTTTCCACACATTGAAAAGATAGGTTGGGTAAAATAAAAGCCATATGTTTTCAAACTAAATCAAGCTATTTTGACTTCGGTGCTCTTTATAATTAAGCGCACCGGGGCGGTTTGCTAGATAGGGAGTACCATTCAATTTTATGATTTTTTTGTTTAAAATAAAGTATATATTTTTTGATCCGCGAGATGTAGAACAATTTGTGGCGGGGTATGGTTAATATGCCCCCTAAGCTAAAAGGTCGTCGGTTCTAATCTCATCGGATACCAAAAAATCCAACCATGTTAAGGGTTGGTGCGGTCTAGGCCGGGTGCGATCCCCGAGTGATTTTGACGGCTTAGATGCCCCTGGTTCATGCTTACTTAGCCAATGGAAACCCTGCTAGTCAAGGGGGTTCCACCACTTTGCCAACCAAAAAAAAAGTATATGTTTTTTGTATTTAATCGGTGTGTTGTACCTTCTCTTGCCACAACACATTTGTGTTTAGTATAACAAAAAAAATAAAAAAAATGTAGAATAAATATTAGATTACATTACAGGCGGATGAGATTTGATTGAACTAGAAAACATGTGACAATGAATTATATTCCCAACTTTTTGGACTTCAACGTGAGTCCGTCATTAGGGTATCCCAAAGAAAAAAAATGTATTTTTCTTGACAGTGGCGAGCTATTTTGACAAGACTCAGTGCATTATATTGCCATCCATATTGGTGTGTTTCTATCCATTCCATGCACCAGATAGTTTTGCAGTGATTTTTCTTTAAACACTTTTTTCAAATTCCAATGAGCTCTTTTTACTTCGGTGCTCGTAATATTTTGGTGCACCCATGCATCATCTTATGTAGCTCACCGATGCATATTGTGTTGAAATATTGTAACTTCGAAGAATATTCTAAATGTATTTTATTGTTGTAATCTATCAGAGATGTTTTCTTCCTCTGTTGGGATGCTATTATTATATTTGGTCGTCATCGAGTCATGAGGTAAAACCACCGTTGTAAGTTAGGTCAATGGAACCCTCCATAATATAATATTATATTGTTTTGTGTCTTCCTAGGTGAACTTGACCCAATAAGTCAAGTGGAAGAAAAAGTATAAATAGAGGAGTTTTGTTCCTCATTTAAACACACACACTCACTTGTGTATAGCGCAGAGGAGAGAGAGAGAGAGAGAGAGAGAGAGAGAGAGAGAGAGAGAGAGAGAGAGAGAGAGAGAGAGAGAGATATAGAGGGAGAGNGGAGAACACATTTGGGGTTTTCTCTTTGTACTTTTGATACATCTATATAGAGGAAGTTTTGCTGGGTTTTCTTCCCCTAGAGGGTTTCCCAGGATAAATCTATGTCTATCTTGTGATTGCGTTCCTTTTAGTGATCCTACATATGCTATTTTTGTGAAATTGAATTGAATACTAATGATATCTAGCTAAGCATATGGAATCTCAACATGGTATGAGAGCTATCCTGAATAGGACATCTTTCACAAGGTGAAACTCTCTCTCCTCTCCCTCTAGCAAGAGATTATGGTTTCTGTCAAAGTTGGAATTTTGGATATCTGATTGCATAGAAAGTTGCACCTCCCTAGAGCGCATCTATTGAGCCTTGGATCAAAATTTTTGAGTGGGTAGATCTCTAGGAAAGTATAACACTAATTTGGCTTTGGACTAGAAAATTGCATAAAACCAGAAAACCAGAAAACTATAGAAACTGCAGACCAGAATCTCGCAAGTCAATTTTGAGAGGTGAAAATTTGGAATCTCCAGAAACCAAGTTTATGAGTCAACTTGTCTCAGTCAAGCGCATCTCCTGGTAAGGTCAGTTCTGCAATTTGAGAAATTTCATTTTTTAGTGACCTCCTAGATATGATGGCCCCAGGCACTAATATTGAGGTTAAGCTAGAAGGCATAGAGAATTTTCGAGCATGGAAATATAGGATTTGTCTCATTCTTAGAGAGAATGATCTTGACAAATACATCAAAGGATATTTTGCGGAACTTGAAGAGGATGAAGCTAAGGAGAAGCACAATAAGGACCTGATTAGGGCTATGGAGATCATTACTGATTCTATCAAAGATCACTTGATTCCTCAAGTGTCATCCAAAGAGACCCCAAAGGAGATGTATGATGCCCTATCCAGAATGTATGAAGGAAGGAACATCACTAGAAAGATGAGTTTCAGAGCTCAATTGAAGAGTATCAAGATGAGCCAAGGAGAATCCATTCAAGACTACTTCACAAGGGTCTCCCAGTTCAAGGAGCAACTCAAAGTCATTGGAGGCTCCCTTGATGAAGCTGAATTAGTTATGACTTCTCTCAATGGTATCACTAGACCTTTGGATTCATTCATACAGACTATGTGTGCTAGAAAGGAAAGCATGAAGTTTGACATTGTATGGGAATATTGCATTTAAGAGGAGGCTAGAGTAGCCAATAGAGAAGTTCTATTTAAAGAAGATGATCAAGCCCTAGCCACCCATACCAAAAGAGGAAGAAGTCAATCTAACTTCAAGAAGGAAATTCACAAGGAGTCTCGACCTCCCAAGAGGTTCTAAAGGATAAGAGGAAACAATAAGTGGAAAGACTACTCCAACTTTCAATGTTTCCATTGTCACAAGATAGGACACATTGCCAGAAATTATGCATTTAAGAAAGAAAAATACAAGAAGAAAAACAAAAGACATCATGCACACCTAGCTGAGGATGAAGAAGAAGAAGAAGAAGGACCTCAAAGAAAATAAGAAAAATAAGAAGATGCATAAGAGTATGGATTATTCTTTGCACTCTCTGGGTTTGTGACACCTGGAGAAGATACATGGCTTATTGATAGTGGTGCTTCAAAACACATGACATGACAAAATAAAACTAACTTGAAGAGAAGAAATCTCCTTAGAAAGTATCATTAGGAGATGACTATCAATATCCTATCAGAGGTATTGGTGAATCAAGCTACAAGCTTGATTCTGGAATCCCCATGAAGATGAAGGAAGTATTATATGTACCAAGTTTGAAGAATAAATTACTTTCAATCTCAACATTAGATAAGAAAGGATATAGGGTTGCATTTATAGATGGACAAGTACTTATGTGTCCCAAAGAAAAATCAATTGAATATGCAGTTGTCATTGGTGAAGAAGGAGGAGGATTATGTAAACTCAAGGGACATTCAGAAACAACCCTTGTTCATGATACCACTAGCACAAGTGAATTATGGCATAGGAGGCTTGCTCACATCAACTAAAAGGCACTACCCCATGTGAGAAAAGTAGTATCAGGTTTACTAGATTTGAAGATCTATCATGAAGGCACTGGCAAAGGATGTGCAAGAGGAAAGAATATCAAGAATCCATTTCCGAAGAGTGAAACAAAGACTAAAGGTATATTGTTATTAATTCATTCAGATGTATGTGGTCCAATTCCCTCCACATATTTGAGTGGATATGAATATTATGTTACATTTATTGATGACTATTCAAGAAAGACATGGATATATTTCTTGAAAACAAAGGATGGAGTATTTGGAAAATTCAAGGAATTCAAAGCCTTGATAGAGAATCATTCAGAAAGAAGAATCAAGAAACTCATAAGAGAAAATGGTGGAGAATATACTTCAAAAGAGTTTGAATCCTTTTGTAAAGAAGCTGGAATCAAGAGGGAACTAACCACTCCCTACAATCCTCAACATAATGGTTTTGCGGAAAGAAAAAATAGGACCATTATGGAAGCAATGAAGACAATGATATATCATCAAGATCTTCCAATGAATCTTATGAGGTAAAGCAACAAGAACAAAAAATTATGTACATAATAGATCATCCCATAGTGCCTTTGGATTCAAGACTCGAGAATAAATGTTCACAGGAAAGAAGCCTGAAGTGAGCCATCCCAAGATATTTGGTTGCCCAGTACATGTTCACATTCCAAAAGAAAAGAGAACTAAGTTGGACCCTTCCAGAAAGAAGGGAATACTTGTTGGATACTGTGAAGTCTCCAAAGCCTTTAGAATATACATTCCAAGATTTCATCACATGGAAATTAGTAGGGATGTCACATTTGACGAAGAAGCAGCTATCAAGAGATCTAGAGCGTGTCGGCATGTAACATCTCCAATTTTCTTTTATTCTATGTAAAACTGTACTTTCCCTAGAAAGATAAATCCAAGAGATGTTCTAATTTACTCTAATTTAGTTGTGACAATAACTTGTAAGTGACTTTAAAATGACTGTAAAACTATTGTGTTTGATGTCTTCCATGGCATGTCCTTTTTTTGACATTAGTTTATTGTGTAACAAAATTAGTCATTACTTACATGTTGTAATCTTTCTTATATTTTGTCAAATAACAAATTGTTGTAACATAGCTATTGTTCTACCATCCTTGATCTTGCCTATAGGCTAGGAAGAGGAGGTTTTCAGGTCTTACTTAGCCTTCATGGCTAATGCATAAATCCTATTTTTCTTGTGTAGGTGAAATTGACTGAGCCTAAAACTACCTAGATACGAAAAGAAGGTCCTAAACCCAAGTACACCATACATCTTGAGAAAAGTTGTGATACTAAGGGTCATGGATAAAATATCTCCTTTTTATACCAAGGCCCAACTTTGTAAAAACACCCAACTACTAGAAATTACTTGCGACTATGCAAAAGTGGGAAACCTACGATGATCTAAGTTATTCATATCATAAAATTTTACAAGGTAAGTGACTTCATAAAGTCACGATGGTTGATTTGATGTAAAAGGGACATGCTTTGATGGTTACCCACGTAGCCCATGTGAATGTCTTTAATGCTCCAACTGTTTGCGAAATGTCTCAAAGCAAAACCCTAGGCTTTAATGTGTTTTCCGTAAACCATGGAAGCTTGTCCTTGATGCTTGGTCTCCTTGGGTTTTTCGTTATGTGGAGCTCTGTTGGGTCCCCGTATGATCTTTTATGTAGTTCGTGGTGGTTCCAAGGTGGAGGAGCTAAGTGCTTAGCCCTCGAAACCTGTCCTCCTTGCCTGTATAATCATAAAACTTGTTGGTGGTTTGGTTTCATCTTCGAAAGCTCATCGAACCAAGTAAATCTCCTTTCATTTTTTCTTACATGAATTATTTACAAGGAAATTTGTAGTCATAACAGTTTTCTATGATAATGTTTAACCCTTGCGTTTATAATGTGTGGGAGGCATTCAGAACGGTTCTATGTAAGTGAGTCGTGGTTGGTCCTTGTCTTAGAAGACTCTATGGTCTGGGTAAGACCTAAAAATCTTGCTCTTTGTGGCTCTTGATAGCTTGTGGCACTGTGGCTTACTCTGCATTTTTCTATGGCATGTTGGGATTCCAACTCTATGTTTAGCCTTGGGCATGAGAGTGATTAGTTGGTCTTTGGTAGTTGTGAGGCTGTTTATACTTGAACTGTAAGGGATAATCCCTTTGTTTGTGGATCCGTACAGACTAAGCCACATCTAAATAGTGACACGGTTACTTTTTTTCTCTATGATGTAAATTGAATAATTGCTATTACTATCGATTTGGCATTGTAACGTTTTGTTGATTTATAAAGAAAAACCCCATGAGGGATTTAAGTTTTAAAAGACCCTTTCGTGCTTGCTTTTGCAACACTGTGGCTTTGTTTTTGAACATGTTATTATAACAGAGGGTGCTCTGCCCAAATTTGCAATAGATGCATGAAGTAAAAACAATATTTGATGTTGATTCCTTGGTTATGTATTGCCTCAGTCGAGAGGGATTTTATCGTTTTGTTATTTTCTTATAACACTGTAATGTGGCCGTGAGGCCTTCATCCCGTTGCATTCATTTTTGGAAAGAAATGTGGGCCATAGAGCCACTGTCAATAAGCTAAAACTATTTATCTTTTATGGAAAAGGTTTTGTCCTTTTGGCCGTGGGGCTTTTATATTTACTGTCTTTGAACTCTATCTTGATTTTTACAGTTTTTGTTGTTTGTATTTAAAGAAAAACGATGCAGTCGTAAGGTCTCTATTTTGATCTCTGGTTATGCATATAGATTTTCCATGGTTGCAGTTCTGTGATTCATTCCTATAGAACTAAGTTATCCCCGTGAGGATTCCATACTGTCACAAATGTTTTAAGAGATGGGCATGAGGCCACTACCAAAAGATTTAAGTTCCGCTAAAAGGAAAATACTGATTTATTTATAGTAAAATAATTAAGCACTAAGGCTGTTATAATTTCCATCTTTAAGTAAACAACTTGCAGATGACAATACCAATTCGGCTTACAGCTTGTAACCAGTGTTGCGACCTGTCGATAATCTCATTTTGGTATTTAACATTAATGTTTTTACAAGAGATTGACCATGTCGCCTTTAAGAAGAACATTTCTATGGACATAATCCTTAACTGAATACGATCTGAACCTAGCTTAGTTAATTTCAATATGAGGTTTTGTTTATCCTATTGTATCTAGGGTTGGTCATTAGACTAGAAATCAGCCCTAAGAACATATGTTAATATATGTTCAAAATACCGTGTAGGGTTTAAATATGAACACTGATGGTTTACTTAGAGGTTCCAGTTTGAAGTTCTTAAAATTTACCTCTGTAAGACTTTGTCATAAGCATAAATGTATATACTATGTATAATTTTTATTACAGGTTTAAAACCTTGGTATGTTTACCATAAGCACTGATTAGAGTTTGTATTAAATTGAGCACATAGATCTGTGGACAAACACACAACTCAGATGATAGATCACACAATTTACTCAGTTATTGAAGAATGAAATAGTGCAAAAATGGCTTGCAGCTGTGAATGCTTTTCATTAATCAAAGAGTAATTAGATAATAATTAAAATGAAGTACAATGGCTTTAATAGCCACAAGCAATTCGAATCCACACGAGGAAATTCAAATTGATTAGACTATACTTGACTGTAGGTAACTAAGACCTTGTCTAAGTCACTATCGGAGGACTCAATAGTTAACTGACCTTGTCTAAACCATAACTGGAGTTCATCAGAGTTCTAAAACACAACTCAAGTGTTACATTCGGTGTTGACTAAGGCTAACTGACTGTGGTAGGTGAGAAATGCACCCCTCCCGAGTGCAGTCAAGTAAACCTAGTGCTAACTGAATGTAGAGGACTAGAACTGAATGTAACTGAGTCCTAACTTATCTTAACTAGTCATTAACTGAACTGAACTGACCTTGGTTGGTTTCGGCACTCTTAGTGGCTCCTAAATTGTAGGGATTGGTCTAGGAGGCTCCTAAACTGATGCAATTAAGTGCAATCAGTGGCAGTAAGCCTCAATTAGTGTTACCCACACTTTAGTAACTGAAACATGAGCCCCAATTAGGCTAAGTGGACCTAATGGTGCTAATGACTATAAATAGATTGGATGGACTCCCGATTCAGACATATGACCAAATTGGACAAGGGAGGATTAATAATCCTAACACCCGCCCTGAATGCTAACTTGGACAATCTGCGGGACTTGGTAACTAAGACCATAGGTCACCCATTACATCAAGTAAAGTAAAGTAACTGCTCAAAAACAAGGTGATGGGGAAAAAACCACATGGGAACACCCCCCCCCCCCTCTAATTAAGTAGGTAGAATCAGGATCAATCTGGTTCTTCTATGCATAGTTATCCTGGGTCCTGACATGTGAACCTCTCCATCATTATGTCTAGAGGAATCTTACTATTTGGAAGAAGAATGATATGCTCAACTAAATCAGAAATATAGATAGCTGCCAGATGAAGACTGGACCCATGTAGAGCAACTGAAGTCAACTGATAAGTGAGAAAAGGTTCTTGAGGATTCAGAACATGTGAGGAACACTCAAGAAACTAATATGTTGCAGCCATGAACAACAAACCATGAGTGGTAAGAAAATCCCCAAGTGTTAGGAGCAAGTTTCCAGGCGGATGCAGAAAATCTTCCTCTTTACTAGTTCTGTGAGGAGATGAGCATGTGATCAATGGTAGAGAAGCACTGGGACTGTTGAGAGCGAATGCTTGAGATCCATAGTATGATATAGCTTCTGAAATAACTAATGAATCACATAATAAAATATCAGCAACCTCATATGATAAAACTAACACCAAATCCCCATCAACAGTTTTGAAGAGAAAGTGCGGTACTTGATTTTTCACATCGGAATTCGTGAGAGCAACTACAAGCATGAATGAAAGCTCTTGGATTTTAAAATATGAACCAAATAATATCAGATCAGAAAGTAAATCAGATCTAAATATGTTCAAAATAGATCCAAAACTGTGAAATGGAATCAAATCCCCAGCAAAAGTTTTGTAGGAGACTTGCGGTACTTGTTTCTTCACACAGTTGATGAGAACAACTACAAGCAGTACTGAAAGATTATGAATTTGATATATTAAACCAAGAAATATCAGATCAGATCTAAATAATATCATATCAGATCCAATAAGGTTAATATCAGATTCAAATAAATGGTTAACCGAGACGGTGGATGTATAGCTTTCTTCTTCTTCAAAATTCTGAATTTTGGTGCATGTAATCCTGCAGGAATTTGCTGGAAAATATAGATCATGGGGAGCGAATGGATCACTCTGGTAATCTGATATTTCTTCCCAAATATCCAAGGTATCACATATTTCCACACCAACGACAACATTAGAGGGAGAAAAATCAAATTTCTCTTCACTTTCGGAAGCAATCATTGGTAAATTTTGCACAGAATTTAAAGGAAAATCACTGGTGAATGTTTGCATGGAAGTGCAGTAGAATTTGTCTTCCATATCAGATATTCGAATGTCTTCTTCTATTTCAGCAATATGAGAAGATGAGATATCATAGATCTCATGAATTTCTGGAGCATCAGGAGAAGGAGTCACTTCATGGAGACTGTCTTCAATTCGAATTGACTGTGTAGAAGCTTCTAATTCTTCTTCATCGTGAACAACTTCATCAGAGAGAGCGGAGGCCAATATTTTTGGATTAAGGATGCTTATGGTGCTGGATGTGCTCTCCAAAGTGCTATTATGATCCTCATCAATCATTCCAAAGGTTCTTTCCAATCTTGTCTAGAGTTCCTGTGGAATTTTAATAGATCTACTGAGGTAGCACAAGCTAGGAGAAAGAGCCAGTTTCATTATTTCAAAGGCTCCATCCTTTGCATTTATCCAGTCATTTTCACTCTCAAAATAATTTCTACCGAATCCATTAGACACCCAAAAGAGATATTGTCTATTCAGAAATACAATCATCTTCACCTTCCATTCATAATAGTCTGAGAATCGGGTGAGAAGAGGAACTGATGAATTCATTTCGAAGTTGTATCCGCAAAACAAAAAAAGGGCACCGTAAGGTCAGACAACTTGCACTTTTGGAATTGTCTTCACGGCCATCTTAGTTAATCAAGCAAGCTTGATCAATAATTCCTTTGCTTGGGGTATTAAGTGGTAAATTCTCCGCTTCTGGTGCAGTGCTAGAAGGAGCAATTTTGCTCAAAAAATGATCTAGTAGGAGATCTGAGGAGGAGAAGTGCCTTGTCTGTCGAGGATCTGATACCATATTAAATTGAGCACATAGATTTGTGGACAAACACACAAATCACATGATAGATCACACAATTTACTCAGTTATTGAAGAATGAAACAGTGCAAAAATGGCTTGCAGCTGTGAATGCTTTTCATAAATCAAAGAGTAATTAGATAATAATTACAATGAAGTACAATGGCTTTAATAGCCACAAGCAACTCGAATCCACATGAGGAAATTCGAATTGATTAGACTCTACTTGATTGTAGGTAACTAAGACCTTGTCTAAATCACTATCGGAGGACTCAATAGTTAACTGACCTTGTCTAAACCATAATCAGAGTTCATTGGAGTTCTAAAACACAACTCAAGTGTTAGATTCAGTGTTGACTAAGGCTAACTGATTGTGGTAGGTGAAAAATGAGCCCCTCCTGAGTGCAGTCAAGTAAACCTAGCGCTAACTGAATGTAGAGGACTAGAACTGAATGTGACTGTGTCCTAACTTAGCTTAACTAGTCATTATCTGAAGTGAACTGACCTTGGTTGGTTTCAACACTCCCAGTGGCTCCTAAATTGTAGGGATTGGTCTAGGAGGCTCCTAAACTGATGCAATTAAGTGCAATCAGTGGCAGTAAGTCTCAATTAGTGTTCGCCACACTTTAGTAACTGAAACATGTGCCCCAATTAGGCCAAGTGGACCCAATGGTGCTAATGACTATAAATAGATTGGATGGACTCCTGATTTAGACATGACTCCCGATTTAGACATATGACCAAATTGGACAAGGGAGGATTAATAATCCTAATAGTTTGGGCATAACATAGGGTTTGCGTTTATTTTCAAATCATTGATCGATATTTGTTTTTCTTTAAAATATTATAATATATATATATATATAGTAATAATCTCTGCAACAGATCTTTTTATAGGATTTCTATAAGTCGTTACTAAAATTTGTAAATTATTTTACTTTTAGCCTAAACTAACAGAGAAATTACCACTAATACTAACATTACAGTAGATTGTGATAACTAAGGTAGAAATAATTTAATACATGAAGAAAAGAAAAACATAATTTAGTCTAAAGAAGTGCTTCAGAGAATAAACAAATTAGTAAATCTATCATTTCACTTTGAGTAAATAGATTTGTAGTTTTCTTAACAGCTTCTAGATATAGAGTTCATAACATATCCAATCATCCTACTTATAGCTACTGTGCATATTTCAAAAGAAAGTACAGATTTAGAACTAAATAACAATTGAACCTAGATAATATGCAAAAGGGGACGAACACCCAAATGAGACTGTTCCACCCAACCTTCTCCTCAAGCAATCAAAATTACTTGCTTAGGACCCTCAAGCCTATTCACTGAACCACTAAGAGGAATATCATTGGATAATATCCCACACAACAACTTGCTGCAACTCAACACCCAGTAGCAGACTTAACTCAACAATTCCACTTTAGTTATCCCCTCATCAAATTCCTTATGTGCCTGAATTTTCAGTTTGCATCAATCATAAGGTACATTCACTTGAAACAGAATGAGTAGTGAGGGTCATGCTCAATTTGATGGTATTTATAAGATTGCCTAGGTCTTTGGGTTAGTTTTTGAATTAAATGAGCCACAAGCTCAGTTCCCCCTCTCAGGGAACATGACCACATTTTTAGGGATTATGCTTCCTGCAACAACTATAAAGTGAAATGCTAGTGCTGCCACTTGTCAACCAGCCTTCTATAGATGCTCATTCCTCCTAGTGGGTCAGTGAACACTCATTCAACAATCTCCCTTGGATAGGTGTCTCTTATATTTAATTATTAAAATAAATAATTCTTCAATTACCGTCATTCTTGAACACTTGGTCATAAAACTTTACAATTAATTAACATAATATTTTCTGAAATAAATAATAAATATTTATTTTTCAGTTCTAGGTGTGTTACAAACACCCCCCCTTAAGTTCAACATCGTCCTCGATGTTGCTTAAGTTTATTCTAAGTCTTCCTGGAACATAGCCGAATATGCCACCCGCATATTGTTCTCCAATTCCCAGGTTGCTTCATCTGGACTGAGGTGTTTCCATTGCACCTTTACCTGTCCAATGGTGCGATTTCAGAGAAAAATTTCCCTCATTTCGAGAATATAGTCCGGTTCCACCTGAAAATCTCCTTCGGGTTCTACTTAAATCACATTCCAGTCGGGTTCTACTTAAATCACATTCCAGTCAATTACGTGAGTAGCATCATGTACATACTTCTTCAAAATAGAAATATGAAAGACATTATGTATTCTAAGATTAGGTGGAAAAGCTAACTGGTATGCCACTGGCCCCACTCTTGCTAAGATTTCAAACGGTTCGCAATGCCTGGGTGCTAATTTAGCACAACTCTCTAGTTTAAAGGAGCTCTTTCTGGGTTTTAACTTAACAAATACATGCTCACTTAGTTGGAATTCCTTTGGAGTTCTTTTAAGGTCGGCATGCCTTTTTTGTCTGTTCTGAGCAGTTTTCAAATTGCTTAGTACCTGTTTCACTGTTAGTTCCAGTTCTTTTAACAAGTCAGGTCCTAACATTAATCTGTTAACTAGATTACTCCTTGTAATAGGAGTGTTACCTTTCCTACCATATAATATTTTAAAAGGACTAAGTTTCACTGAAGGTTGATAATGATTATTATATGCAAATTCAACCAAGTCTAAATAATCTTCCCACTTCTTGGGAAAATCTCTGACATACATTCGTAACATGTCTTCTAGTACTTAATTGACTCTTTCTGTTTGTCCATCCGTATGCGGATGATAATCACTACTGAAATTTAATTTAATATCTAGTCCTTTAAATAAATATTTCCAAAAATTACCAGTAAACTTAGGATCTCGGTGAGTAATTATTACCGTTGGAATTCCATGTAAACGAAATATTCCTTCATAAAGATGTCAACAATGTTAGCAGCTTTATGAGTTGTTTTAATAGGTATAAAGTGTGTTTCCTTACTTAGTTTGTCCACGACTACCATTATTGAATCATTTTGTTTCTGTTTTTTTAGGTAAGCCAGTTATAAAATCAAGACTGATGACTTCCCATATCCAATATTGAATTAGTAATGGTTGTAAAAAACCTGATGGGTGTTGATGTTCAACTTTAACTTACTTACATTCTATACACCTAGCTAAAAATTCAACAACTTCATTTTTCATATTAGGCCAAAAATATTCTTTTCTAAACATTGTTGTCATCTTTTGATATCCCAGATTTCCGGAATAAGGACTTTTGTGTACATCATTCAAATCCAACCGTTTAACTTCCGGTATGTTAGGAACATAAAGTTTGTTTTTATACAACATTAATCCTAGTTCATTTAAACTGTAATATGTAATTAAATTTTTAGATACATTCTAAACCACTTTTGCTCTTAAACTTTGGTATTTCGTGTCCAGTTTTATTATTTCTTCAAATTTATCAACTAATTTCATTTTATAACTGCTAATGGCAGCTACAAAACTTGTTATTACATTTCTGCTTAAGGCATCCACCACTTTATTTTTGTTCCCTTTAATGTGTTTGATTTTAAAATCATATTCGCTAAGGAAAGATAACCATCTGGCTTGCCTCACGTTTAGATTTTGTTGATCAAACATATATTTTAAGCTTATGCTATCAGACATTAGCAAAAACCTTTTACCTATTAGATGATGGTGCCACATTTTCAAAGCAGGGATATATGACAACCAACTCTAAATCATAAATTGCATGATTATTTTTGTGTGTTTTTAACTTCCTCGATTCATAATCAATTACGTGGCCTTCTTGTGTCAGTTCTCCACCCAAACCTTCGTTTTATGCACCGGTGCATACAATGAAACCTTTGTTTGGATTTGCTATTTTTAAAATGGGTGTGGTGGTTAATAATCCTTTTAATTTATTAAAGCTTTCTTCGTATTTTTTTACCCCAGATAAATCTCTTGCCCTTTTTCTGTAATGATGTTATAGGATTTACGAGTTTTAAAAATCCTTGTATAAATTTTCTGTAATAACCTGTTATTCCCATAAAGGATCGTACATCAATTACATCCTTGGGAACATGCCAATCAATTATTGCTTTTATCTTATCCGGGTCTACCGATATTCCTTCTTCAGATATTACATGCCATATATATTGTATCTTATCTTTATAAAATTCACATTTACTGAACTTAGCATATAGTTGTTGTTGTCTTAAAACTTGTAGTATTATCTGCAGGTGTTCGTTGTGTTCTTTTTTCGTTTTAGAATAAAATAATATGTCATCTATAAAGACGACTACAAATTTATTTAAGTATTTGCTTCAGACACTGTTCATTAAGCACATAAAGGTTGCTAGAGAATTTGTTATCCCAAAAGGCATAACCACAAACTCATAGTTCATGTATCTAGTTCTGAAAGCAGTCTTAAAGATATATTCATCTTTAATTCTGAATTGATGATATCCATATCTCAAGTCTATTTTTGAAAATATCGTTGCTCTGTGTATCTGATCAAATAGATCATCGATGCAGGACAGATGATACCTATTTTTAATTGTCATTTTATTCGGTTGACAATAGTTTATACATAGACGTAAAGTACCGTTTTTTTTTCTTAACAAATAAGACATGTGCTTCCAAAGGGGATACACTTGGTCTTACATAGTTTTTGTTTATTAATTCTTGCAATTGTAATTTTAATTCATTCGGCTCCAAGATATTCATATGATAAGGAGCCTTCGAATTAGGTACCGCTCCTGGTACTAATTCGATTGTAAAATCTAGATCTCTCTTTGGAGGTAATCCTGGAATTTCTTCTGTGAAGACATCCAAGAAATATTGTAGAATTGGAATATCATCGAATCTTGGCTTATCTTCTTTACCGATTTGTTCATTATTTATTATGTGTACAACAAATATTTTACAAACTTTTCTTACAACCTTTTTCATTTGTAAGGATGAGATTTGTCTAACATAAATTTTCCTAGGTATGCCTGTGACTGTCATCCTTTCTCCTTTATTATTTAAAGAACTTAAAGTTTTCTGAAAGCAATTTAAAATTACTAGATGTCTTTCCAACCAATCCCCACCTATTAGGACATCATAAGAACCTAACGGTAACACATTTAACTTGACTTGAGTTTCAAAGTGACTCATAAACAAAATACAATTTTCAACATAATTAACCACTTTCCTTTTAGTTCATGTAGCTAACTGGATCAATCAAGATTTTTCAAACTTTTTTAAAGATAAATTGCATTTTTCCACTATACTAGGTGATACATAACTTAAACTAGCACCTGGATAATTCTGAATGGAAACAGACTGGTTTTGTATCATACCCTGCACTTCCACCATGGAAGTCTGATGATCCGCTTGTCAGTTTTCCAAGGCTGCATTTATTCTGGGCATTTCATTTTCCACATCTCCAACAGTTTCCTCTTCTTGAATGGTATGCACATCGCTAAAGTTCCCCTTTTTGTTCGGACGATACTTAGCATAATGTGGTCCTTGACGTTCCCAACATTTTATAGGTTCCTTATGTTCATTATTTTTAACAAAATTGTTAGGCATATCCCTGCCTTTTGGTGTTGTATTACTTTATGGTGCCTTATTTTTAAAATCTGCTCCTTGATAATTATTTATGGAGAAGTTCCAGGAATTATTCCCAAAACTCTTAATTGATTTAAACCCTTTTCTCTTCTGATCAAAATTACTTGTTTTTTTATTCTTCCAATTAAGTAAGCTTTCTCTCTTTTTACTCTGTTCATAACATAAATCAGCCTTTCTCATGGCCTTTTCAAGAGTCTTTGGGTTATCAAATTCAATTCTATCCTTGAAGCTAATGGGAAGACAACTTAAATATCTTTGTATTTTAGGATTTTCATCAATTATGTATAATACATATCTTAACATACTTAGAAATTTGTTACTTAATTCTTGCATTGACAGTGAACCCAATTTTAGTTCATAGAATTTCTTAGCTCTTTCCTCGTAACACTGTTCAAACAAAAACTTCCTTTTAAAATACTTTTTAAAGACTCTCCATTAGATATTTTTCCTTAAGATTTTTTACTCTTTTTATGTCTTGCCACCATATGTTATCTTTTCTGGTTAAGTTGTAGATAGCCATCTGAGCTTTTAGTTTATCAGAATAGTTATAAATATAGAAATATTTCTTCATTCCTGACAACCAAGCCTCGACTTCTTCACATTTTTCTACTTCTCCATTAAACATGGGAGGCTTTATCTTTTTAAATTCCCGATAAATTTCTTCATAAGGTTTATACTTCCTTCTCCTAGGTTTACGTTTGCTTTCACTACTTTCACTTGTATATTTAAACCTTCCCCTATGCGACCTTGCATTAACCTCTGAAGAAGATTCACTATCATAATATTTTGCTTTCTTTCCCTTATGTTTGTAGGATACTGTTTCAGAATCAGTTTCATAAACATTTCTTTTATCTTTTCCTTTGTTATGTATTTTGTCTAATAACATCTGATTTAGTTTCAAAATTATTTCATTATCCATTTTTACAGTTTGTAGCTCATCTTTTAACTCTTTAACTGTTTTTAGTAACTTTGAAGGTGTATTATTCAGTTCTACATAAATGTTGTATGGATTATTGTGTTGAGATCCATTTTCAGTAGATGCTTGTTGGAGGAGCTAGTCGGTGAGCTGAGTAGTCGAATAGCCGACTAATTAGAGATTAGGTCGGCCTCATAAAGTCACGTCGGTTGACCGAAACGACAGGTAGTTATTTGTAACTGTTTGTAATCATATATATTAGGCCATTGAGCCAGATGAGAACTTGGTTCAGTTTTGTGCATGTATGGACCCTCATGTTATAATATAATCTGTTACTTCCTTGTCTATGTTCTTGTCTCTTGTGTTTGTTATGTCTATATGATTCCATGTGTATTATTGATAACCCTCTGTGATTTGTGAGATTATAACATTAGTTCTGTTTCCAGTAGTACATATACGAACGTAATGACCATAATCAGATGATATCAGAACATGAGATTAAGAACTAGTGGGAGCATAAGATAGAAAATTATTTGCAGAACTACACAATGAGAAACAGATTGATCGTCACTTAGGCGAAGGAGAAATTCTTCACTGAAACACATTAGAAGTTTGCAGAATCGGTACCTGAGCTTTTGAAAAAAATTCTGGATGAAAAATCCGGAAGCAACTAAGGACCAAGAGCTACTGGAGAAATTGATCCAAGGGGGACGAACAAACTTGTCAAAGTGGTTTGAAAAGATCACAGACGAATTTTGCAAGGAACAAGCCATGGGAGAAAGAAATTTAGTCGAAAGTGTTCAGAAAAGGTTTTATATAGACTTTACAGAGCAGTTCCTTTGCTCCTTACCGACCCTTTTGTTCAAATTCCTAATATAGAAGGGAGTGGGCCATATCGTAGAACATCGTCCGTCACTACGCATAACCAAATTCTAACTGGGCGGAGAGATAGAAGAAATGGGAAAAATTCTTTGCTGAAAAGGAGTGGGAGTATTTCCTAAGCAAATAAACAGAACTATCCGAGCTTTCTAAAGCGTCGGGTAGGCTATGGGGGGGTAGCTGGGCATATGTCGGGGTAAAGTAAAAATGATTCTAATCGACTGAAGAAAATATCGTCACTAGCAATGAAAAGTCAACCCAAAAAGGAAATCGAATGAATAGTGACATATAAAGGTATGACAGATTTATAGAGAGTAGAAAGAGAGAAGAGGCTGAAAAGAAGGGAAGAAAGAAGAGAACATGCTATAGTGCTGCAAAGAGGGATGATTACTAGGGTGACAGACCAGGAAAGAAATCCGCTAGAGTCAGGTCATGACCGGCAGGAAGAAGTCATAGATAAAGAAGCATCACCCATGGAAGAAGACTTATGGATAGAACAACAAGAAGCTCTCCAATTAGAAATTCCCCAGGAGGTAAGATCTATGTCTCCAATGAATCTGAGCACCAGGATATAGGCCATTGTCGAAGAAGACCTAAGACTAAGAGCTGGCGAGTTTGGTATATAGAGCCGACTAGACAACGAGGTAAACGATGATAATCATCTAGTGATTCGTCGACCGGAGGAAGGAAATTGGGTAACACTTCAAGCGTACCCTTCCAACCGAAGTATCCACTTGCTTTACTCAACACATGAAGGAGCAACCCCCCATTCCAAACACATCGTTGCAAAATATGGAACAGTCGGGCTTACAGACAAATCAGTGCAATTGGACATCGACATGAGAAGTCGACCTAAACCGACTACTTTTCAGAGAAGAAACGTCAAACAAAACGACCGACGAGAACTAAAGTTCTGTCGACAACAGCTCTGCACAAGAAGACAAACAAAACATTCCACTACCCCCACCACCGCCCCCACCACTGCAACCTCTTGGAGGAGACAATGACAACGAGATCGACATGGGTCACAAATTAGCACATATCTCTCTATACGAGGGTGATGAAGACCCTATACGACATTGGTTCGTTTGTGAGTCAATATGGGAGGCAAATCAAGTTACGGTCGAAGAACGACAGATGGAACAGTTCGCCGGTGCCTTGAGGAAAAAAACACTAACTTGGTACATGACCTATATCGAGAGAAATCCCCAAGCATCCAATGCAGACATTAAAGCATAATTCTTGTCTTTCTTTAAAACTCTAGACGCAAAACATTTGGCAGCCAAAAAGCTGAAAACAACATCTCAGAATCCAACAAAATCTGTCTGGGAATATGAAAAACGATGGAAGGACCTCCTCAGCCAACTAGACTATGTAATTGATGAACAACTATTAATTCAGTGGTTTCTTGCAGGTCTATCACAGAAAATCCATCGACACATAAGCTTGGAGACGTTTAAAACATATGAAGACGCGCTTACCAAAGCTCTGCAAATAGAGATGGACAAAGATTTCCCAGCATATTCCATTGATACTAGGCTGGAAGAACAGCTAGTAATCATGCATAAATCATTGAAAGAGTTGAACCTTAAGAATCAGGATGTTTGGTGCACAAAATGCTCCACGGTCGGACACACTAAAGATAACTGTCAGCAAGACATAAGTCGATAGGATGTTTGGTTTGTTCAGATGAAATGCTTCTGCGACATTTTCCAAGAACATGGAGAACACACAAAAAAAGACTGCCCATATAACATGAAAAATGACAAAGCATCTTGGTGTGTAATCTGTGAGGTAAAAAGTCATGCAACGGCCAACTGCCACCTAAATTTAAAGAATCGACAAAGTTACTAAGAAGTCTACCAAACGAACGAAGTCGAGCAGAATAACGATAAAACACAACGAAGCAATGATCAAAATGAGCCAAATAATCAAAGATATGAATGCCGTCGATATGAGCGTCGATTCGACAACCATCGTGGAGAATATGGAGGTCGAGGATGATTTTCTGGAAATCGCGACAATCGACCATGTTGGCCCATCCAATGCTTTACATGCTACAAAGAAGGCCATCGCTATGCAGACTGTCCATACAAGGATAGGATCGATCTAAAGTTTTGTACTAGTTGTGGTGTAGGCGATCACTCATTAGAGGATTGTCCCACCATGCTTGACAAAATTAATAAAAGGAAAAATGTTAATGTCTTGTCGTGTGTTAAAAAACATGATGTAATTAATACAAAGAACCTGCACATAGTAACTCGACAAGGGACAAAAATTGGAAATGATAATCCACATATAAGTAAAATCAAAGAAAATAATTCTTATCCTAACCGGGCTAAACAAAAACAATAATATAATGACGCAACGGATATGTTTAAAGAATTTGCTATACAAGAAGAAGTCGATGATAATCGATGAAAGACAGTTAAAGAATTAATACACTTAGTACATGATGATAAATCGGTATCTCAATTCATTGACTTATTGTATAATATGAAGCATAATAATAATACAGAAAAACAAACAAAAAATGTTAGGATATTTAGACACTTGGGAGTTAGTTAAGATCAACTTGTTTAATATATCCGTTAAGTAAAAGTGTGTTTCTTTAGTATGCATTAGTATGCATTTGTAAATATTCTAATTCGACGATCACGATATGTTTTAGACATAGAGTGATCTGACGGTTCAACTTCTCTTAGATCATACCTACCATTGATCCGTGGCTTAACACCTGATTGGTCTATGATCTCTATTTAAATAGCATAGAGGGTCCTTGGCTAGTTGATCGATTATGAGAAGCTCATGTAACTTTCTTTATTTTGCATAATAAATTGCTCCAAGTAGCTATTTGGATGGGGCCGTGGACTGTTTTCCTCTCGAGGGTTTTAACCACGTGACAAACATCGGTGTGTTGATCTGTGATCTATTTGTGTGAAGGGGTTGCTGAAGGTGTTTGGTCTTTTGGGAGTACCCTGTGTACCCGAACATGGTATCAGAGCTTTTATGAAGAGTCGCTTTCGGTTTTGATCAAGATCTGGAACCGGTGTTGCTGAAACTTTGAAAGGGTTTCTGGTTCTAGATTTTCTATGTATTTTTAGCCTGTGAGAGCTATTCCATTGCATTCGGAGTGCCATTACCATTTGGAAACTGTTTTCGTTTCACCGATAATCGTTTCCATTTGTTCCAGAAACACCCATTTTGACGAATCTGAAGGTATAAAGTTACAATGACGGATTTGTTTTATTTTTTTTAAATCTCTCATATTTTATCAGTCTTATTATTAGATATTTTTTGTTTTAGTCTCAGACGGTTGACTTCCCTGGCTGCATATGCTCTTTGCCGTGCACCTTGCGCGATCAAGGTGAATAAAAAATAGTGAGGGAAATTTTTTTTTCTTGTCTTCTCGACTACGTATGCTCTTTTCCATGCACCTTGTGCAATCACGACAAATAAAAAATAGCGAGAAAACTTGAAAACGTAGACTTTCCAGGTAAGCTAACCAAGATCTAACCCCATTTTGTGGAAATTTTGTTTTTTTGTTTTTTTGTTATTTGTAGGAGAAAAAGGCAAGCACGGAGAACGAGAGAGAAGAGTAAAAAAAAGAAGAAGCCCCCTTCCTCTTTTCATACTTTTACGTACCTTTTAAACTTAGCTCACTTGGTCCAAAGTTGCTTTGCTCTTTGATAAGTCTTGAGTTCAAGTCTTATCAAGCTACTTTTTAGTGCATGCAATTTCTATTTTCAAGTTACTTTATTTTTCAGAGGAAAAAATACCAGTCTTTGTTATTCATATGAATCAAAAGACATATTTTACAATATCAGCATGTTACTGCCAGATTCCATTGCCAACATCTTGACAAAACATAACAGCAGATATATAAAAACAAATCTGCATGAGGACTGTCCGATCTCAGAACCTCCATCAACAGTTATAAATGACATACAAAGCAGCAGAAACAAAAGATAAAGTCTGATCGTAGCAGACTTTTCTCATCATCCCTGTTAAAACAGGTCAGATAGTACTGAGAATTCGAAGTGAACTTAAAACATAAACATATCAGAGCAGTACATGCTGACAAGAAGGACTCAATCATAGAACAGAAAGAGATAATCAAATCATAGCTATAACCATGCTGAAACATAAGAGATATACAGCTACTCTAAAAGAGATAAAGATTGCCTTGATTCACAATCATTCCATCCATAGATTCTGAAATGAAACAACTCCCATATCCAATTTCAGTCCTAGTTTGGAGAGTGCATCTGCCAACATGTTATGCTCACGATATGTATGTTTGAAGATCACCGACGGGGCCTTTTGAAGTATAAGTCTTATATCGCAACACCAGTGCATCAGAGATGGAACATCAAGTGTAGATAATCTATTTAACCATGAGATAATAACCATAGAGTCCCCATATATCAGCTGAATAGGAATACCCATCAAGAGGCTGACTTTTAGAATTGCCCAGCAAGCCAATAACTCTGCTCTAGTGTTAGAGCTTCTACCACAACCCATGGAAAAGCTAAAGAAATGCATATCATTGATATAAATCAAAAAACCTGATCCTCTCATTTTTTCCGTAGCAGCACCATCAAAAAAGCCACAAGGAAAACATTTTGATGGTTTAGGTCCAATATTGCGAACTTTGAAGATTTTCAAAGGCACAGGGAAAGAAATAATCAGCCCTTCAATTTTAGCAATCAAAGCAGGGATGGAAGGTTTCTTATCTTCAAAAATGCAGAGATTACAGGTGAGACAAATTCCCCAACATATAAACAGAGGTAAGAATAAGTAAGGGGCAGAACTCGTAGAACAGGTGAACCATCAGTCCAAGTAGGAGCGAACAGAGCTGAAACTAGGGAAAGAACAACTGAATTTTCTCTCGAAGAAAGAGTAAATACGGGCAAAAAAAGGACAGCAAAAAAACAGGTGATGGATATCTTCCATGTTTTCTTCACAAAGGATACAACGACTAGGCCCATTTATACCTCTAGAATGCAATTGCTCCCAGGTTAATAACTTCCCAAATGTCAAAAGCCAGATAAAACATTTGATTTTTAGAGAGATAGGCAAAGACCACAAAATTTTCAGAACCTTGTCATTTAAATCTGAACAGCAGTGGGAGATTATACAGGAATAACCTTCAGCAGCTGTTAATGGCCCAATATAATTATTATGGGACCAATTAACATATCACTTTGATCAGTAAGCCGAAAACGACCAAATTCCAGACCTCTTATATAATTATCCCAAATGGATTTCCAATCACCTGTAAGATCAAGTTCTTCTGCAGAAAACCAGTAACCTTCGGCATTTGAAGTATAATTGCGAGCCTGGGATAATGAACACATGCCATAATCCTCTAGATATTCTCTCAAACCTCTAGGCAGAGGAAAAGAGGATCCCAGCCCCACAATAGGATCGACCCCCAAGCTAATGGATTCACCATTACCAACTTGCCAAGATGTTCCTTTACCAATCCAGTTAATGGTAGCAATGAAACCCTTCCATATAATAGAGGCATTATTAAAAATAAAGTTCTTTTCCCTGAGCCAAAGGTGAAAGGGCTTATTTTTCATATATTTTGTCAAGATAAGGAGATTCCAGATACCTTTGTTGTGGACAGCCAGCCAGAAATATTTCATTCTCAAAGAAAAACTAAAGTTAGGGAGATGCTTAATTCCCCATCCACCATGGGAAGTAGGCCGAGCCAAAATATGCCAATCCATAAGATGATATTTTTTATTCTTAACAGAAGATCCCCACAAAAAGGAGAATATCACTTTTCTGAGTTTATCTAGAATAGAGGAAGGTATCCGAACTAGTGACATCTAGTAGACAGGTATGCTGGAAAGAACAACACGAATAAGAACAAGTCTACCTCCCATAGAAAGAAGCTTGTTTGTCCAGTGGGAAATTTTCTTTTCAAATTTCGAAACCATCCAAAGCCAATCTTTTACCAAGTAACCACTTGGTTTCAAGAAATATCCCAAGTACTTAAAACCTTTCCAAAAATCATCAGACCTGTAAGGGAGGATACCAGAGATTCTTTGAAGAATTGACTCATCCACACCTTTTTGCAAAAAACAAGATTTATTCCCATTAATAGACATACCTGAGGCCTCACAGAAGATATCCAGTATGCCTTTGAAAGCCAACCATTCTTCATAGGAACCCAGAACAAATAAAATCACATCATCTACAAATAGTAGATGAGTGAGAGATAGCTTAGAAGAGACTTTTATGCCTTTAACTTTCCCACTTCGTTTTGCCTCCTCAATCAAGAGACTGAGCCCTTCTATAACCAGAATGACCAGTAAGGGGGATAGAGGACATCCCTGTCTTAAACCCCTCGAGGCAGGAAAGAAAGAGGAAGAAGATCCATTTATAAGAACAACAAAATTAGCTGAGGAAATGCAGCCCAGGATCCAATTAACTCCAATAAGGGGAACACCTATTTGAATAAGGAGAAGTCGAATGAATGTCCAATTAACTCTGTCAAAGGATTTAGATAAGTCCAATTTGAGGATGAGGGCGCATTTATTTTTGGAGTTGACAGAGTGCATAACTTCCTGAGTAATAGCAATGGGTTCCTGGATAAGCTGATTCTTTAAAAAGCCAAATTGTTGGGGAGAGATGGAAGCATCCAGAAAGGGTTTAAGCCTCATAGCTGCAATTTTGGAAATAAGTTTATAGCAGAGATTACATAGGGAGATTGGACGATAGTCAGCAAAAGAAACAGGTAGATTTGTCTTAGGGATAAGAGCTAGAAAAGTAGAATTGAGAGCAGGAGCCACTCTGCCCGAGGTTCTAGCTGTTTCCACCACTTTAACAAGGAGAGGACCCAATAGATCAAAAAAGAACAAGTATAACTCAACTGGCCAACCGTCTGGTCCAGGAGCCTTATCTTTTTTAAAGAGTTTAAGAGCCTTTTCCACTTCCACAATAGTAACAGGGTTAGTAAAGGAATCTTTATCTTCGAGGCTGATAAAAGCAGGAAAGAGACGTATAACCTTCAACTGAGATTCTAGATTTGACATCTTGTCATCTTTAAACAAAGTCTTGAAATGATGAATATCAAGGGCTTTTAGATTTTGATCCTCAGAGACCCAGGTGCCAAACTCATCTTTTAGACTCCAAATAGCATTATGGTTTTTGCGAGTTGAAGCCACCGCATGAAAATACTTGGTATTAGCATCTCCTTTAAGCGCCCAGGTAATTCTGCTTTGAAGTCTAGCAGAAGATATTACATGATTAGTCAACTTTTTAAGAGCTGCTTTGAGAGAGCACAGCTGAAGATGATGTTCTTGATTTAATATAGCTGACTGAGAGGATTGGAGAAGAGAGCTAATTTCCTTTTCCAAAGCAGCTGATTTATCTTTCATTTTTAGTGCTGCAGATTTAGTCCAAGATTTTACCTTATCTTTTAGAATCCGTAGTCTACAGGAGAGATCATTCATGGCATCCAAAGAGGGATCCGACTGAATAAGAGGCCATTCAGAATGAACCATCTGAACAAATTTTTCATTTTCTAGCCAAGTATGATTGAACTTAAAAGGATAAGCACAAGGTTTTTGTTGGTCTATCCATTCCAAGACAATAGGAAAGTGATTAGAAATCCCACTTCTGTGAGTCCAAGCTCTATACTTTGGCAGAGAGCTGATCAGCTGTTCCGACAACAAAAAACGATCTAGCCTTTTAGAAATACCATCTTCCCCAATCCTTCCATTCCTCCAGGTAGGCCCAACACAGGGAGGAGCAACATCCACTAAGTTATGATCAGAGAAAAGATTCGAGAAAAAAGAACCCAAAGGATCTGGAAGGGCTTTGGATCCCCAAATTTCTGAAGCATTCAAAGTAAGATTAAGATCCCCTGCTAAGATGAGATTTGGCAGAGAAAGAAGACCTCCTGAAGCTGCAGCATTCCAGAAAGAATCACGATTAAGATAAGGACCATAACAGTTTAATATAGAGAGTTTAAGTGAAGATCCCCGGATCGAGGCTTTCAGCAGAATACCAGCAACAGTCTGAAAGGATTTGCACTTAATATTTTTCGGATTCCAACCAGAGAGAATACCTCCAGAGAGGCCAACAAAACTAAGAGCACAGAACTCCCAGCCCGGACAAAGTTTAGAAAAGGCATATAAAGCAGGATATTGACCAGTCACGGTTTCTTGAAAAAGGACAACATTAGGAGAAAGTACAGACAGCAAATGACAGAGGCTTTTTTGTTTGGCCAGACTCCCCAGGCCACGAACATTCAGTGAAAGTATGCGCATTAAGAAACTGAAGAGTCAGGGGTTGAAGCTCTAAGGACCCGTGGAGAAGGAGAAGAATGAGATCTCTTTGCTGCTTTTAATCTCTCAGAAAGAGGAGTATAGGGAGCCTGGACAGAATCAGAAGGTTCTAGAGGGGGTTTAGAACACTTTTTCTTCCGTCTAATAGTGACATTTTCAAAATGGATTGAATCTAGAGGGAGAACCGAGGGGGAGAGGGGTGTCTTGTCAGAAAAAAAATTTAAAGATTTTTTCAAAGAAGGATCGGCAAAGGAAGGGGAGGCTGCGGGGCTGTTAGGGGACGAACCAAAAGACCGGGGCCTAGTCTGGCCAGATGAGGGAAGAGGGGGGAAGTCAACCTCAGAAAATAGAGGAACTGGAGAAATGTCAATTGGAGGGGTAGAAGAGGGATTAGAACATAACGGGGCATCTAGGATAACTCCAAAGAGAATAGGAGCTGAGGGAGGGTCAAAAGCAATGGCGGAAGGAGAAGACTCCTAAATCAAATCAGTCAGATGGGGTTCCATCGGTTCGGTCATCCTAGGGGAAATACAGGAAGGAATAACATCAAAAGGCAAAGTCGCTTTTCTGCTGCTGATCACTTAATCAATAATGTCCAGATCCACGTTTGACACATCCACAAATAAAGAAATAGCATTATTCATCTTATCAGAAGCAGGGACATTTTGAACCGGAGTAGAACAATCCTTTGTTAGAGAAATTAAAGGGGAGTTTACAAAGGAATCATTCAAAGAACGTCTAACAGGCTCACGACAAAGAGAAGGACAGTCATGGCGCAAATGGCCTGTCTCTCGACAAATACTGCATCTAAAAGGAATGCCTAGAAAATCCAAACGTTGTATAAACAAACGCTCATGACAGAGTATCTCAACTTCAGCTGGAAGGCCTTTGGTGATATCAATTTCAACCAATATTTTCGCCTTTCTTTTATCAAAGGAGTTCATGAAGTCATCCTCTAAAGCCACAAACCTACCAATAGTATTTCCAACACCTTCCATAAGAGATCGGTTCCATAGCGGGAGAGGAAGCCCTGGGAGAATTGCCCACAAATGACGTTTTTTCGCTCTTTCTCTAGCAGGATCAAAATTAACATGCCAACGATCCAGCACTAGAGAGCCATTACCCACTTGCCATAAACGGCTTAGAACATCAGTGGCATGAGACTCCTCTAAGAATACAAAAACGATCCATCCCCGGACCAGTAAGCTGATAGTTGGAACATAGGTTAGAAATGGTTTCCAAAATTCAGTAGCCCAAGATAACCAGTCCTTTTTTTCCATGGAAACATATTCCAGCCTACCAATTAAAGCTCGACGACTCAGAGCTTCCACCCTTTCCATATAAATATTCCTACCAACCACATAACGAAGTTTTCCTTCCAAGGTTTTGTAGGCCTTAGCCTTTCTACGCCTCTGAAATCGGGCAGGATCATTGGCCATTCTAGGGTCGGGAGACCCATTATAGGTCTCCCCCATCAGAAACAGGGGCAAAGATCTCCAGAAGCAGTCCACAAATACAGGACAGAGTCCCAACAAATAGCAGAAAAACCAAGTTCAGGCCCCGGGTAAAAGAGCACACAAAATAGGAGGGCTCTATAACAAAACCAAGCAGAATAACCTTTGATATCAGATCCTAGACAGTAAAATTAAAGAGTAGGACAGACTAACCCCCAATGCCAAAAACAGTCCAGATTGCCAATACGTTCCACCACAGAACATAAACTCAATAAAAGCAGATAATCCACAACAGAACATAAACTCAATATATGCAGATAATCCAATATCAATCACCAAGCAGATGTATAGCAGAGTATCATGTGCCAAACTGGAAATCTCTGATATCAATCCCAACAAAGAAATGAAAACACTATATAATATAGCCCTTTAAAAGGAGGTTGCAAATAAATTCCATGACCGACAATCTCATTACAACAACATATCATATCATACCATCACAGCAAGCAGTGACAATATCAGACCTCGGACAAATGCTGAATATCGAAAGGGCATTGATACAAATGCTTATATGAAAATCACACTGATAGGATCAAAATATAGGATTACCCCAAAACAGATACTATTATAGAATCCCAAATACAATCGCCGGCATGAAAGGTCACACTGATAGGATCGATATATAGGATTACCCCAAAACAGATACTATTTTAGAATCCCAAATACAATTGCTGACATGAAAGGATAAATAATCACTAGCAAACAATCAAACCCCAAATAAATCCGAATAATAACCAGAACCCCACAACTTAGAACGAAACCTGGGCGAATAGTCTGCAAGATCAATACCGACAGAAATATAAAGTCCAACGAGCAGAATCCAGAGAGTCAAGGATTATCTCATACAATATCGGCCAGATAATAATCTCAGCGAATAAGATAAGATCATATAACCTTAAATTAAAGCAATCTAGATCGTATCATCTCTGATATTAGCATTCAAATGAGAGATAATAATAAAACCTCATAAAACCAATTACAGACCAGAATGCAATTGGGCACACAATATATGGAAACAACTAGCAAAAAATCCCAACAACAGCAACGTCGATATAACTATATAATCAATAGTCGCCGATGAATGCGCCAACCCTAACAGCACTGAATCAAGTACCCAGGAAATAAACCCCACAAACAGATGGAAAAAGAGGACGCGAGAAATAGCCCTCAATACAAACCCTAAAACTTTCAGACAGTTAAAAGGCTCCCTTTGAATCCAAAAATCAAAGAATGATTATTCATTCTCATAATCAAAGCTAGGGTAAACAAACGGCCTCTAGATTTAGCGAGGGTTACCAAAAATGCAGGAACACCCACTGGTTAAATGACCATTCCCTAAGGAATGTTGACCAGGAGACAAACTGGCGTGGTGAAAAACAGTCAAAACCCCATAATAAACCAACTCCCGACAGACTCAAAGCAAAAGGACATGTCATTGTACCAGGACAGACAACATATCCAGAAAATGTAGTTCGACACCCTAATCGACGAACGAAGAAGGTGTAAATGAACCAAAAAAATTGATAATTCCCACTTTTTTAATACTGGTTGGTACTAGTCCTCGAGAGAGGAGGGACTCCAGTTGTCGGGTGCGGCAATGGCAAATAAAAGGCAGACCAACAATACCATTACAAAAACCAGATGGAGGGTATCGGAGCAAGAGGGCTTGGCCAAACGAAACCAGAAAAAGCCAAAAATGCCAAACACATAAAACCCTAAACGCCAGGTAACAAAATACAGAAGAACAGAAAGGGAAATACCAATTAGCGAGTCGGCCAGAACCTGGTAGGAGCGAAAGTCCCGAATCCATTCCGGCTTATGCTCGTGATAACTTCTACCAGCCTGCAATCATACCCTCGAACGCCCATCTCCTCGGCCGTCTGTTCTTCTCAAATACAACTTATTCACTACCATTCCCCTCAAAAAAACAAAACCAAAGTTTCATCAAAATAACCATCAAACCCCTCCTAACCTCAACATTGGTCCTCAAGTTACTTTATTGTAAAAGTGTATCTAACATAAATAAAATAAAATAAAAAGTGAGTCACTTAAGTCTTTAATTTATTGCCGCACTATTTAAAAGTCACATTATTTTAAAAGTGAGTCACTTAAGTCTTGCAATTTGTTATTAGTCTATCAAATTACTCATTTAGGTGAAGGTAAAATTGTGACGTTTACACCTCACCAAGTTGTAATCAAGGATTTTAAAAATCCTCTAAATGTCCTTGCTACTGGAACTGTTGATGATATTACCAGGTTGTACAAATTTAACAACTTTGGGTCATCACCTTTTCCTTCAGTTTTTGTTGCTCATAGTGATAACTTGAGCAAACTTTGGCATGAGCGATTTGGTCACTTAAATTATCGCTCATTGCAACAACTATGTAAAGACAATATGGTGACCGGTCTTCCACTGGTATCTTGCAAGGATGGTGTTTGTTCCGGTTGTGTACTCGAAAAACATCATCGGGATAGTTTTGACAAACGTCCCTCTTGGCACACCTCGGTTCCCTTGGAGCTTGTGCATAGTGACTTGTGTGGCCCTCTTCCATCTGCTTCCTTTTCTGGTTTCAAATATTTCTTAACTTTCATTGATGACTATTCCAGACACACTTGGGCTTACTTCCTAAAACTTAAGAGCGAAGTATTTAACATGTTCTTGGCCTACAAGGTCCTTGTTGAAAAATAATCTGGTCATCAAATTATTAAGTTAAGATCTAATAATGGAGGAGAATATGTTAACAAGAAGTTCACTACTTTTTGCAATGAACAAGGAATCCAACAACAACACACTATTCCATATACACCACAACAAAATGGTGTAGCCGAATGGAAGAACCGCACTTTAAAAGAAATGGCTAATTGTATGATCTAATCTAATTGACTAAGTTTTCAATATTGGGCTGAGGCCATAAATTGTGAAAATTACATAGTTAATTGCACACCCACTAAAGTTTTACAAGGTATAACACCGGAAGAAGCATGGAGTAAAATTAAACCAGATGTAAGTCACTTTCGTGTGTTTGGTTGTGAAGCATGGGTTCACATTCCAGATGAAAAATAGAAAGCATTGCAGCCTAAAAGTGAAAAGTGCATATTTGTTGGATATTCTGAAGATGTAAAAGGTTATAGACTTCTTCAGCCACATTCTGATGATATAATCATTAGAAGAGATGTTAAATTTGATGAAAATCTCTTGATGAAAACCAAAAAGACAAAAGCGATGCCGACCCACTTGTCGACCTAGAAATCAAAGGATACCATGTTATGCAAGTCGTACTCGACTTCGGTTCACAAGTAAATATTATGACTCGTGAAACTTGGGAACAAGTGGGTAGACCTCGACTATATGAGTCAGGAATATACCTTACGCTAGCCGACCAAGGACTGCGAACCCATCGGGGTTTGGAAAAATTTCGATACAACAATAAAAGAAATATCGACTAAAGTCAACTTTGAAATTATTGACCCTAAGGAAGGATCCAGTTCCTTCCTAGCTTTAGTAGGTCGACCTTGGGGAAGAAAAATGAAAGCATCAATATCTCTAGACAAAGAAATGATAAAACTAAAAGGGAATGGACAGAAAGTCATAGTACCTATTCATCCTTCCCAAGGGGAACCTTGGATAGAACCTATTGATGAAGAAGTTGACATCCGACAACTATATCAAATTCAAAATAACGAAGATTACACTGAACCCAATATCTATGGCGAGCTTCACTTAGGCAATCAAGATTCAGTAGGATATAATTCAGACTCGGAGTTATATGATTGGGAAGTCGGAAACTATGAGACGGAAGCAAGAGATTGTTGGACCATTCAAGTGATATAGAAGAAACTAGTCCATCAATGTTTCTTAGTCTCCATCATCCCAAAAATATTCGAAAAGAAAAGTAGGGAATATGCTACCTTAACCCCAACAAATATAAGTATTAGACAAATCCCAAGGTATAAAGAAAGAGAATCCCAGTTATGCATATAGAACAAGTCTCTAAAAACATAGGTGAACATGGCCAACTACAAAGCTTGGTATAAACCTTTATAGGACAAGCTGCTCGATGGTGGGATACTCATCAATCAATATTGCAGACATGGACAACAGATTCGACTTACTTCGTAGAAATATTCGAAGGAAAGAAGCTAACCAAACAGGCGCAAATACCTGTGTTCATCCAAGGGCAAGACCCAGAGGAGCACATAAGAACATGCAAATGGAGAAGACTTGAGTATAAAGACGAACGTACATGGCCACAGCTATTTCCCTCGATGCTAGTCGACTTACCAAACAAATAGTATAAAATGGAAGAAGCACGAGGCGAAACATTTCAATGGAACTAAATTAGAGAGAACTTCACTAAAGACTTTAGTTTTATACCGCAGAATGAAAAGTTAGTCGAAAATGCAAAGAAAATAAAAGCATTTATAGAACCGACCAGGAACAACAGTCTGATACAAAACCATGATCGACCGACAATACCATGCAATAACATACAAACCAATACAACACCACAGTCAACAAGACTGCAAATGGAAAACAAAAATCCGGAAGGGAAAAGCTTTCGATGAAAATCATATCACTCAGAAACAACAAAACCAATTCGCACAATACTTAAAGTCGAAACAATAGATAAAGAAGATATCGAATGAATGACCACAACAGACTTTCCTGCTACATTCTGACAATTCAAATAAGGGAGTCGACCGATCAATGAAGATAAAGCATCAGAATGGTTGGATGCCAAAGTTAAAACTAAAGAGTTTGACATATTAAATGATGATCAACAAAAAATGGCAAAAATTGGCGATTACTGGAGCGAAGAAAAAATGACTGAAATAGTAAACCTACTGAAAGAATTCCAGGATGTCTTTGCTAGAGACTATAAAGATCTCAAAGAGCTAGTCTATGAAATGGGAAAAATGAAGATCAACATACAAATTAGCTCATAAATACAAAGAGATATTCAAGAAATAGATCGATAATATGGTCACAATAGGAATTATCTACCATATCGACCAATCAGAATGGGAAAGACCAATGGTCATACAACTAAAGAAACATGACCCGACTAAACTAAGGATCTGTGTCGACTTCAGAGAACTAAACAAATTCACCCTAACAGACCCATTCCCAACACCATACGCAGATGAAATCCTAAATGAAGTTGCAGGACATGAATGCTACTCGTTTACAAATGGATTCTCAGGATACAACCAAGTACCAATAGACAAATAAGACCCGAAAAAGATGACATTCGTATGTGAATTTGGCTCATTCACCTACAAAGTTATGCCTTTTGGTCTCAAAAATGCACCTGCATTATTTTCGAGAATTGTTGTCAAAACATTTCAAGAATATATCTACAAAACACTGGTAGTATATTTCGATGATTGGAGGATCTACCCCATGCTGAAAGATCACTGCAAATGGCTAAGGCTCATGTTGGAATGATGCCAACAAATCCAGTTATCTCTTAACATAAGGAAGTGCATATTACTAACCCCTATAGGGATACTATTAGGGCACATTGTATGCAAAGAATGGATCAAGGTCGACTTTGCAAAGATAAAGATTAACCTCGACTTGAAACCGCTAGTGAACCCAAAACAAGTTAGGGTACTACTCGGACACACATGATATTACAAGAAATTTATTAGATGCTACTCAGATATGACCTATCCACTAGAAGAACTATTAAGAGAAGATCAGGAGTTCGACTGGACAGATGAATGTAACATATCATTTGACACATTAAAAAGGAAACTAGTTGAGGCACCTATCCTCAGATTCCCGAATTGGTCGATCAAATTTCACTTACATATCGACGCATCAGGCCTAGCAATAAGCGCGATCTTAACACAACTAGGGGATGATGGAATGGATTACCCTATAGTATAAAGCAACATAAAACTAAACAAGGTAGAAAGAAACTATTCGACAACAGAGAGGGAAGCATTAGGAATAGTCTTTGCACTACAGAAGTACCGGCATTACCTACTAGCCAACCCTTTCATCTTCTATACTGACCACTAAGCATTGAAATACCTTGTATACAAAACTCTGCACCACAGGAGGATTTGTCACTGGCTACTACTATTCCAAGAATTTGAATTTGAAGTCGTTGTTAGACTAGGAAAATTAAATGTCAGACCCGACCACTTGTTAAGAATCAACACGGGAGAGGAGCTGACAGGAGTTGAATATGACCTACCAGATGCACACTTATTTCAAATAGAAGTTGGTCCGACAGAATTGGAGGAAATAGCTCAATTCCTAGAAAATGGTCAAGCACCAGAGGGCATGGGCACAAAAAAGAAACAAATCTTAGCTATGAAGGCTACACCATATAGCCTCATAATCGGATTTTTATATAAAATGGGCTTGGACAACATCCTCAAGCGATGTGTATTAGAACATGAAATAGATAATATCATGTACAAAGTACACTATGGACCGGCAGGAGGACATTTTCAAGCAGATACAACTGCCAAGAAAATCCAACAGTTGGGGCTATGGTGGTCGACTTTATATAAGGATTGCAAAAAGTTTGTTAGCTAGTGCGACCGATGCCAACGACTGGGTCGATCTATGCCTAGTACATAAATACCCTTGATATCAGTAAACCCAAGTTTGACAGTTGAAATTTGGGCCATTGACTTCATAGGAACATTCCCAATACCAACAAAAAGATCAGGTGCAAGATGTATAATAACCGCAGTAGAATATGTAACCAAGTGGGTGGAAGCAGAACCTGTCGACACATGTTCCAGTGAGATAGTTGCTAAATTTATCTATGAAAACATAATTACTAGATTTGGATGCCCACTAACCTTAATTAGTGACCAAGGATCACACTTCATCAACAAAACCATCAAAGCACTGATAGACCAGTTCAAAATTGACCATCGACGTAGTACAACTTATCACCCTCAATCGAATGGAGCAATAGAGGCATTCAACAAAACATTAACAATGGGTTTAACAAAAATATGCAACACCAACAAGGACAATTGGGACAAAAAAATCCCTGCAGTATTATGGGCCTACAAGATAGCATACAAACGTTTGATTGACCAAACACCATTCCGACTAGTCTATGGACAAGAAGTAGTCGTTCCATTACATTTTCGACAACAAACACCTATCATGGTAGATATCTTACATGTTGATGTCGAATAAGGTAGGAAGGACCGACTAATGCAACTAATCAAGCTAGAAGAACATTGACTGCTTGCTTTACAACATCAAGAAATTCAAAAACAACAACAAAAGGCTTGGCATGATCACAATATAAAAAAGAAAAATCTATCAACAGGGGACCCCGCCCTACTGTACAATAGTTGAGTAAAAGGAAAACCCAAAAAGTTACACACAGAATGGATGGGACCTTATGTTGTTGAAAAAATTCATGTCAACAGATCAGTCTGACTAAGGACGTTACAAGGCATAATATTTCATAAACTTGTTAATGGTGCTCGACTAAAACAGTACAAAAATCAAGCAAGTTAAAAAAAAAGAGTTATATATATATAGAATGACCATAACTATCAGAAAAAGCTATAAAAACCTAAAAAAAAGAAAAAAAAATCCCAAAAACAACAAATAGAAGCAACACCCATAAGACAAAATGACAGGAAATTTCGAAAGATATACTAGACAACATTTTGACAACCGACAACCCCCCCCGTCGACATACCACCATTGACCACCAACATGATTGACATCAACCGATGAATCCAAAGGTCAAATCACACCTTCATGACTACGGTCAGAAGGAGCGCCAAAATAAAAACGCATTTAACGTGAGCTCGATAGACCATCCTGGACCATCGATTCCACCATTAATACATCCATTGATAGAATCATCACCTGTTCCACTTATAAATACCACGCTAGAAAAAGATCATTTATCGTATTCTGAAGATATAGAGCAACCAAGTATTTAGAAATTTGAGAGCAGAAACCCTATAAGAAAAACCGACTAAGAGACCGACAAAATGGCCCCGAAGCAAACTAGAGCTGCAGCTGCAAAAACAAAAGAACTACAATCCACTGAAACCCCACTCGTGAGAAGATTAAGCAACATAAAAAATGCCAAGGTACAGGAAACTTCATGGGAAAAAACCTGGTCAGAAATAAAAGAATGGGCCTATGTGGACAAGAAAATGACACAAGAAGTAGAGAAGATAAGCCACAGTACCATTATGAGTTACATGAACACAACGTTCATGGCGATTTTTGGAGGAACAAAATAAACAGTTGTAAAATTTATCATCAGTCGGTATCACAATGGTAAATTTTACTTTGACAAACCAATAGAAATTTCTAGCAAAGTCATATACAAGCTTATTGGTCTCTCAAACCAGGGTGACCTTGTTCCTATTGGCATAAAAGAAGGACTGGTAGAATGACTAACAGGAACACCAACAGGGAAGAACTCGAAATGGCTAATGATCAGTCAAATACAAGCCCAGATGCCGCAAATTGTGGCCAAAATCATAGCATCATGACTCACCCCTATAGGCCGAGTGAGTGATTTGAAGCTAGACATGCTGGAAGCAGTCGACACAATAACAAGCACAGGGAAAGTTTATCGTTGGGCTCAGCATGTCGTCGACATGCTCAAGGCCATATGTGAGAAATGCCAAGAGTCAGCTGGAATTATCAGGTTCCCATCACTGATAATCTGGATAGCCATGTAACACTTATGTTTGGTCGGAGATAAGCAGTTCCAAGAACCTAGCAAATATCACATGTGGAGGTTCGAACCATTTTCAAACAATGAAACGCTAAAAAAAGTGGCAAATGACAAAGTAATGCTAGAAAATTGGTTCCAGAACTTAAAGGTCTAGACAACTAGATGGAGGGTGCCTCAGAACATCAGAAGAAGCCTACCAAAAAGTGCACATATTCAACTGGAGCTCGACCACACTGTAGTCTAGTACATGCATGGCGAAAAAGAAAAAGCAAAACCTCTCGACTATTATCCAACAATCGAAGATATTTTCCAAGAATTAACTTGACAATCCAATACTAAGATTTCGATACCAGTAAGGGTGAAAGAAATAAACCAACCAATTGAAGAACCATTGACCGACCAGGAAAAAGAGGAGGACTACGAACTCCCGTTATAATCAGTACCTTCATGTCAGAAGATATGCCGACAGAGGACACCAGTAGACTTCAACTGACAACTCTGCCACAACCTATCCAAATGGGAAACACACCGACTGAACATCAGGTGGCTATACTAATAGAAAAAAAGTATCATCCTGGCTCACTGATAGGAGGAAGGAGAAGAGCAGATAGAAGAAGATATTGAATCAAATAATCTAGAATATGATATGACAAAAGAAACTTAAGGAAAATAGCAAAGGAGATAACAACCTCAAGGAAAAGGAAGGAAAAATTGGGAAAAGGGAAGGGGAAGCGTAAGCTTATCATATCTGAATCAGAAGATGAAGAAGAACTGTTGGCTACTGCTGTTGACATCATAGAAGACGCAACAAAAAATAAAATTTCAGTCAAAACACAATTAAAACGGTTCGTCGACGCAGGAGCAAAGCAAGGAAGACCGAAAAAGGTAAAAACTGCAACCACTTCAGTCGATGAGAATATTTTTGATCTAGTCTCTACACCCCCACCCCCATCTCCAATCGAGATCACACAAGAAGGTACCCCACAACTACCCACCATAAGCCCTGTCGACATTTGTAAGAATGATATGCTGGAGACAATGAAAGAACAATTCGACCATGATGGTGATTTCCAGGCATTCATTAAAAAATTACTCAAACTACTCACCTATGTTCATAAAATTAACACCAAATGTCCACTAATTGAATCTAGTTCACCACGCCAGATCCTCTCTCAGCAAATTGGCCAAATACCCTAGAAACCAAGATCTACGGGAACTATCAAGTCCATATTCTTAAGGAACTCTGATAAGATATCTCAAATTATCGCAAGCCTCACTTCATCATTTACCCCATCAGATGTCTCAAATCCCATACCAGCCAATGAACCAACAAGAGACGCGGAAGAAGATAACTAGGAAGATATTTTAGCAATCAACCAGGTGATCGACAACCTATTCTCTAATGATCCATCCAATTCACCACCAGAAGTCAAAGATTCACTGTCGACTGACAATATCCCCACTACACCAATTACACCAGACCATTCACCATCTCCACCACCACCTCCCAATCTAGAACCTTTTCCAAACCTTGAACCACCTTTTTCAACGCCCCTAGATACACAACGAGTTGTAAGTTCCACCTAATAAGATCAACCAGAAATTCCACTGACCAATGAAGATCAGCAGCTGGGAAACCAACCACTTACATAACCACAGGCAGAACAACAGACAGACCATCATAGACAGATAAGAAAAAGAAAAGACAAAAAGAAGAAAGAACACCACAAAGAACAAAGGCCGACAGTGATCCATCTCAACCAATTGGGATCGACTATTGTAGTCGACACAATGAAACTAAGAGATGGAGAGCTCGGTTAACTCCTAGAAACCTTCGGCACAGAAGCAGCAACAAGAAACCAGACTAGATGAGAGTAGATCAACAGCACTAAGAAAGAGCAAATCGAATTTCTGACAAAATGTAGGAGTTTGATTCAAATAGTGATACCGAGACCAATAGAGGCTGACGTCGACAAGCCATTGGAAAAATCATACCAGCTATTTGAAAGTGTGGTGTTGACTCTACAAATACACCTACAAAATAAAAAGGAAGATCAAAGAGAGGAAACATCCAGACTACTAAGACAATAGTATACAACATTATCAGAAGCTCAGAAAGTACTAAAGAACCACTTGAAAGAGTCTATCATCACAACAGAATTACTCCACGATTGGCCTACCTACTACGGACAAGTATTTCAGCAGACCTGCCGGATTCGTGAGAAAATTGAAGTGCTAGAAAAGAGGCAAGGCATCGATGAAACAAAGAGAAGTACAATACAAGGCCAGATTGTATTGGAAACAACCAAAATGCAGAAATTGGAGAAACAAGCACACTAGTGGGTACAACAAGCACTACCGAGCCTTGACAAGTTGGACACAATCTGCCAAGGACGAAGAGACTACTGGATACAATGGAAGAAAAGGCTCAATTTATAGGACCCTACATGGAAATAATCACAAATCTTTCCATCCAGGAGAAAATGTTGACTCTGCCAAGCATCACAATTTTGACTATCGACATCCAGAAAGTACTACAGAATTGGACAGAGTTTCAGCATCAACTAGCCATTAGAACAGAAACCATTGTGGAAGTATGTGTGCAGAAACGACCAACCATCCGACTACACAGTGCATGAAGACAAACCATAAAATAAGTAACAACCTCAGACAAATGCAGTGTTGAGTACTTGCCCTATTTCTTCGGGACGAAGAAATATTTTGTTCATGGGGGAGATGTTGGAGGAGCTAGTCGGTGAGCCGACTAGTCGAATAGCCAACTAATTAGAGATTAGGTTAGCCGCATAAAGTCGTGTCGGTTGACCGAACCGACAGGTAGTTATTTGTAACTGTTTGTAATCATATATATTAGGTTGTTGAGCCAGAGGAGAACTTGGTTCAGTTTTGTGTATGTATGGACCCTCATGTTATAATATAATATGTTACTTCCTTATCTATGTTCTTGTCTCTTGTGTCTGTTATGTCTATATGATTCCATGTGTATTATTGGTAACCCTCTGTGATTTGTGAGATTACAACAATGCTTCAACACCTTCCATTTTCCTACAAAATAAATTTTTATATTTTTGTTCAGAAATAAATTAAAACATAATCAATATATTTGTTTCTTGTTTGCATGCGAGTGAGCCAATCATGCCTAGTGCTTGGAAACCTGGATCTGATACCACTTGTAACATCAAATTTTCGAAAAAAAAATATTATTTTATGTAAAAATGTACTTTCCCTAGAAAGATAAATCCAAGAGATGTTCTAATTTACTCTGATTTAGTTGTGACAATAACTTGGAAGTGACTTTAAAATGACTGTAAAACTATTATGTTTGATGTATTCCATGACATGTCCTTTTTTGACATTAGTTTACTATGTAAAAAAATAGTCATTACTTAAATGTTGTAATCTTTCTTATATTTTGCCAGATAACAAATTGTTGTAACACTGCTATTGTTCTTTCATACTTGATCCTGCCTATCAACTAGGAAGATGAGGTTTTCAGGTCTTACTTGTCCTTCATGGCTAATGCATAAATCTTGTTTTTCTTATGCAAGTAAAAGCGACTAAGCCTAAAACTACCTAGATACGGAAACAATGTCCTAAACCCAAGTACACCATACATCCTGAGCAAAGGTGTGATACTAAGGGTCATGGCTAAAATATCTCCTATGTTATACCAAGCCCCAACTTTGTAAAAACAGCCAACTACTAGCAATTACATGCGACTATGCAAAAGTGGAAAACCTATGATGATCGAAGTTATTCATATCATAAAATTTTACAAGGTAAGCAACTTCATAAAGTCACAATGGTTAATTTGTTGTAAAAGCGACATGCTTTAATGGTTACCCACGTAGGCCATTTGAATGTCTTTAATGCTTTAACTGTCCACCAAATGTCTCAAAGCAAAACCCTAGGGTTTAATGTGTTTTTTGTAAACCATGGAAGCTTGTCCTTGAAGCTTGGTCTCCTTGGGTTTTTCATTCTATGGAGCTCTGTTGGGCCCATGTCTGATATTTTATGTAGTTCATGGTGGTTCCAAGGTGGAGGAGCCGAGTTCTTGGCCCTTAACACCTGTCCTCCTTTCCTGTACAATCATAAAACTTGCTGGTGGTTTGGTTTCGTCTTCGAAATCTCATCGAACTAGGTAAATCTTGTTTTGTTTTTGCTTAAATGAAGTATTTAGAAGGAAATTTGTAGTCATAACAGTTTTCTATGATAATGTTTGACCCTTGCGTTTATAATGTGTAGGAGGAATTCAAAATGGTTCTCTATAAGCGAGTCATGGTTGGTCCTTTTCTTAGAAGATTATGTGGTTCGGGTAAGACCTAAAAATATTGCCCTTTGTGGCTCTTGATAGCTTGTGGCACCACGCCTTACTCTATGTTTTTCTATGGCAAGTTGGGATTCCAACTCTGGGTTTATCCTTGGGCATAAGAGTGATAAGTTGGTCTTTGGTAGCTGTGAGGCTGTTTATACTTTCACTGTAAGAGATAATCCCTTTGTCTGTGTAGCCGTATAGACTAAGCCACATCTAAATAATGACATGGTTACTTTTGTTCTCTATGATGTAAATTGAACAAATGCTATTACTATTGTTTTGGTATTGTAGTGTTTTTTTTATTTATAAAGAATAAACCCGTGAGGGATTTAAGTTTTAAAAGACCATTTCGTGCTTGGATTTGCAATACTGTGGCTTTGTTTTTGAACATGTTATTATAACAGAGGGTGCTCTACCCAAATTTGCAATAGATGCGCTAAGTAAAAACAATATTTGATATTGATTCCTTGGTTATGTATTGCCTCAGTCGAGAGGGATTTTATCATTTTATTATTTTTTATAACACTGTAATGTGGCCGTGAGGCCTTCATCTTATTGCATTCATTTTTGGAAAGAAATGTGGGCCATAGAGCCACTGCCAATAAGCTAAAACTGTTTATATTTTATGGAAAATGTTTTGGTATTTTTCCCATGAGGATTTTCTATTTATAGTCTTTGAACCCTATCTTGATTTTTACAGTTTTCGTTGTTTGTATTTAAAGAAAAACGATGCAGCCGTAAGGCCTCTATTTTGATCTCTAGTTATGTATATATATTTGCCATGGTTGCAGTTTTGTGATTCATTCCTATAGAACTAAGTTATCATCGTGAGGATTCCATACTAGCACAAATGTTTTAAGAGATGGCCGTGAGGCCACTGCCAAAATATTTAAGTTCTGCTAAAAGGAAAATACTGATTTTTTTACAGTAAAATAATTAATCCCTAAGGCTGCTATAATTTCCCTCTGTAAGTAAACAACTTGCATATGAAAATACCAATTCGGCCTACAACCTATAACCTATGTTATGGCCTATCGATAATCTCGATTTGGTATTTAACATTAATGGTTTTACAAGAGACTGGCCATGTCGCCTTTAACAAGAAAACTTCTATGGACATAATCCTTAACTGAATACGATCTAAACCTAGCTTAGTTAATTTCAATATGAAGTTTTGTTTATCGTATTATATCTAGGGTTGATCATTATACTAGACTCAACCCTAAGAACATATGTTAATATATGTTCAAAATATTGTGTAGGGTTTAAATCTAAACACCAATATTGGTTTACTTAGAGGTTCTAGTTTGAAGTTCTTAAAATTTACCTCTGTAAAATTTAATCATAAGCATAAATGTATATACTATCTATAATTTTTATTACAGGTTTGAAACCTTGGTATGTTTGGCATAAGCATTGATTAGAGTTTGGGCATAACATAGGGTTTGCGCTTATTTTCAAATCACTGATCGGTATTTGTTTTTTCTGCAAAATATTATAATGTGTGTATATATATAGTAATAGTAATAATCTCTGCAACGGATATTTTATAGGATTTCTATAAGTCTTTACTAAAATTTCTATATGATTTTAATTTTAACTAAAACTAACAGAGAAATTACCACTAATACTAACATTATAGTAGATTGTAATAACTAAGGTAGAAATACTCTAGAAATACTTTATACATGAAGAAAATAAAAATATAATTTAGTCTAAAGAAGTACCTCACAGAATAAACAAATTAGTAAATCTATCTTTTAACTTTGAGTAAACAGATTTGTAGTTTTCTTAACAACTTCCAGATATAGAGTTCATAACATATCCAATCATCCTACTTATAGCTTCTGAGCATATTCCAAAGAAAGTACAGATTTAGAATTAAATAACAATTGAACCTGGATAATATGCAGAAGGGGACAAACACCAAAAGGAGATTGTTCCACCCAACATTATCCTGAAGCAACCATAACTACTTTCTAGGACCCATGACCTTGTTCACTGAACCACTAGGATGAAGATCACTCGATAATAACCCATACAACAATTTGCTACAACTCAACATTCAATAGCAGACTTACTCAACAATCCCACTTTAGCTATCCCCTCATCAAATTCCTTGTGTGCCTCACTTTTCAGTTTGCAACAATCACAAGGTACATTCACTTGAAACATAATGAGTAGTGAGCCTCCTGCTCAATTTGATGGTATTTATAAGATTTCCTAGGTCTTTGGGTCAGTTTTGGAATTAAATGAGCCACCAGCTCAGTTCCGCCTCTCAGGGAAAATGTCCACATTTTTAGGTATTATGCTTCCTACAACAGCTAGAAAGTGAAATGCTAGTGCTTCCACTTGTCAACCAGCCTTCTACAGCTATTCATTCCTCCTAGTGGGTTAGTGAACACTCATTCAACAGTCTCGCTTGGATAGGTGCCTCTCCTATTTAGTTATTAAAATAAATAATTATTCAATTACAGTCATCCTTGTCCACTTGGTGATAAAAATTTACAATAAATTAACATAATGTCTTCTGAAATAAATAATAAATGTTTATTTTTCAGTTCTAGGTGTGTTACAAACACCCCCCTTAAGTTCAACATCACCCTCGATTTTGCTTAAGTTTATTCCGAGTCTTCCTGGAACATAGCCGGATATGTCACCCGCATATCACTGTATAATTTCAAGGTTGATTCATCTGGATTGAGGTGTTTCCATTGCACCTTTACTTGTCCAATGGTGCGATTCTGGAGGAAAATATTCCCTCTTATCAAGAATACAGTTCGGTACCACCTGAAAATCTCATTTGGGTTCTACTTGAATCACATTCCAGTCAATTACATGAGTAACATCATGTACATACTTCTTCAAAATAGAAATATGAAAGACATTATGTATTCTAAGATTAGGTGGAAAAGCTAACTGGTATGCCACTGGCCCCACTCTTGCTAAGATTTCGAATGGTTCACAATACCAGGGTGCTAATTTAGCACAACTCCCTAGTTTAAAGGATCTCTTTCTGGGTTTTACCTTGACAAATACATGCTCACCTACTTGGAATTCCTTTGGAGTTATTTTAAGGTCGACATGACTCTTTTGTCTGTCTTGAGCAACTTTCAAATCACTTTGTACCTGTTTCACTGTTAGTTCCATTTCTTTTAATAAGTCAGGTCCTAACATCAATATGTCAACTGGATTACTCCATGTAATAGGAGTGTTACATTTCCTACCATATAATATTTCAAAAGGACTATGTTTCGCTGAAGCTTGATAATGATTATTATACACAAATTCAACTAAGTGAAAATAATCTTCCCACTTCTTGGGATAATCTCTAACATACATTCGTAAGATTTCTTCTTGTACTTGATTGACTCTTTCTGTTTGTCCATCCATTTACAGATAATAAGTAGTACTGAAATTCAATTTAGTATCTATTCCTTTAAATAATGATTTCCAAGAATTACTAGTAAACTTAGGATCTCGATCAAAAATTCTTACATTCGGAATTCCATGCAAATGAAATATTTCTTTCATAAAGATGTCAGCAATGTTAGTAGCTCTATGAGTTGTTTTAACAGGTATAAAGTGTGCTGACTTACTTAGTTTGTCCACAACTACCATTATTGAATCATTTTGTTTCTTGTTTTTTAGGTAAGCTAGTTATAAAATCAAGACTGATGACTTCCCATTTCCAATTTGGAATTGGTAATGGTTGTAAAAGACTTGCTGGGTGTTGATGTTCACCTTTAACCTATTGACATTCTATACACCTAGCTAAAAATTCAGCAACTTCATTTTTCATATTAGGCGAACAATATTATTTTCTCAAGATTGTTATCATATTTTGATATCCCGGATGTCCGGAATAAGGACTTTTGTGTACTTCATTCAAAATCAGCAGTTTCATTTTTGGTATGTTAGGCACATAAAGTCTGTTTTTATACAACATTAAGCCTTGTTCATTTAAACTATAATCTGTAATTAAAATTCCAGATACATTCTGAGCTACTTTTTCTCTTAAACTTTGATATTCCGTGTCCAGTTTTATTTCTTCTTCCAATTTATCCTCTAATTCAGTTTTATAACCGATAATGGCAGCTACAAAACTTTTTATTACATTTCTGTTTAAGGTATCCACAACTTTATTTTCCTTCCCTTTAATGTGTTTGATTTCAAAATCATATTCACTAAGGAAAGCCAACCATATAGCTTGCCTTGCGTTTAGATTTTGTTGATCAAACATCTATTTTAAGCGTATGTTATCAGACATTAGCAAAAACCTTTTACCTATTAGATGATGGCGCCACATTTTTAAATCATGGATTATGGCAGCCAGCTCTAAGTCATAAGTTGCATAATTCTTTTCGTGTGTTTTTAACTTTCTCGATTCATAAGCAATTATGTGACCTTCTTGTGTCACTACTCCACCCAAACCTTCGCTGCATGCATCAGTGCATGTAATGAAATATTTGTCTGGTTCTGCTATTTTTAAAATGGGCGGGGTGGTTAATAATCCTTTTAATTTATTAAAACTTGATTCGCATTTTTGATCCCAGACAAAACTCTTGCCCTTTTTCTGGGATACACTTTGTCTTAAATAGTTTTTGTCTATTAATTCTTGCAATTGTAATTTTAATTCATTCAGCTTAAATACGTTCATTCGATAAGGAGCATTCGAATTAGGTACCACTCCTAGTACTAATTCGATTGTAAAATCCATATCTCTCTTTGGAGGTAATCTTGGAATTTCTTTCGGGAAGACATCTGAGAAATCTTATATAATTGGAATATCATCGAATCTTGGCTTATCTTTTTTACAAATTTGTTCATTATTTATTATGTGTCCAACGAAGACTTTACAATCTTTTCTTACAACCTTTTTCATTTGTAAGGCTGAGATTTGTCTAACATAAATTTTCCTAGGTATTCCTATGACTATAATCCTTTCTCATTTATCATTTAAATAGGTAAAAGTTTTCTGAAAGTAGTTTAAAATTACTTGATGTCTTTCTAGCCATTCGATACCTATTAGGACATCATAAGAACCTAACGGTAACACATTTAACTTGACTTGAGTTTCAAACTGAGTCATAAACAAATTACAATTTTCAACATAATTAACCTCTTTCCTTTTAGTTGCTGTAGCTAATTGGACCAACCAAGACTTTTCAAACTTTTTAAAAGATAAATTACATTTTTCCACTATGCTAGGTGATACATAACTTAAACTAGCACCTGGATCAATCACAATGGAAACATACTGGTTTTGTATCATACCTTGCACTTCCACCATGGAATTTTGATGATCCGCTTATTGATTTTCCAAGGCTGTATTTATTTTGGGCATTTCATTTGCCACATCTCCAACTGTTTCCTCTTCCTGAATGGTATGCACGTTGCTGAAGTTCCCCTTTCTGTTCGGACAATACTTAGCATAATGTGGTGCTTGACATTTCCAGCACTTTACAGGTTCCTTATGTTCATTATTTTTTACAAAATTGTTAGGCATGTCCCCGCCTTTTGGTGCTGTAGTACTTTGTGGTGCCTTATTTTTAAAATCCGCTCCTTGATAATTGTTTTTGGAGAAGTTCCGAGAATTATTCCCAAAACGCTTTATTGAATTAAACCCTTTTCTCTTATGATCAAAGTTACTTGTTCTTTTATTCTTCGAGTTATGTAAGTTTTCTCTCTTTTTACTCCGTTCATAACATAAACCAACCTTTCTCATGGCCTCTTCAAGAGTCTTTGGGTTATCGAACTCAATTCTATCCTTGAAGCTAATGGGAAGACAACTTAAAAATCTTTGTATTTTAGGATTTTCATCAATTATGTATGGTACATATCTTAACAGACTTAGAAATTTGCTACTTTATTCTTTCATTGAAATTGAACCCAATTTTAGTTCATATAATTTCTTAGCTCTTTCCTCGTAATACTATTCAGACAAAAACTTCATTTTAAATTACTTTTTAAAGTCTCTCCATGTTATATACTTCTCCTTAAGATTTTTGTCTCTTTTTATGTCTTGCCACCAGATGTCATCTCTTCATGTTAAGTTGTAGATAGCCATTCGAGCTTTTAGTCTGTCAGAATAGTTATAAATATGGAAATGTTTCTTCATTCCTGACAGCCAAGCCTCGACTTCTTCACCTTTTTCTACTTCTCCGTTAAACATGGGAGGCTTTATCTTTTTAAATTACCCAGAAATTTTCTTCATAAGGTTTATACTTCTTTCTCCTAGGTTTACGGTCACTTTCACTACTTTCACTTGTATATTTATACCTTCCCCTATGCGACCTTGCATTAACCTATGAAGAAGATTCACTATCAATTTTTTTTTCTTTCTTTCCCTTATATTTGTAGGATACTGTTTCAGAATTAGTTTCATAAACATTTCTTTTATCATTTCCTCTGTTATGTATTTGTCTAATAACATCTGATTTAGTTCCAGAATTCTTTCATTATCCATTTTTACAGCTTGTTGCTCATATTTTTACTCTTTATCTATTTGTAGTAACTCTGAAGGTGGATTATTCATATCTACATAAATGTTGTCTGGATTATTGTGCTAAGATCCATTTTTAGCAGATACTTCAACACTTTCCATTTTCCCGCAAAACAGATTTTTATATTTTTGTACAAAAATAAATTAAAACATAATCAATATATTTGTTTCTTGTTTACATGCGATTGAGCCAATCAAGCTTAGTGTTTGGAAACTTGGCTCTGATACCACTTGTAACATCTCCAAATTTTTGAATTTTTTATTTTATTTTTTATTCTATGTAAAACTGTACTTTCCCTAGAAAGATAAATCCAATAGATGTTCTAATTTACTCTAATTTAGTTGTGACAATAACTTGGAAGTGACATTAAAATGACTGTAAAACTATTATGTTTGATGTCTTCCATGACATGTCCTTTTTTTGACATTAGTTTACTGTGTAACAAAATTAGTCATTACTTAAATGTCGCAATCTTTCTTATATTTTGTCAGATAACAAATTGTTGTAACACTGCTATTGTTATTCCGTCCTTGATTGTGCCTATCGGTTAGGAAGATGAGGTTTTCAGGTCTTACTCAGCCTTCATGGCTAATGCAAGTGTCCTGTTTTTCTTGTGCAGGTGAAAGTGAGTGAGCCTAAAAATACCTAGATATGGAAACAAGGTCCTAAACCCAAGTACACCATATATCCTGAGAAAAGGTGTGATACTAAGGGCCATGGCTAAAATATCTCCTATGTTATACCAAGCCCCAACTTTGTAAAAGAACCCAACTACTAGCAATTACATGTGATTATGCAAAAATGGGAAACCTAGGATGATCTAAGTTGTTCATATCATAAAATTTTACAAGGTAAGTGACTTCATAAAGTCACAATGGTTGATTTGATGTAAAAGGGACATGCTTTGATGGTTACCCGCACAGGCCATGTGGATGTCTTTAATGTTCCAACTATCCACCAAATTTCTCAAAGCAAAACCCTAGTGTTTAATGTGTTTTTTGTAAACCGTGGAAGCTTGTCCTTGAAGCTTGGTCTCTTTGGGTTTTTCATTCCGTGGAGCTTTGTTGGGTCCTTGTATGATATTTTACATAGTTCATGGGGGTTCCAAGGTGGAGGAGCCGGGTGCTCGACCCTCGACACTCACCCTCCTTTCCTATACAATCATAAAACTCACTGGTGGTTTGGTTTTCTCTTCGGAAGCTCATCGAACCTGGTAAATCTCCTTTCGTTTTTGCTTACATGAATTTATTACAAGGAAATTTGTAGTCATAACAAGTTTCTATGATAATGTTTGACCCTTGCATTTATAATGTGCAGGAGGCATTCAGAACGGTTCTTTGGAAGCGAGTCGTGGTTGGTCATTTTCTTAGAAGACTATGTGGTCCGGGTAAGACCTAAAAATATTGCCCTTCATGGATCTTGATAGCTTGTGGAACTGTGGCTTACTCTGCATTTTTCTATGGCAAGTTGGGATTCTAAATTTGTGTTTAGCCTTGGGCATGAGAGTCATAAGTTGGTCTTTGTTTATACTTGCACTGTAAGGGATAATCCCTTTGTTTGTGGTGCTATATAGACTAAGCCACATATAAATAGTGACATGGTTAATTTTGTCCTCTACGATGTAAATTCAACGGTTGCTATTACTATCATTTTGGCATTGTAACGTTTTGTTGAATTATAAAGAAAAACCCTGTGAGGGATTTAAGTTTTAAAAGACCATTTTGTGTTTGGATTTGCAACACTATGGCTTTGTTTTTGAACATGTTTTTATAACAAAGGGTGCTCTACCCAAATTTTCAATAGATGCAGGAAGTAAAAACAATATTGGATATTGGTTCCTTGGTTATGTATTTCCTTAGTTGAGAGGGATTTATTGTGTTGTTATTTTTTAATAACATTGTAATGCGGCCATGAGGCCTTCATCCTGTTGCATTCGTTTTTGGAAATAAATGTGGGCCATAGAGCCATTGTCAATAAGCTAAAACTGTTTATATTTTATGGAAAAGGTTTTGGTCTTTTGTCCGTGAGGCTTTTATATTTATAGTCTTTGAACCCTATCTTGATTTTTACAGTTTTTGTTGTTTGTATTTAAAGAAAAACGATGTAGCTGTAAGGCCTCTATTTTGATCTCTGGTTATGTACATAGATTTTCCATGGTTGTAGTTTTGTGATTCATTCCTATAGAACTAAGTTATCACCGTGAGGATTCCATACTGTCACAAACGTTTTAAGAGATGGCCGTGAGGCCACTGCCAAAAGATTTAAGTTCTGCTAAAAGGAAAATACTCATTTTTTTACAGTAAAATAATTAAGCCTTAAGGATGTTATAATTTCCCTCTGTAAGTAAACAACTTGTAGACGACAATACCAATTCGGCCTACAACCTATAACCAGTGCTGCGTTCTATCAATAATCTCAATTTAGTATTTAACATTAATGGTTTTACAAGAGACTGGCCATGTCACCTTTAACAAGAACATTTCTATGGACATAATCTGTAATTACTGAATATGATCTGAACCAAGCTTAGTTAATTTCAATATGAAGTTGTTGAGGCATGGAAATTTGCAGGCGACAACACCAAGGGATTCTCCCCAGTCAACGTTCCCAATTAGCCCGTGACTATTTGGTATAGGGAATCCGTCCGGTTTGCGGTCTGGCTACCGTAGGTCAAGTAACAAAAAATAAAGGTTTTACCGGTTGCGGCCTGATCCACCGTGTATATTTTTGTATTTTTTGACTTAAAATATGATATGCACGTGCCTACCTAACATGCAAAGTAATAAAGAATGCACAGAGTATTCACAATGTGATGCGCAGGTTCATACCTCTCGTCTTAAACTCCCAAGCATCTAAATCACATATACTTCCAGAAAATAAATACTAACTAAACTATCTCTAGAGAGCTAGATATTAATTGATGATCAATGCAATACTGTCTATGTGTTATGGCAAATCACAGATAGCTGTTCTTATAACCAAAACATATAAACATGAATAAAAGTATACATGATAAGATAGCTCATCAACAGTTAACAATCCCATTACTCATAGTGGAAAACATCACAGAATATACTAGAGAACGTTCAGGCGAGAACATAAGTTCAGAAAGTTAGAACGCTCTCACAGTTAATGAAACACAGTTGAAAATGAAATAGTTCCCATTTAACATCGCTCATTTAATCACATTGAAACATTCCACATATCACCTTCTCCAACAGGCAAAATTTGCAATTGCTGGTTGTAAAACGAAATAGTTCCTCTTACAAACAATAGTTCACAAGTTTTTCCAAGGAAAAAGCCCCTGTAAGTTCTAACTTTCCTATATTTAAACTAAATCAGCTAGTCGCTTGGGCTGTCCCCCAAACGTGTGACCTTTTGGTTCCCCAAAACGTTTAATATTCCCATTTTATATTTTCTGTGCGTACTCGTGATCCGCTTAGTAACTGACAGATCTTTCCAGGTTTGGGATTTTGTCGCCATTGATTCTGCCTTCTCTTTTGCTTGCTCTCCTTGGGATCCTTCCGGTTTCAGTTCAACCTTTGCCAACACTGCCCAACTCCCTTCTGCCACTTGTCTGCCAGCTATGCCTTCGCGCCGTGGTAGTCTGAACAGTCTCTTGATACCACCTGTAATTAAACGACATGTATCATTAATTGAGACCACATTTTTCAATAAAACCAAACTGCATCAACAAAACGACTGGTCATCAAAAGGCTCTATACTGTCATGAAAACCGTAACAAGCACTAGAACCACTATTACCCATGCAGGGGTTTAAAACTTACAAAAGCGACGAGTAGAGAAACACTTGTCGGCGGCTTAAAATACTAGAACATCAGCAGGGTAGTCTCACTCACAGCCGTATCAGCAGATCCTCAATAGGCAACGAGTTCCGTGAGATTGTTAAACTTATCGAAGTCGGGAAATCTAGACTCAAAATCTAAGTGAAAACGTCCCAATCGGCGAGCGAAAGAACATCGACATCAGACACTTAGTGCATTACACACCCACAAGGGCGGAGGAGGAAAGACTAAGGCCTCCGATCCAACACAAAACGATGAAGGCCCGACAAAGCATCGGCGGGAGTAGTGGTTGTATGCCGGATACCTAGTTTGTTCGGGAGCCACAATTGCGGAAGGTAAACAGACTACAAACTTCGATAATGTGAACAAGCCAACAAAATGACGCGACAACAGAGAAGTTAAAATCATCGTTGGATTTCTGCAATGGAGGATACCTAAGAAAACATGGTGCCGATAAGTTGTTCAAATGACTTCCGAAATGGTGGTTAGCGAGGGAAATAGGTTCCCAAAAGGAAATTGCAGCTTGAAGGGTAACGAAAACAAACTCTAAAATCTGTGACCCACATCAATTTCAAACATAAGCAATTTTTTGAAAACAGGAAGAGAGTTAACCTTAAAATAGTCCGAAATTAAAACATGACCAAAAGAGTTCACGGATCCAAACAATTTAAGGCAGCATTAAAATCATGAGGGGGTCCAAAATTTGAAAAAATTGGGGAAAACAGTTGTGGCTGCAACAATTGGCGACTACCTAGTGAACCTAGATCTCTGGACAATTATTCCTTGAGTGACAGACTGTTAAACAACAAACGAACCTATTGAATTCTTCCAGCTATCTGGATTTCTCAAATGGCAAATGTATGTATCTTTAATCATTGATGATTGTCCAATTTGGGAGAGTGGAAACCAGGATTTTGAAGTCAGGATAACTCTTTTGAGGCCGAAAGATGAATTTCATTGTTACCTTTGTCTTCAGGTAGCTGCCAGCTTGGACACCACAGGATTGTAGCATATGGTAAACATAAATATTCATTTGTTCCTCATTCCCATGCCATTTTAGCACTTTTTGTGCTTTTGGACTTTTGTCCTTTTCATATGAGTCCTCCTGCATGCCTTCCTTTCTGAATTTTGATTCAGGCTCCTCTATCCCAAGTGTCCTTTTGTGTGAGAGGTGTATTCACATTTCAGCTCACGGATGGAGATGAACTTTCAGCGATTTAGTACTTATATGGTTCAGCATTTGTTTTGAGATATAATGCTTTTCATAGGAGCTTTCGACTCTTATCCGCCTTTTGGCATTCAATTCTTGGCATGGGATCATTTATATATAATATAATTTTTACCTTGCTTCTTTCCATGGGCCCTTTGCTATCACTCCCTAGGACATTTTAAATGTGACATGGATGGAGCCTCAAAATAGTATTCCAGACCCTTTGATTCTGGTTTATTTCACAGGGGTTAAGCAGGACTTCAATGCGTACATAGCTATTCGAGAAAACTGCTAAAATGGAAGAAGTTCTTTTAGATAAACAACAAAATACAGTCTTATACCCAAGAAATTTAGTCATTCCAAAATTTGGATGTTCTCCATGCAACCGCAGGTTTGCCTCCTTTATTGAAATCAGTAGAATTTAAACTAAAACAAGACTGAAACACATAACTCAAAGAAGATGGTCAGGCCATATTATTTATATATAAGATAGAAGAACACAAACAAAACTCAGGAAAAATAAGGTTTGAGGACTAAGCCATTTACTGGTAAGTTCTCTTCCCACCCTAGTAAATCTTGCAACCTATAAGTTTAAGGGCCAAGATTTGCTGCAATCTGGAAAGGACCTACCAACAATTGCTGGAATTGTGTGTTTTCCTTTCTCGTCATGGGGGTGGTCCCACTTGAGAACCAAATCTCCCACCTCAAAATATTTTGTTCCAGCCTTGTGTTTATCAAACCATCTCTTTATTACCTCTTGTTGTTGTTTAAAGCGCTCTCTAGCTTTAGATCGAGACTCTTCTGCCTTCAGGAGATTATATATCCTCATTTGCAAGACTTCATTATCCGATCCTCTAGATTCTTGAGCTATTATGGAAGAGGGTAACATGATATTGGGGGGGAGAATGGCCTCTTTACCATACAGAAGGGTATATGGAGACACACCTATCGAAGACTTGGGGGTGACTCTATCAGCCCAAAGGGAGTTTGGTAAAGCTGAGTGCCAACTCCTCTGATTTTCTATCACCATCTTTTTTAAAATCCTAATTAGGTTCTTGTTGGTAGATTCAGCTAAGCCATTTCCCCGCGGATAATAATTAGTAGAGTAATGCAACTTAATCCCTTTCTCATGAGCAAAAGCAGTTAATTTCATTGAGGAAAAGTAAGTAGCATTATAAAAAACTAAAGAAACTGGAACTCCAAACCTGGTCATAATATGGTCTTGCAAGAAGTCTATGACCGCAGTCTCATTTATTTTGCGCAACGGGATGGCTTCGACCCAGCGAGTGAAGTAGTCAGTTGCTGTCAGGATATACTTGTGTTGCAAGGAAGAATTCGGCTTTATCTCCCCAATGATATCTAACCCCCATTGTTCAAAGGGCTCTATTATTATCACCGACTTTAATGGCCCTGCTCCTTTAGCTTGTATTCCGCTACACCTTTGACAAGTGTCGCACTTCCTGACATGAGCGTGTGCATCTTTGAAAAGCGTGGGCCAATAGTATCGGACTCTGAGAATTTTGTGAGCTGTAGTATCTCCTGAAAAATGTCCCCCAGCAGGCCTGTCATGCAAGTCTGTCATTACCTTCTTTGCATCTTCTTTCTCTAAGCATCTGAGGAGAACTCTGTCGTAATTTTTTCTGAATAATATTCCTTCAATAATTTGATAGGAAGCTGACTTAAGACGCCGTGCTCTCCTTTGCTTAGACTTCCAATGTTCCGGTAACGACCCAGTCTGGAGATAATGCACAAGATCTCGGTACCAAGATTCCGGAGCTGTAAAAAGGGGCCATACATCCATCAGATATAACTTAGCTTCATCTTCCCAGGCATGTCCTTCATTGTTTCCATTTTTAGTCATCATCTTGCACAATCCTTGCCCTTTAACTATAGAAGCTGGCTTGAATTCGAGGTCATATTCCTGAAGAGCAGTTACCCAATTACCCCTTCTTTCTCCTAAATCCTTTTGTATGAAAAGAGACCTTACAGCTGGGTGTGGGACGATTACCTTGGTCCGGTTTTTTAATATGTAGGGCCTGAATTGTTTCACTGCTTTGAACACTGCGTAAGCTTGTTTATCTATAGCTGGGTAATTCAATTCGGCCCAGACCAGTGCTCATAAATGATATGGGGAACTCATCTCCCCCATCTTGCTTCTGAGTAAGCACAACTGCTAGCGAATCATCACATGCGAAAGTGTACAGAATAAAATATTTATCAAAATCCAGGCTCTTGAGGGAGGGTGCGTGAGCAATAGCGGTTTTAATCTTGCTGAATGTGTTCTTCTCAACATCGGTCCACTTGAATTATACACTTTGCTTTACCATTTGCTGCAAAGGTTTAACAATTTGGGCGAAATTTGGTACAAACCTTCGCACAAAGTTTATTGTCCCCATAAAGGATTGCATGCCCTTCTTATTATGGGGCAGGGGAATCTGTTCAATGGCTCTGATCCTTTCTGGGTCTATGGAGATTCCCTTCTTTGAAACTACGTGACCCAACAACTTACCCTCCGTAACAACGAACACACACTTCTTGGGGTTGAGTGAGATACCATATTTTCGACAACGTTCAAAAATCTGCCTCAGATGAAACGCGTGCTCTTCTCTCCTCTTTGAGAATATCGTGATGTCATCGAGGTACACTACAACACTGCGGCCAATCAAACCGCGGAAAGCTATGTCCATAGCCCTTTGGAATGTAGCTCCAGTGTTTGTAAGCCCAAAGGGCATTCTTTGGTAAGCAAAAGTTCCCCATCTGGTCCTGAAAGTTGTCTTCAATCTGTCTTCTTCGGCTACTAATACTTGATTGTAGCCTGAGAATCTGTCTAATAAAGAAAATAGTTCAGAACCTGAGACCATTTGTAGTAGTTTCTCCATGGGTGGAACATGATAATTGTCTTTATCCGAAGCGCGGTTTAAATTTCTGAAATCCACACATAAACTGATTTCTCCAAATTTTTTTCTCAATGGTACCAGATTTGAGACCCATTCAGAGTGTCTGACCTTAAAAATGATTCTAGCATCCAATAATTTCTTAACTTTACTCTGGATTAGAGGCTCCAATTTTGGGCGCATCTTCCTTAAAGGTTGATGATAAGGTTTGACTCCAGATCTGATGGGGATAACATGCTGGATGATACTGGTGTCATATGTCTTCAGATCTTCGTATGTCTAGGCGAAAACATCTTTATATTGATTAAAAAGACTGATGAACTTATCTCTTTCTGCTGGTGAACAACATTTTCCAAGATTCACATATTTGGGCTTTGTCTCAGTCCCTAAATTTATTAATTTGAACTGTAGAGATAAGCTGTGAGTCTTCACGTTTGCTGGTCTTCTAAATTTTTCATTTAAATCAAACATCCGTTCTAAGGTTCTGACTCCTTTAGGGATGAAATTATCAAATTTCAGCTTGGCATGATGTTCTTCATCATCGATAATCGCCCCTTTAAATACCTCGTCATTTGTTAAGCATTCTATAATCTGCTGATCGTCGTTGAACACTCATAGGTTGGTAATCATATATGGAACCGAGGGCCTGAAAAGCAATTCAACAGAGCACCGATTATTAGTAGGCACAATCCTAGCAGCTGCTGTGGCCAACAAGTCAGCTGCTGCATTCTTAAGTATTGGAATTGATATAATATTAAATGCGTTAAAACATTTGAGTAAATCCCATACCTCATTTTGATAAGCTTTTAAGTGAGGAGAAATACAATGTATTTGATTCCGAATTTGTTTTACAATTATTTCAGAATCTCTAAAAACTTTTAGATTATTTGCCTTTAATTTGATTGCTTTCCTTAAACCTTGAACCAACGCTTCATACTCAGCTGTGTTATTTATACATTCAAACTCTAACGTACATGAAAGAAAATGTTTGTTCTTCTCGGGGTCTATCAGGACACAGCCGGCTCCTGACCCTTCTAACGTTTTAGATCCATAAAAAAAAGTGTCCAGAAATCGCTAACTAATGTATTGGAATCTACTTCTAATTTTTACTATTTTACAATCGATTTCATCAGCTTGTGAAAACCAAAGGAGATCAGGCTGGGCGTCTGACGTGTCGCTGGCTTCTTCTGCTTGGTAATTTCCTGGTTCCAATTCAATAAAGTAATTTCCCAAAACAGGATCCACTGATTCGTTTTTTCCTTCGAGTTGAGTAACATTGTACTTCATGTGAGGCTCCCTCAAAATTTTAATTTGATTGGCTTCCTTTATACGGAAGCCACAGATGGGACCAGTCTGAGGCAAAATATCCGTTTAGCTTTGCTGACCAGTCTCTGTTCAGAATGAGCCCATAAGCTTCTAGTATGTCAGCCACCACAATATCAATAAATTGGCACACTTTATCATTTGAAGACAGGTGGAATAGGACATCCTCCATTTCCCCAATTACCTTCACATTCATCCTATCCAACTAAACAACCCTCCAAGTGGATGGCTTAGGCTACCCATTTATCCTTTTGCAGACTCATATTGGCATGATGTTAACAGATGCCCCTGAGTCTACCAAGAAATTATGTACGTTGTGATTAAAAATTTCAAAAGTGAGGAGGAAAGGTGGATTCTTGTTCTTAGGCTTACCCCCAATGCTTGCTTCCCCGATTTCTTCTTCTTCCTTGGGTTGATTGTCAGTGGGCAGCCTCTCCTCTTATGCTTCAAGCACTTTCAATAGTTTTTCTTTCTGCTGTGGCACCTTACACATTTCAAATAATGAGATATTTGTGTTACAGAGAGAAATTCCTATGGCTTGGGGTACCACAACAGACAACTTTGACTTCAGAAATCAATCTTTCCCAATATGCAATAGAAATAAAATGTCTAACACTAAAGGATCAGACCTCATACCTTATTCCAGACGGTTGAAGTAGATCCCCGTTGAGCTTTCCAATCTTCAGCTTGAATTGATATAATAATTCCTCAACAACAAGTAAACAATACAAACATACTATATATCATGGTGTTAGACCTATTGTAGCATATATAATCCATAATGTAAAAGCATTTGACATATTCCAATGGATACAATATTCAATCAAATACACATCATTGGACAGGAAAAGATAGTTCTTATTAATATAAATCAGAGATTACAAGATAGATACAACCTCTGACGGCACGTCTGCGAACCGGAGAAACTGAATCCCCCACTTGGGCCTCCACCACCTCAATCCTCCATCTCATGATAGCAAGCTCATTAGAAAAAGGCAAGCTTGGGAAGAGCACAAAAGTGCTCCAAAGGGACAAAGGGATGCAGACTCAAGTAAAAATTCTGGCAACAATGGACTATAGTTTCTTTGCTTTCAATCTCTCTATATGCCCTCAATGTACCAAGGGGTTCCTTATATAGCTTCACAAGGGATAATGAAGGGTCGAATCCGAGCGATCTCAAGGCACATGGAAGGCCAGGAGTCGAATGAGTCGGATCCATGTCAAGGAAAACTCCAAAAGGATTTGGATTATGCACACATCCCGATGTACACGGTGATATGGGTCAAACCCGCGTATGTACGCGGTTATCGGGTAAAAAGCCGCATATATAATTTTTCATATAGTTTTAGGGATGATCAAGGAAACATCAAAGGATAAAAGATGGTCCATGGGGTCTAAAGAGTCTGCAGCGGGACAGGGGAAGGCCATACAAAGTGTGATTCACCTGGAGTGGTGAAATCCGCTATAATAGATGCCCCCTAATGTGTGAGGTCAGAGGGGTCATACGATGGCCGAAATACATTATAAGTCCATCCCAGAAGTGGAGTGATGAAGGATCCCAAATGGAAGACCAGCCACCCAATCATCATAGTACAATGATACAACTCTGCATATAACTGCAAGTACATATAGCAGTCCCGGATACATAAGAGTACAATGGCCATGATTAGGCATAATACATGATATTACATATGTGGTCATCGCCACGTACAATATACATAGATCAGAATCTCCATGATGAAGATATACAAAGGACCATGATCTCCAAAATGGCTGAAGACATACAATAGATCAAGATCTCCATAGTGGCTGGAAATGTCTGACATACACTCAGAATGAAGTCACGAGAGCTGAAATCTCATGAACACTGGCATGATCAAGGAGGTAGCATATAAGAGATGCCACCAGTCTGGAAGGTCTTCTACACAAACCGCTACGAGTACATGTCCTACTATGCAAATAGAGGTGTCGAGGTCGAACATAGTAGTCCATCATCTGAATACCGGTCATTGATGTATACCATTAATAGACATGAGATTACCCAACGATAATGAAAATGGGAATCAAGGTACTAGAGTGCAAACTAACAAGTGTGAATAGATGTGTTGAGGTTGAACACTTGAGAGAATCCATCGATCAGGGGACATTGATGTATTCCCAAGAAACTGTCGATGGCGAGAGAACCTGCCACTGATGACTGCAAGTCTCAAGGAACTCAAAAGGACTCTAGATTCCAATCCCGGAATAAATGATCTGAAGTCGATGGGATGCAATCCGCTGGAAGGAGGGCATTAAGGCATCCCCCATCATCCAACACGAGGTACTCAGCAAAGCTGTCTAATGTGGAAGGACTCAATCATAAGGTGCACGAACCAGTAACTGTACCGGGAATGGCCGACATGCAAAGTCAAGATAACTGAGGAATGGCCGACACAGGTTTCAACTTCCTTTGAACAAGAGCATAACGGCGTATGGTGACTGAATGAAGGTAGCATAGACTCAATATACAAACTGGGACATCTCTGTGACATAGGAGGCATCAACAGAGGCTCCATAGGGACTGGAAGCTTAACCAGTCGGTGGAGATAAACTCAGATAAACGAGTACAACTCCTAAGTCAAACTATAACCCAACCAATGGATGTGATATACAGTGCTCTGTTCGAAGGCAACACGACTCGACAGCTGCCAAAGATAACATCTTTCCTTGTCCGGCTTTTTGGTTTTTTGATTTTTTTGGACTTTTTCAGTTATTTGAAAAGCTTGAAAAAAGAATAAACTTGCTTTATAGTTACAAACTAGGAGGAGACGAGTGTCATCTGGGAAAACAACTAGTTCCAAGCAGTGGAACATACCTATGCTCAATGCAAGGATACATGTGTAGGATATCGACACTCAGGGGAAAATCCCCTCCCGATAAAAAGGGAATCAAGCTGCGAAGGATATAAAAACGGCTCTACATGGCTAGACATGAGACAAGCTCGGGTTATATGGCTGAAACGCAATGTCAGGGGAGCCGACATAAAGCTCAATAAGGTAGGCAAATCTCATGATAATGCATTCACAACTTGTCGTAAGGGGAGTCCAGAGGGAAACATGCTAGCATAAGATCAAGAGGAGTATGAGGCTCTTGCGAAATGTCATGGCAGTACTATACAACGGACTCCCACACCCTAACGGAGAAAACATCGGCATGGACACCAAATGCAAATAAGGCGCTAACTAGGGTACCCATGTAAGGTGAAGCTCTACCACTCACATCATGCCACTTCTAAAGCAACAAGAAGGTTCTGTGACATAATAGAGTGGGTTCGTACCTAAGGTCATGGTGACATGGTCATAAGGTCATGCAAAATGCAAACGGTGGTGAACCTAACCTATATGCCAGTGTAGACATTATACCTAAGATCAGTACGAACGGGTCAATCCAATGGCTGAAACAGCACGGAAAATGGTCTTCTACATCACAAATAATGTCAGAAACGGTCCAAAATGGTTAGAAACTGTCAAAACTATAGGAAAGGGGGTAAAAATTTTCAAATATTTGAAATTTTTTCTATAAATAGTAAAAAACATAAATCATTTGAAACTTTTACCCATTGGAGCTCTGATTTTCAACTGCAAATTCCACGAGATCCAGCCGGTAGAATTCACAATCGTTTCTTCCAGGTAGTTACTCATGCTCTCCTCATGCATTTCAATATAATTTTTGTTGATTTTCATGGTGGAATGAGGTAGTTTAGGCCATCTCTACATGAGCGCTGCGGCCGACACGAATATCAAAGATTTTTCCGCGTATAGGGCTGGCTATACGCGAAAAAGAGGCTAGAACCCGCGTACATACGCGGCTGTTTGCAAAACAGTCGCGTATGACGCCGCACAAGTAAATTTATAAGAATCTAATGGGCAATATGGAAATTTCTCTTGCAGGATGGTGCTAGAATGGAGAGAGTGCGAGCATGGTGAAGTAGAGGAAGCTGTAAGGGCTGACGTGATGGCTCAACAAGCTCTTCGAGCATGCAGACTCTACAAGTTTTGGTGCCTTGGTGGTTTGAGGGCCAAACCAAGACTGCTAGAGATGCTGGTAGACTATTGGGATCCAGACTCAGAGTCCTTAAGGATAAATGGGATGTCTCTCACCATAGAGGTGGAAGACATATACTTTATCACAGGTCTATCTAGACGAGGGTAGGTGGTAAATCTTCGTTCCCAAGGTGGGCTAGGCGGTGGGCTTACTATCGATGAGTACGTAGCTATGTACTGCTACCCAGATACTGAGAAGGTGGGAAGTCAAGTCCCCACCAATGCTATACAGGTGCTGGGCCTAAAGGCCATACTATTGACGCTGGGTAGGATAGCAGGCTTAGCCTCACTCCATCAAGCCTCGCGGCCACTGATGTTCTATGTGGTGGAGTGTATGAGACCGACCATATACGGCTGGAGTACTACACTACTGAGCAACATGAAACACTAGCTCAGTGAGTGTAAGGTAGGCATGATACAAAATTTCGGGTTCAACAGCATATTGAGCACGTTTTTCTTCGAGCGTGTTCCAGGATTGAGCCCTAGAGTGGACGTTCCTCTCCATGGGGTCCGAGATCCAGCCCAACGATGTTGGGCAGATGCTATGCACAGACTGGGGGGTGGTAGGGTGGCCAACCCATATCCAGCTGACTTCTTTCCATGGTGGTGACGACAGATTGTTGCCATAGATGACTACCCCTATGGAGGGATAGATTTCCAGGGGGATCCGGACATGCCATTGCCACCAGGATCGGCATATGGAGAGATAGGTACCAAATCTCGACTCTCACTCTTTTTCAAAGTTTTTTGAGTTATTTAATTTTTTTTTTGTATTTTCTTGATTATGTGGAATAAAAAAGACATGTTTTTGCGTGACAACACATAGTGACATCTACCATTCATGTACAGATGTGGGACCACGACGACCAGAGGGCTTCCCACGTCATAGACAGAGGGGATGACATCATAGGTGTGGATGCGGAGCGAACGCTCTAGAGCATTCATACCAACTTCGTGCGACTGAATCATAGGGTTCCCATGGTGCAAGTCGAGGACTTGCCTGAGGCCATGCAGCGACAGGTGGTGGGCGTGCCATGCGCATGGGTACGTTTATTCCGGCGGCTAGCTAGAGCCATAGTGACGTATCATGATCACAACCCTCCCCCTCCACAGAATTAGATACCTGGGAGTGTATATGTTTTGTACGACTGTGTATTATATGATGGAAGCTTTGAAAGCTCCACTTTTGTATATGACACTATGTATTACCACATTTTTGATATATATAAAAGGTTTTATGGTGATCGGTTTATTTATTTACATGTGTAAAAATGTTTGTGATTAATTCAATATGAATGAAACAAATGCCAATCTAACACGTAGTTAGCATATGAGTCAACAACTTGATTATCATTTCTTGGAATGTGTATATATGTGATACTGTCAAATTGCTGTTCCAACAATCTCACACGTAAGAATCTTCTCAATAACGTCGGATATCTAACATGGTACAAACCATCGAGCTATGACACTACTAACTACGAATCAAGATGTACCTCAAGAGATAGAACGCCATGTGAAATGGCATCCCGTAGAAGCTCGATAACGGCACTATATTCAGCAACATTGTTGGAAGATGGCCGTATACATACACCTCCTGAAGACAGTACCTGACCCATAGGAGTATAAATCACCCAAGCAGCAGAGCCTAAGTGTTGAGTGTGACGGATTGCACCATCCACGAATCCTATGTAGGTGGAAGATTCCATTGACATCTACCAAAAGAAACGAAAACTAATCACAAACCCGATCACGATAAGAAAAAGACCTAACTATGCAAAGTTGTACAATAATATACAACAAGCAGCCTTGGCTAAAGATCATGCATAGTATTTTTTGAGATAGAGCCCATTTCTAGGCTCCACCAAAGCTGTGCCTTCGTAATCGACTAACTCATAGGCACCCTTCTCTAAGACACACTTGACCACGTAAGGACCACGCCACATAGGATTAAATTTTCCTGCCCCCAAGGGTTCTTTCGATTGATCCCACAAAAGGACCAAGTCTCCTTCACTAAACACTCTTAGACGGACAGACTTGTCATATTGGACCTTAACGTGACGTTTATTAACCTCTAGAGCCACCAAGGCATCTCGACGCTGCTCATCAAGTTGCTCGAGGTGAACCAAACGCTCCTCCAAAGGTGAAGTGTCTGGTAAGAGTTCCACAGCTAGCTTCAACGAAGGAATCTCGCATTCAACCGGCAATATCGACTCCACTCCATGCACAAGCTGATATGGAGAAAAACCAGTGGCAGTCTTAATCACGGTTCGATATGCCCACAAAGCAGGGTATAACATAATATGCCAATTCGTCTTGCTCTGTGCGATGGTTCATTGGAGAATGGACTTAAGTGATTTATTCACTGCTTCAACCTGTCCATTCGCTTGGGGGTAGTAAGAAGAGGAGTGCTCTTGCTTATACCCTAACTTGGATGCCAACTCTTCCATCATAAGGTTCTGATAGTGCGAGCCATGGTCAGTGACAAGCTCTTTCGGAATCCCGAATCGAGTAATGATTTGGTTGAATACGAAGTGAGCGGCTGTCTCACCGTCGGATTTTATTGTAGGCATTGCCTTAGCCCATTTCGTGAAATAATCCACAGCCACTATAATATGATGGTGCCCCCCAGCCGAAGCTGGGTGGCAATCCATAAAATCGAGCCCCCACTTGGTGAAGGGACCGACGGTGATAATGGGATGTAACGAGGTAGGCTTCGAGCGCATATTTCGTGCGAACACCTGGCAAGGGTGGCAAGTCTTGACCGCATCAACACAATCTTTAAAGATCGACGGCCAGAAATAACCCGCTCTCAAAATATTTTGAGCTGTATAAATCCCATATAAATGACCACCACACGCCCCTCTGTGGCAATCATTCAGCACACCCTCAGCCTCCTCATGAGTTAAAAAACGTCGTAAAATGGAATCTACCCCACAGTGGTACAAAGTATTGTCCAATATAAGGTAGTTCTTAGAGACGTGACGTAATCGTCGTCGTTCATCTCGTGAGAGGTGAGTAGGGGTCCTCTGTGTTTGCAGATATACTATGATATCTCCATACCATGGGTTAGACGTGGAGATTAAGAAGATGTGTTCATCGACAAACGTATCTTCACAAACCAACTCCTCGGCCTCGCTCGGGAAATCCGATATAAGCTCTACAAAAATTAACGACTTCTTCGACTTTGCCGAAACAAATTCGAGATCGAACTCTTGCAGAATGACAATCCATTTATTATACTTTCCCCCAATCATCCTTCATGTGAGGACGAACTGAAACGGATTGACATGGGCCACAACCGAGGTCTGGCGAAGGAGAATATAATGTCTCAAACGCTGAACCGCATGTACGGTCGCTAAAGCAAGCTTCTCGACATGAGAATAATGAATCTCTGCGTCAATAAGGTTTCGGCTCAGATAATATATGACATGCTCCTGGAGCTCCTCATCCTCTTGAACCAATGCCATACCAATCGTCTCTAAAGACGCGGCCACATATAATAGGAAATCACAGCTATAATCCAGAGGACTAATCACCGGGGCCGATGCTAGGGCTCGCTTAAGTGCATCGAAGGACTCCTGGGCTCGCTCATCCCATTCAAAGGGAGTATCCTTCTTTAAGAGACGCATGAATCCTCTAGTCAAATTGGCAAAGTTGACCACAAATCTTCGTAAGAAGTTTGCCATACCTTACAAACATTGAAGATGACGAATATTCTTTGGGGGAGACAACTGAAGTATTGCCTCAACCTTTAAGGGATTGACTCTTAAGCCCTCCTTTGAAACGATGAATCTTAGTAAACGACCCGAATTCACGCAAAAGATGCACTTATGAGGATTTAATCGAACCGAATAGTGCCGGCATCTTTCGAAGACCAATATCAAGTGATATGAATGACGCATTCTCATACGAGAATGAGCAGCGAGGTCATCCAAAAATACTTCAATAATAGACTTGTGATCGTGGTAAATCAAGGTCATCGCCCGCTGAAATGTAGCTCTAGCATTTTTAAGGCTGAAAGGCATCTTTCGATATGCAAACGTTCCCCAAGGACAAATAAATGCAGTCTTGTGTTGGTCCTCAGGTTTAATCTGGATCTGATTATACCCGAAAAAGCCGTCCATAAAGGAGAACACCTCGCTACCCGCACACTCATCCAAAATCTGATCTATAAATGGTGTGGGGAAGTTATCCTTAGGATAGGCACGATTTAAATCATGGAAATCAGTGCATATTAAGATCGCTCCCTGCTTCTTATCCACCGGAACGGGGTTTGAAACCCACTCCGTCAAGGGAACGAGATAGATGAAACCGGCTTTCAACAGCTTCTCTATCTCTGCATTAATGGCGGGTGATTTCCTAGGATTCACGACGCGTAAACGTTGTCGAACAGGCTTAGCGTTGGGGTAAGTCTTAATCTCATGTTCGACAATCCGAGGGTTGATACCTGGCATCTCATCATAAGACCAAGAGAAAATATGACAGAATTCCTTGAATAGCTTGGTATATTTGAGAATCTCAGCATGGGAACATTCCGCCCCAATATAGACATTCTCAATGGTGCCAGGATTTCGAGAGATGTTGATAGAAATCGTGGAAGATATGTTCGCCATGTTCCCATCAGCCATCTGACCAGGAGAGCTTAATGGAATCATGGGACTACCAACTCTCTGACTAAGAATCTCCCTATAATCCTCATGCTCCAAACGGTCAAGCGGTGGAAGGAAATATGATCTATGATGAAGTTCCTCCCATGGCGGCTCAATGCCCGACATAGCCTCGATGATCGCTTCATCTGAAGGGAAAACCGTATCCAGGAAGTCGTGGGCATGAGAAGACTGTACTGCCCATGCCAACAGTACATATGGGTCTTCCTCTTCTTTCCGCGAAGAGGAAGAACAAGGCTTTGCAACATTCTTAATATTGGCTTGATAAGCTATCATGGTTGCAGGAAGCGTCACGTTGGTCTCGACAGGCTCACTTGAAATACTCAGTGTAGGAAGAATCCAAGGATCTTCCATATGAGTCATGCGAAAAGACACTGAGGTCGTAGAAGTCGAAGCCTTATCGGAACAAGATCCTATCATGAGGACTGGCACAGGACAACTAAAGCTTCCCATGAGGGATGGATACATGCCTACACCCACACTCCCAGTTGTCGGCTGAGAGTGTTCAACGACTGGGACCGAAGCTCCCGAAGATGCAGTAATAGGGAAATTCTTGAATGTCATTTGATCAATCGTTACAATCTTCCCGTTATGTGGAAAGCATACAACACGGAACAAGGAAGAAGCAACGGCTTGCATACTATACATCCAGTTCCGACCCAACAAGAGATTATAGTCGAGGGGCGCATCAACCACCTCAACCTCTATCGCAACGGTCTTCCCCCCCAAATAGAATTTAAGGGATGAAATGATGCCGTGCGGCTTAAAAGATCTCCCATCAAAAGCAGTTAACATAGTCGCTGATTTTGACAACTCAGGAGAACCAAGACCCTTCCAACAGGACAAAGACATCATAGATGCAGCAGTGCCCTTGTCAATCACAGTGCGCTTGACGATCATATTAAGACATTCTACATGTACCAAAAGAGACACATAGTAGGGCAAGCAAGGCTGATGACCTGCGATTTCAAATTTGATCACTGAGGAAGAATCATCACCGTTCACACCAAGAGTAGAAAGCAAAGCCTTCCTTTGTGAAGGACAACTCTGAAGCACTTCCAATGTAGACATCGCACAAGGAGTATGGCCCAAATCCTCAACAACTGAATAATTCTGGGCGGCTCGGGCATTTGGATTATGCCCCGAGCGCTTAAGTACCCCCTTAGGAATGCGAGGTGCAGCTTTAGGTTTATCCACAAGTTTCTCAATGCGCAAAGGGGTTCCTGGTGGATCAGGTTCTTTGCCTGGGTTGGGTTGTGACGATCCATAATCTTTCGCACGAGTCACAACCTTGGCAGCACAGACCATGTTAATGCACCCACGAGCACTAGTCTCTGGTGGATCATTCTCACTAGATTGCTCCTGGGACTTCGAGTTCATATTCTGGTTATGCGGTAAAGGGTTTGTTAGCACAGCTGGGCCTTGTGCTAAGAGTCTCGAAGCTTCATCAATTAGGGGGCACAAGTAAGTGAGGTGATCGTCCTTACATAGCTTGCAAGGGAACTTAACCTTACATTTCGCTTGCTTGTCCCCATAAGTATTCTGACCGTTCTTGTCATTATTGGTAGCATTCTCATTCCTATTCCCACCCTTTCGATTATTATTCTTACCCTTTTTTCTATTCCGTCCGGGTTGCTGGTTACCCTTCTGGTCCGACGATTGCACAGAAAGTACATTTGCCGTTTGGGTGGATTGAGACGAAGCCGTAGCTTGTCTTGAAGCATACTGGTTCAACGGCAAATGACTAACTTGTTTTGCAACCGAATCTGCAGGTTTCGCACTTGCACAACCCACAATGCCATCGGCATGTGGTCCAGGTTTGACCTTGGGATCGAAACTAGAACGAGGAGCATTGGGAATAATCTCATACAACAAACCGGACTGAGCATAAATCAAGTCTAGTTCCTGCGCCCTAAAGATTGCTTGATCCGCATTCTGCACTCTGGATGTAGAAACATCCTTCGCGATATATGGCATTAAAGACTTGAGGAACCACTCAAGAAGGAACTCCGGTGGTATAAAAGCTTTAATTAATCTCTTCCGTCTACGCCACTCTTGAATATGATCAGAAATATGGGTGGCTTTATCTTGTCGAAATGTTGACAAGAGTTCAGTACCAATGTCATAGCACACTGGTAGCTGGAAGTGATTAAGAAAAGTCATCGCAAGATCGTCGAACAAGGTAAAAGCTCCCTTTGGTAACTCTATATACCATTTCGCAGTAGGCGCCGTGAGGGTGCGTTGAAATAGTCGCAAGCGGACTAAGTCCTGATGTAACGAATTCGAAGAGCACCAAAGGTGAAATGTGGTAACGTGTTCGCTCGGATCCTCTCCCGGTTTTCCTTCGAACTTAGGTATGTCCGAAGGAAGCTTGGTAGGGACAGCCGGCCAAGCCGGGTCATGAGCCACGAGATCGTTCGTAATTCTCGATAAGTCAGGAAGGTTAAGCGTCGTGAGGAAAGGGAGCCTAGGATGATGAGGTCGATGGACCACTCCCTGGTTCACATAGGTTTGAGCACCACCATGGCCTTGGCCATAGTGTCCTCCTCCTGTCTGACCCATATAGGGTAACGTGGAAGTACCATAGTAAGGTGGACCTTGACTAGTAGGAGCTACGAAGCCATAATTAGGAGAGTAACTAGGTTGTTGATACTCGCCTCCGTAAGGTGAAGAAACCTGTCCATACTGTGTCCTGTAATAAGGTCCATAGGTCATCGCATGTGATGTCCCATGGGACACTCCGTAGGTAGGAAGATAAGCTCCGGAAGGGGAAAATACATACCAGAAGTAGGTATATATGCCCCGGACGTAACAAGCTGACCACTAGAAGCATGAATATAGCCTCCCGAAGCAGCGGGTGGTATATGAACTTAAGACACAATCGGCCTAGTAACTGTAGTATGGACCTGACTCGTAGCCATATATCGGCTCGAAGGACCACGTGGATAAGGTGGAGGATGTACATTTGAAGAACTCGGAATCGAGGACGAAGGAATCTGAGTAATAAGATATGTACTACCGCCTATCGTCACCCATCTCAGACCTGGTATCCTAATCAGATCACTAACCCTAGACCTAGGAGGGGGATGAGATGTAGCTTCCACCACTGGGACGGAAGGTGCAATGTGACTAGTACTCCCAAACCTCTCCGCAAGGTAAGGAATGGGATTGCCCCTAGGCATAGTGCTAGGCTCAAAGTCGGATTCAACATGAAATGTCAAATCGTGCATAGGAAAACCAGTCGTAGCATAACTACTGTAGTTAGTGCTGGCAGGTTCAAAGTGAGTCTCGGCATCTTCCGGCATTCCATACCGGTAATGTGTCAATGGGGAATCAGCCCTAGGGTGAGTAGGTCTATCGTGCAAAGATCCTATCTGGGAAATCACAGGACTGAACTCAGCTAGGTCAGGTGAAGGATCGTATGTAGGAGTAAATTCCCCATCGTCAACACGAATGGGAGGAGGTGGCTCAGGAATAGTCTCTGAATGATCCTCCATGGTGTGTGAATCAGTGTGTGACATAGTTCGCCTGGAAAGTCTAGTTCTCTCTCCCAAAAGAGGAGGAGAAGTGGAAGGCGAAAGTCCTGCTAACCGACAAGAATGGCGTGGAACCGCACTCGAATCCACAATGACTCAAAACAAAAATAGCAAAGACTCTCTATTTACGTAAACCCTAGGCCAACTAGCATGCATAGAGCAATCACTAATAAAATCTAAAGCCAAATACAAGCAAACAAGGGCTGGATAAGTGAGCTCCCGAATGAAGCAGGTATGTCTCGCCTAGGAGAGGCCTGAGACTCCCACACACAACAAGCGGAGGTACGTAACCAATTATTGTGGCCCTCAGCTTCAACGCGTAAAGCGACTGTGCTGTCCGACCCCAACCTGGCCAGGACACCTGCAGAATAACCTCTACAAGTACCCCCTTGATATCCTAGGTAAGGTCACTAAGGTCACCTCAATATAATCAAAGCTCAGGTGGACAGTCGCAGGCGGGATTGACCGTATGGGCATGGTAGCAAAGCCCGAAACTCTTGAAAGAGCCTCCAGATATGAATACAATCCTGGAAATATCTCCGGTGTTACTCAGTTATGACTAGGGGTCATCCCAATCAATAACCGCTCACATTGCCTCGTGCTTAACTCCCGTTTGAGAGGAGGATCCTAAGAATGATGGTTATACCAAGGATTTCACACACTCCCTGGACAGACACCTAGATGTTGTTGTTTAGTGATCTTGGAGAATTGACTTACAATGAACTATTCCAAGATCCTAAAACCTAAGCTTGTTGGTGCACCCTAGAAAAGAAAAGAGTGTAATTCATTTTAATTAGCGTTGATTTTAGTTGGCTTTATTACTCAAAAATAGGATATGGTCGTGCAACTAGTGGTGTTATGATGCAACATGAAGTAAAATGCACACCGTAACAATCAATGCAAATGCATTGTGTCCATGTAAACAGGGTATGCTACTACGTGAAATGCACAATTCTTCTTTAAATGATGAATGCAAATTTTTCCTATATGAAGTCCTAACTAGTACTCCAAAGCAAATCTAGAGCTAGTGCAAGTACAATGCAAAGTGCAAAATGCAATGCATGATGATAAGCAAATGTTTTTGGATTTTTTGAAAATATAAGAGATGAAAAAAGCAAAAGAATGATTCTACCACCCCCAGACTCTGCAAGCACACATAGACAACATCCAATCAAAGCACTAAGGTAAAAGAACTCTAATGCACTAATCTCAAACAAAAAATTGAAAATGCCATGACAAGAACTTTCCTAAAAAAAAATTTAGGCTAAAAAAAACGTTTCCGGTCAGAAACAGAGGTCAAAACAGACTCAGGCAGTGCCAAAGGAGACTCAGCAACTAACAACATTCACCCAACAACCAATTAAATTCCACAAAAAGGGAAAAATCCAGGATATACGCGACTGTTTGCAGTAAACCCGCGTTTATACGTGGAAATCACAGAGGAAACCGCGTGTATACGCGACTGTAAATCAAAAACCCGCGTACAGGAAGAAAAGGTGCATAAAACAAGGCAAACAGACAGGCTGAGACAAACTTCACTCCAATCAGACTCTACCAGGCATACATGCCCCCATACCTGACACAGAAACAAGAGAGAAAGAGCAATTCAAATACATTGAATGCCGAGAAAATCACCCCCAAAGGACAACTACTAGGAACTCCCCAGTGGAGTCGCCAATTCTGTTACGGAGAGAAATTCCTATGGCTTGGGGTACCACAACAGACAGCTTTGACTCCAGAAATCAATCTTTCCCAATATGTAATAGAAATAAAATGTCTAACACTAAAGGATCAGACCTCGTACCTTATTCCGGATGGTTGAAGTAGATCCCCGTTGAGATTTCCAATGTTCATCTTGAATTGATATAATACTTCCTCAACAACAAGTAAACAATACAAGCATACTATATATCATGGTGTTAGACCTATTCTAGCATATATAATCCATAATGTAAAAGCATTTGACATATTCCAATGGATACAATATTCAATCAAATACACATCATTGGACAGGAAAAGATAGTTCTTATTAATATAAATCAGAGATTACAAGATAGATACAACCTCTGACGGCACGTGATCTGCGAACCAGAGAAACTGAATCCCCCACTTGGGCCTCCACCACCTCAATCATCCATCTCACGACAGCAAGCTCACTAGCAAAAGGCAAGCTTGGGAAGAACACAAAAGTGCTCCAAAGGGACAAAGGGATGTAGACTCAAGTATAAATTCCGGCAACAATGGACTATAGTTTCTTTGCTTTCAATCTCTCTATATGCCTTCAATGTACCAAGGGGTTCCTTATATAGCTTCACAAGGGATAATGAAGGGTCGAATCCGAGCGATCTCAAGGCACACGGAAGGCCAGGAGTCGAATGAGTCGGATCCATGTCAAGGAAAACTCTAAAAGGATTTGGATTATGCACACATCCCGATGTACGCGGTTATATGGGTCAAACCCGCATATGTACGCGGTTATCGGGCAAAAAACCGTGTATATCATTTTTCATATAGTTTTAGGGATGATCAAGGAAACATCAAAGGATAAAAGATGGTCCATGGGGTCTAAAGAGCCTGCAGCGGGACAGGGGAAGGCCATACAAAGTGTGATTCACATGGAGTGGTGAAATCCGCTATAACAATTTGCCCTTACCTTCTTTATATCTTCCATACTGTCATAATCCATCTGAGGTTCAGTGGGACGCAGTTTATCAACATTAATTTTTTCTTCATTGGGCTTGGCAAACATATCATTCTATCTAGGATCTTGACTGGTGATGGTGAATTCGGGTATTTTATCAGCTGAGGAATTATTTTGAAATTTCTTAACATTATTTTGAAGCCTTTTAATCTTTGGGAGCATGAGACTATTTTCCTTAGCCAACCCTTTGCTTCTTGTTGTTACATTCGTTTCTAGGATGTCTTCGTGTCCCAAACCTTTTCCTCTTCGGTGTCAAACAAAGAAACACCGTCCCATAGAACCATGGTTTCATCCTCTTGTTCTTTTGTTGATGTATTGCTGTCTTTTCTTTCTTCATCTCCATCTTCTGTCAATTTAGAATCCAACAGCTAATTCATGACCAACATCATTGAGTTTATCCATTGAGGACAATTCTTCTCAGAGTGGGGTTGCTGATGGAAAGTGTAGAAATTGTCCATTCCTACCTCTGTCAAATTCATAGATGCCGAATTATGCAGAGGGGGTTGGGATTGGTTGTTATCTTCCCTTTTCTTGTAATAAGGCTTATATAACTTCTGGGCTTCCTTTTCTTTTTCCAAGTCTATGATTATGTTAGAAAGCTTCTGCATCATTTTTTCCATTCCTTCAAAATCTGGTGACTGCTCTTCCTTAGGCTTGGTAAACAACATAGCTTTCCTCCCCACATTTTTCTCTCCTGACCGTTCGGGATAATCTTTGATGCTTTCCCTTCCAGCCTCTACCTTTTCTGCCTCCTCATAGGTCTCCGCTAGAGTAGGCTTGGCCTTTATTTTGGCAAACATGGCCAACTTGGGTCCTAAAGCTGAGGTATAATATTCAATCGGGACTTTATCCGAAGGTCTGTTAGCCTCAGAAAAATTCTTGAGGTACGCTGCAAATCTTTGGGTGAAGCTGTGCACCTTCTCCTTTCTCTCTTTCTTTAAGGCACATAGTCCTTTCATGAGGGCTGCATGAGTCTTTTGGGTCGTGTACTTACTTCTAAAAATCCTCTCAAAGGTATCCCAATCAGGGATAGAGTTTGCAGGCAAACCAAAGTACCATGATGCTGTAGCTCCCTTAAGGGTGTGCGAGAAAAGTCTACAAACTACATCCTCATGTTCCCTATCCCTTAATCCTTCTATTTCCAAATAGAAACTTTACAAGTGGTCATCTACTAGCACCTTCTCACTTGGATCAAACTTGGGCAGCATCTTTTCAAAAGATTGAGGTAAATCATGCAAAGGAGGTGTTAGGTTTAAGGGTGACCTGGCTTTCCAGGCAGGTGGTGGATTTGGCGGGTTGGGAGGTTGATTTGCGTTTATGCCTGCCATGAGTCTAGGTGTAGAGTGAGGAGGTGAGAAAATAGGAGTATGAACAGGAGAACTGCGAGGAGTATCGGGGCCTACTTGATTCAAAGGTTGTAAAACTTCCTGTAAGGCTGTTTCTACAAGTTCTTCCCAATCCCCAACCAGCACTGAGTCTCCCAATATAGGACGATCTTTCCTTTTATATTCTCTTCTGGGAAATTCAGGGATGATCGACAATCCTCCAATATTCTTTACATATGCCCTAGTGTGTCTTCTCAGATTATTAACAACTTCGTTTTCGACAGAATACAAATGTTATCTACCCCCTTCTTCCGGAATTGGATTATGAAACACACTGCTTTCTGAACTGTTACTGGTGAATAGTCTCGGGAAAACGAGTTTCCTCAGCCAGCCATGCACTGGTGGCCCTCCTTCTAGCGCCAGAACCTATTGAGGCCTGGAAATTCGCAGGCAACAACAGCAAGGGATTCTCCCCAGTCAACGTTCCCAATTATCCCGTGACTATTTGGTATAGGGAATCTGTCCGGTTTGCGGTCTGGCTACTGTAGGTCAAGTAACAAAAAATAAAGGTTTTACTGGTTGCGGCCCGATCCACTGTGTATATTTTTGTATTTTTTGACTTAAAATATGATATGCACGTGCCTACCTAACATGCAAAGTAATAAAGAATGCATGGAGTATTCACAATGTGATGCGCAGGTTCTTACCTCTTGTCTTAAACTCCCAAGCATCTAAATCACATATACTTCCAGAAAATAAATACTAACTAAACTATCTCTAGAGAGCTAGATATTAATTGATGAGTAATGAAATACTGTCTACGTGTTATGGCAAATCACAAATAGCTATTCTTATAACCAAAACATATAAACATGAATAAAATTATACATGATAAGATAGCTCATCAATAGTTAACAATCCCATTACTCATAGTGGAAAACATCACAGAATATACTAGAGAACGTTCAGGTGAGAACATAAGTTCAAAAATTTAGAACGCTCTCACAGTTAATGAAACACAGTCGAAAATGAAATAGTTCCCATTCAACATCGCTCATTTAATCACATTGAAACATTCCACATATCACCTTCTCCAACAGGCAAAATTTGCAATTGCTGGTTGTAAAATGAAATAGTTCCTCTTACAACAATAGTTCACAAGTTTTTCCAGGGAAAAATCCCGTGTAAGTTCTAACTTTCCTATATTTAAACTAAATCAGCTAGCCGCTTGGGCTGTCCCCCAAACGTGTGACCTTTCGGTTCCCCAAAACGTTTAATATTCCCATTTTATCTTTTCTATGTGTACTCATGATCCGCTTAGTAACTGACAGATCTTTCCAGGTTTGGGCTTTTGTCGCCATTGATTCTGCCTTCTCTTTTGCTTGCTCTCCTTGGGATCCTACCGGTTTTAGTTCGACCTTTACCAAAACTGCCCAGCTCCCTTCTGCCACTTGTCTCCCAGCTATGCCTTCGTGCCGCGGTAGTCTGAACAGTATCTTGAGTCCACCTGTAATTAAACGACATGTATCATTAATCGAGACCACATTTTTCAATAAAACCAAACTGCATCAACAAAACGACAATCAGGGAGACTACTACGCACGTACCGTCTAGGTAATCGGGTATTCAAGCAAGGGACGGTCCCAATCCTCTTTATCGTACTTCACTGTTGGACCCTATGGTATATCGTGAGTTGCAAAGACTTGACAATCCTAGTGGGAACCAACTTTCATCAGCCCCTCTATTCACCTAAGTTTGCTTGTGGCCTTTAGCTTGTGTAGGAGAGGTTTTGTGTGTTTTTTCTAGTTTTCAAACCCTAGGTTAGGGTTTTAGTGACCAACAATATGGCTAAGTTTCCTTTGAGATGATCCAAAAGAGTGCAAGGCTTGCCACCCGATCTTCCTCCTACTGTAGGAGAAAGGCCAATGGAAGCCATAAACCAAGGTGCTGTAGCTGATTCTCACACGGAAGAGAATCCAGCTGTGGAAGTGGGGGAAGAATTCACTACATATGATAATCCCTTGGTTAAACAACCTCCTATGCCGGACACTGCCTTCCATTTTCCAATGGAAGGTCATATTGGTTCATCAAATTGGGTTGATTTCCCATCTCATGATACCGAAGGGACATAATATGTCCCTAATGCTCCTTTTTGGAGAACCTCCATGGGTCAAGAAATTTCTGAATTTGGGGTTACTAGACCGTCCTTTTTTAATCCTCTGTCAAATGAGGATATGTATAGAAGGCTCGAACCGACGGTCGATCATTTACATAATTTTCAGGAGCACCTTATGAACATCATAGCTTCACCTCCTTCTCATCGGGAGCTTGTGTCATCTCTTTTACCCTGTCTTTCGGAATCAACCCCTCCCGGATACCGTTCACTCTCGACGTCTCAAGCCGCTCCTAGTTTGACATCACTGGTTTGACGATCAATAGTTCCTAATTCAGGTCAACCTTCCAACCTGTTACTACTGTTCAACATATTGGGTCTTCTTGTGGTTCTCTCGTATCTTCTACCACTGGGGGGTAACCTCCAGCTCAAGTTGCATAAGTAGTTGGTGGAGTCACATCCAGTACAAGACAGACCCCTACTGTAGGACAGTCAGCAGTTGTAGTCCCTCCCACAAAAACCAAAGTGGTTACTCCCCCTTCTAGTATGGGGCAACCCTTAGGGGTAAAACCCGTTGTTAATCAACCTTCTTGGGGATATACTCATCCGGGAAATCTACCATCCATAAGTAATATGAAATTTAAACCCACATATATAGGAATGGTATATCCCGGTATGCCTTACCCCAGAAACATGTTTACACCATGGGGGAAGCCCAACTGGTCGTATATGCCTATGGCTGGGGGGATACCTATCAATACCGCTGGAGGATATGGTGGCCCACCTTTTGGGGGGCCACCTGGTGGAGGGTCGCCTAGAGGAGGCCCACCTGGCGGAGGTCCACCTTATGGTAGACCACCTCCTAGCGGACCACCTTCTGAGGGGCCACCTCCTGGAGGACCACCACCTTCTAGGGTGCCACCACCTAGTGGACCACCTCCCAGGGGACCACCTTCTGGTGGACCATATTTTGGAGGCCCACCTGGGGGAGGCCCACCCGGCAGAGGACCACCACCACCACCACCTGGAGGAAACCCTCCTCCTGTGGGCCCACCTCCATCTAGCGGATCTTCGGGGGGGGATCATCTGCGAATCCAAATTCCCAACAACTAGTGTTTCAATCATCCTATGGTCCTACTGGTATACAAATGCCTTATCAATACTACCAGTATGTGTAGCCTAACCGACAACTTCCTTTTTTGGAAACTTTGGACTTGCTTGATCTGTCCAAGTTGATTAATGACCCCATCCAACATAACCATTCGTGTCCTACAATTCCAATAAAGTTACCATAAGATATTCCGAAGTTTGATGGGAAGCAGGGAGAAGATCCCAAAAACCATGTTATGACCTTCCATCTATGGTGTTCTTCCAACTCCTTGATGGATGATTCAGTCCGTTTAAGGCTCTTTCAAAGAAATTTGACTGGTACAGCTGCAAAGTGGTATATTGAACTTCTGCAACATTCATTTGTGGACTTTAGCTCATTGGCAATAGTTTTTCTTACTCATTTCCAACTGCCCATCCATTACGAAACTGGTACGGATCTTTTGACATCACTTCGTAAAAATACTTCCATGCACATATCTAACCATATTCATGAGTGGAAGAGATGACGAAGGCTTATTAAAGCTCCTATTCTAGATCATTTTTTGGCTGATTGGTTCACAGAATCCTTGTTGCCTCCCATTCCTTGAGATGTGGCTATGGGTGGTGTTGTTACTGAAGAGCAGGCTATCGGTCACGCTCAGTATCTGGACTTGGTTTCTTCTCAGTTCGAAACTCTGTATGACCTAATCCATCAAGCTCGTCACCCAAGCATGGAACCTACCAAGCGATCTGCAGAAACTCTTGTTTATGGGGTTGTCGGTTCAATCCAGCCCTCATCAACAACTAAGCTTACCAAGCAACATAGTACTTCCACTACTACTCCATCTGCTCCTATGGTTTCGCTTGAGGTGAATGCTATTCAAAGTATGCAGACATCCAGTAATAAGAAGAAAGGTATAGGAAAAAATAAGAAGCCTGGAAACAAATAGGATAATCCCAAGGATATGGCCCCAAAGAATGACAATAAAGGAAAGAGGAAGGATAAATATCCCTGCCTATTGTGTGGTGGTGACCACTTCACGAAGGAGTTCCCTCGTCATGAAGAGATTAATAAATTTTTGAAAAGTAACCCTACATCAATAGTGCTTACCGACCCCTTTGCGTCTCAACAAAAATAGATAGATCATATGTTTAATCAAGGAACCTCTAATTCTACAGAAGAAATCAGAATTATGTCCTCATAGTTTTTCAACATTAAGCTAGCATTATGTTAGGATCTTTACTGAGAGAATAACAAGTACAACAATCAAACACAAGAGACAATGAACACAATGTTTTTGATCGGAGGAACCATAAATGGAGAAAATCCCACAACTTCCTCAGAGATAGAATCATCACAAGATGTAAGACCCCAAAACAGTAAGATGCACTCCCGACAGCAGTAGTCTTCTTCTTGTCTAGTCCCAGTGTCTTTCCTTCCTCAACTATGCGCTACACTTGAGTGAGTGAGTGATGTGTGCTAAATAGAGATCCCAGATCTCTATTTATACTATTCCCAGCATGACTAAAACCCTACTAGGGATGACCTCTACTTGGAGAGTCTAATAACCCTAGTGCCTTGAAACTGCGGGGACTTTAACCCTTACACAATCGGAGGGTTACTCACTATGCCTTGACATGACTTGTTTACATTATTGATTCTCCCGATCGGAACATTGGGGCATGACAACATGAATCAATTACATAATCGATACATCCTGGAATAAACATCGGGTTACAATACATAAGATACATAGATGAATACATTCTGAAGTTACAAATACATCAACACTCCCTCTTAAATAGGAAGGTATTATTTTGACACAATTTTCAGCATTGGTCTTCTTCTCTGTATCAACTGGATCATCTCGTCATCTGCATCTCGAGTTTTCTGAGTCTTCAAGTCATCTTCATCTTCAAGTCATCGTCATCCTCCGAGTCTGGATCATCTCTTGATCTGGATCTTCATGGGACATCATCACTGGATTTAGATCATCTCTCGATCTGGATCATCATGGTACATCATCATTAGATCTGGATCATCTCTCGATCTGGATCAACATCACTGGACTGGATCTGGATCATCACTCGATCTGGATCTGGATTTGGATCATCTCTCGATCTGGATCATCACTGCTGGATCTGGATCTCTCGGAGTCATCATAACTGGATCTGGATCATAGCTCGATATAGATCTCACCTGGTCATCATCATGTGTGTAGTATCTCTTCATAGGAAGTTCTACAGAGCCAGCCTTCTTTCATGCTGGTTGTAGGCCTAGCCAATAGGTAGGTCTTCACCTAGCACTTATATCTGACCTACTCATCAGAAAGGCACGCCCAACACTTACATGTGACCTACTCGTCAGAAAGGCACACCCAACACTCACATCTGATCATGTAGTAAACTATAATCACATTAGAAAGGCCTCGCACTCACATCTATCATGGAAGGAACTGAATCCTCTCACCATGATAGAATGGCCTGCCCTTACATCTGACATGGAAGGAAATTAATCCTCTCACCATGAAAGAATGGCCCTCTCTTACATCGGCCATGGAAGGAACTTAATCCTCTCACCATGACGGAATGGACCACACTTACATCGGCCATGGAAGGAACTTAATCCTCTCACCATGACGGAATGGACCGCACTTACATCAACCATGGAAGGAACTTAATCCTCTCACCATGACGGAATGGCATGCACTCACATCTAACCTGGAAGGAACCAAATCCTCCACCCTCATAAAAAAGGCCCCGAGTCCTAGACTGAGCTACCTGGTAACTGACCAGGTGCCTCCACTCTCTTGGAGAGTGGCAGTTGCCCTTACATCTGTCCTACTCGACAGAATGGCCAGGACTCATATCTGACATGGAAGGAACTGAATCCTCTCACCATGATAGAATGGCTCAGCCCTTACATCTGACCTGCTCATCAGAATGGATTTGGATCTTTAGCACTCATATCTGACATGGAAGGAACTGAATCCTCTCACCATGACAGAATGGCTTAGCCCTTACATCTGACCTGCTCGTCAAAATGGACTTGGGACTCATCAATTTCCCTTGGAGTAAACCTCGATCTGGAGAACACCAAGCTTCTCCCTGAAGTACTTGAACTTCACTCTGGCTAATGGCTTCATCAACACATCAGCTATCTGTTCCTCTGTCGCAACATACTGGAGCTTCACTGCTCCTCTCTGCACCATATCCCTGATATAGTGATACTTGATATCGATATGCTTCGACTTGTCATGGAACATTGGATTCTATGACAACTTCATGCAACTCTGGTTGTCACAATGTATACAAGTAGCATCCATCTAGAGATCAAATAAATCAGACAGTAGCTTCCTCAGCCATACTGCCTCACAACTAGTTGAATAAGCTGTGACATGCTTTGCTTCAGCTGTACTCAGTGCCACACAGGATTGCTTCCTGCTAAACCAAGAGATCATTCTTGATCCCATACTGAAGCAACACCTTGAAGTGCTCTTCCTATCGATGGCACTACCTGCCCAATCTAAATCAACATAACCCTCCAGGTTAATCTTTTGATTTGCATCATACTTGAGCCCATAATCAATTGTACCCCTCAAATACCTCAGAACATGATTTGCAACAATCAAGTGAACATTTCTCGGATCTGACAAGAACTGGCTCAAGGTGTTCACAATAGAGCAAATGTCTGGTCTCGTGTTTATCAGGTACATCAATGACCCAATCATCTGACGATACATTGTAGCATCAACCAAATCTGAAGAAGCATCATTCAATAGCTTCAGGTTCGATGTCATAGGTGTGGCCATAGTCTTGCAGTCCATCATCCCAAACCTTTTCAGGATCTCTACTGCATATTTCCCTTGTCCAAGGAATATTCCATCTGCACTCTGTCACACCTCCATACCTAGAAAGTAATGCATCATACCCAAGTCCTTCATCTCATATTGGCTGCAAGCTTTCTCTTTGTATCAGTGATCAACCCATCCATTCCTGTCATGAACAGATCATCTACATATAGTAGAAGCATCACTGGGTTGCCATCTTCAACCTTGTAGTAAAGGTTGGAATCTGCTTTACTCTTGGTAAAGCCCAAACTATATAGAAAGCTATCAATTCTACCGTACCATGTCCTGGGTTCCTATTTCAAACCGTACAGGGCTTTCTTCAATCTGCATACATGAGACTCCCTGTCATGTGTCTCAAAACCGAGTGGCTGTTCTACATACACTTCCTCTTCCACTACACCATTCAAGAAAGCAGTCTTGACATCCATCTGGTGTATCTTCCATTTCATCACTGCAGCCAAAGCAAGTATTGATCTGATGGAAGTGTATCTGGCTACAGGTGCAAAGGTCTCTTCATAGTCAATTCCCTCTTTCTGAGAGAAATCTCGAGCTACAAATCTCGCCTTATACTTTTCAATGCTACCATCTACAACATGTTTGATCTTGTAGATCCATTTGGAAGTTACAACTGACTTCTTGTTTGGTCTTGGGACAACATCCCAAACATCATTCTTCATGATCGATTGGTACTCTTCGATCATAGCATCCTTCCATTCTTTCTGTTTAGCCGCTTCTTCATAACTGGAAGGTTCTTTATCAATGAAATCACATAGTAAAGCTACATACCCAGAATTGGATCTGGACCTCTTTCTTTCTCTGTGATTCTCTTCTGGAGTCCCATATCTTTCCGCACCTTGGATAAGTTCTCGTACCCAAGCAGGTTTCCTCTTATGAGGATTCTTCTCCAGAGGTGGATCTATAGGTCTTTGTGGTTCTTCAAATTCTCGATCTTCTTCTCGAGTTTCTTCATTCATAGTTGTGTCATGGATTCTGGGTGCTTTTGCTTCTTTAGATTCTTTAGCAGGTCTATTTCTAGATTTGTTGTAAGCTGTATCTTCATCAAATGTCACATCCCTGCTGATGTCAATATTCTTATATCCTGGGAAATATATTCTGTAAGCCTTCGAGCTTTCAGAGTATCCCACAAATATACCCTTCTTTCCTGAAGGATCTAATTTAGTCCTCTTCTCTTTTGGAATGTGGATGTACACAAGACAACCGAATATTCTGAGATGGCTGACTTATGGTTTCTTGTCGGAGAAGACTTCTTTAGGAGTCTTGTTCTCGAGTACTCTATGTGGATTACGGTTCTGTACATACATCGCTGTTCTAGCAGCTTCTGCCCAAAGACACATAGGAAGGTCTTGATAATGAAGCATTGCTTTTGCAGCTTCCATGATAGTTCTATTCTTCCATTCTACAACCCCATTCTGTTGTGGATTATAAGGAGTGGACAACTCTCTCTTTATCCCTGATTCTTTGCATAGCTCTTTGAATTCATTTGAAGTGAATTCTCCACCATTATCTGATTGAATGGTATTGATCTTCTTTTCAGTATGGTTTTTGATCAAGGCTTTGAATTCTTTAAACTTGCTGAATACTTCATCTTTGTTCTTCATAAAGTAAACCCATGTCTTCCTAGAAAAATCATCAATAAAAGAAACATAATATGCATACCCGCTTAGAGAGTTTGATGACATAGGACCGCATACATCAGATTGGATTATTTCCAAGATTCCTTTTGCTTTGCTTTCACTGCTTGGAAATGTCTTCTTTGTATTCTTTCCTTTTGCACATCCTTTGCAGACACCATCATGTTTTGCTTGAATTTCTGGAAGACCTTCGACAAATTTTCTTGCAATAGGTAGTGCTCTGTAATGCACATCTGCAAGCCTTCTATGCCAAAGTTCACTTGGCTCTACTATGTCATGGACCAAGGCTTGTTCTGGATGGCCCTTCAGTTTGTATAATCCTCCTTCTTGTTCTCCAATTACTACCGTATCATCGATAGTCTTTCCTTTTGGCCACAAGATGACTTGACCATCTATGAATGCAACCCGCATTCCTTTTGCATCTAATGCTGATATGGAGAGAAGGTTATTCTTCAGTCCTGGCACAAACAATACTTCTTTCATTGTTAGAGATTTTCTAGAGTCTAACTTATATGAATATTCCCCACTACCTTTTATTGGATATTGGTAGTCATCTCCTAGCTTTACCTTGTGAGGTGATTCATGTTCTGACAGTCTTACAAAGGATTCCTTGAATCCAGTCATATGTTTGGAGGCCCCACTGTCTATAAGCCAATCATCACTCCCATGAGTAATGTTACCTGTGAGAGATGATATCAGAACATATTCATCCTCACTTGAAGAATCTTCACTTTCATATCTGGATCTCTTTCTGGATGGTTCATCATCCTCTTCAGCATGAGCATGATGTCTTCTTTTGTTGCTCTTATTTACTATCTTCTGTTTGTTAGGAAAATTCCTTGCATAGTGTCCTGCTTCATCACAAGTATAGCATATGATCCTAGATACATCTATTCTAGTATTATCTCTGTGACAGTGCTTACCTCTAGAGCCATGAGGTCTTCTTTTGCTTGACTTGGAGTGAGACTTGGAGTGTACTTTAAGAGCTTGGTATTCACTTCCCATCTTCTCTTCTCGAGCTACTATTCGAGCTTCTTCTTGAGAGCACTCTTCCCATAGTCTACTGAACTTGACTAACTTCTTCCTAGCACAGATTCCTTGTATGAAAGAATCCCATGACCTAGGAAGGCCATTAAATGTAGTCATTACAATCTCTGAATTTTCTACTTCTTCATCAATTGCTTCTAGTTTCTCTTAGATTTGAGAAACTCTTGTGAAGTAAGACTAGATTGTTTCTGCATTCCAAATCTTCACATTCTTCAGTTGGTTTCTCAGGGTCATCTTCCGATTGATGTTCTTTCCTTCAAACAATTTGGTTAGGGCATCAAACATAGCTTTAGGTGTCTTGAGAGAGGACAACTGTGGGATAAGGTGATCCTTGATAGAATCAACAATGATCCTCTTTTCCATAACCATCTTCTTCTTATGTAAGGCCTTTGCCTCATCTCCCTCTGGAACTGGAACCTCCTCATGGATGTAGGAGTCTAATTCATTTTCTTCCAGGACCAAGGAGATCCTATAATTCCAGGCTCGGAAGTTTTCAGCTCCCTCAAGCTTTTCATCAAGCTTGGTATGATGAGACATCTTAAATGAGAACCTCAAATTGAAATACAAAAGTTTTTAGATCTTACCAGGTTCAAGATGTCGGATCTGAGACTTGAGCTGAAATCCTACAGAGCTGGTTCAGGAGCAAATTAGGGTTTTGATTTTCCAGAGTTCTGTCCACCCAAATGCCTTGAAATTTTTCCCTAAATTCGATTTTCGGGAGGAGATCAATCCAGGCCTGTGCTCACTGAAAAATTCCTCTTTTGTGAAAAGCCCTAATTTTCAACAGCAGTGACAGGTCCAAAACTGAAAAACCTCAGAATTGGGTTCTGCTTCGACAGAAAGATGCGCCCTAAGGAGGAGAGTTGTTCCACCTTACTTTTGCTGAAAATATGTGGAGGAAGATCCATAAACTAGGAATCCCTAGTTCCCACAGCTGTACAGTGTCTTCTTTCAGGTTAGCTCTGATACCATGTTAGTTTTTCAACATTAAGCTAACATTATGTTAGGATCTTTACTGAGAGAATAACAAGTACATCAATCAAACACAAGAGACAATGAACACAGTGTTTTTGATCGGGGAAACCATAAATGGAGAAAACCCCGCAACTTCCCCAGAGATAGAATCAACACAAGATGTAAGACCCCAAAACAGTAAGATACACTCCAGACAGCAGTAGTCTTCTTCTTGTCTAGTCCCAGTGTCTTTCCTTCCTCAACTATGCGCTACACTTGAGTGAGTGAGTGATGTGTGCTAAATAGAGATCCCAGATCTCTATTTATACTAATCCCACCATGACTAAAAGCCTACTAGGGCCGATCTCTACTTGGAGAGTCTAATAACCCTAGTGCCTCGAAACTGCGGGGACTTTAACCCTTACACAATCGGAGGGTTACTCACTATGACTTGACATGACTTGTTTACATTATTGATTCTCCTGATCGGAACATCGAGGCATGACAACATGACTCAATTACATAATAGATACATCCCGGAATAAACATTGGGTTACAATACATAAGATACATAGATGAATACATTCCAAAGTTACAAATAAATCAACAAAACTATTAGCTTGAATACTCGTAGTTAGTCATATGACAAACCCACAGAGAAGAAGGACGAGAATATTTCTTCTAAGAAAACTCCTTCCACTAGTTCTTCTCTGTCTTCGTCTAATGGTCCCCTCACGATCGAGAAACCTAATTTCAACTTGATTTTGTGCCCACCCAAGAGTACCCTCAGGAAGTCTTTTTTAATCCAAATGCTCTAGGCTGTACAATTCTACAATGTTGTTGAAGATTTGGCTCAAGCACCTTACGCAATGTCTACCATGGATGTGCTCCAAAGTTGTCCCACGCAGAGCAAAAAATTGTTGACGACATTGGGGGAATTATTCCCAGATAACACTAATTTGATTCAATTTAATGTGGAGAACTACAAGTCTAGATTACGCCACCAGCTCGTGTTTCAAATAATGACAAGAGTAGTTGGGAGAAAAGTCCATAGAACCATCCTGGATGAAGGAGCTTCCACATCAGTATTGTCTGTGGCTTGTTGGAGAGCCATTGGTTCTCCCAAACTTATGAAGTCACCCACAACCTTGAAAGCTTCAATGGACAAGGTTTCCAACCCCATGGTATGTTACCAGCCCTTTCAGCCAAGATTGGGGGCAAGACTGTTTCCATTCAGGTGGTGGTGGTCGATGCCCCATTGGATTACAATCTTCTATTGGAGAGAAATTGGTTCTATGCAATGACAAGTGTCGCTTTGACAGTGTTTCAAACTCTCCAATTCCCTCATTTGGGGAATATTGTGACCATCGATCAACTCAAATTTTGTTCACCAGATGTTACTACCCCCACTGCAAATAATGTCCCTATGCTAGGTCAATCCCCTTCGCCTTATCACTCGATTGGGGTAGGTATGTTGAAGGATTCAACCCTCATGGGAGTGTTTCCTTCAACTCCTCCTAGTACAGAAGTGGCGACTATGAACATGATTTCCATGACTGGCCACAGTCCTAGAGGAAAAGAAGTTGTTGAGTCATCTTCTTTAGGCCCTTATGGAGCACTCTATGATGATGTTCAATATGCTTTCGATGTCCATTCTGATAATATTCATTTGGTGGGTTCAGATCCTTACCACCCTCCCTACTAGTTAGAACCCTCTCTCCCCACTCTAGACTATCTCACAAAGAATTTCCCATCGGACGAGTCCATTATGGAGATCATTAGTGCGGATGAACATGTATGGGAAGATCATCATCATAGATACTATTTCCTTCCCAATGACAATTCGGTAGATTTTGATCTTGTATCTCTTATTAGTACTGATATTGTTAGAAATCCTCAAACACCTGTATTGTTGCAAGGAACTGATTTTGAAGGAAACCTATGCAACATCACTCAGACAACCCCTATTGACATATCAGTCAAGCCCAAAACTGTTGAGCATGTTCGTGTAGGCCATAACTGTTCAACAAAAGAAATTGAAACATAGAGCTCTATTCAAAGAATTCCATGATGTTTTTTCCTGGACGTATGAATAAATGCATGGGATTGATCCATTCATCGTCGTACACGAGATTAAAACTTATCCCACGATAAGGCCAGTCTGACAAAAACTACGTCAAGTCCATCCTAGGAAGGCTGCGGCTATTAAATCTGAAGTGGAGAAACTTCTGAAAGTGAGGTTTATTTATCCAATACCATTGACATAATGGGTGTCTAATATTGTCCCTGTGGCTAAGAAGAAGGGCACCATTAGGGTTTTTTTCGATTTTCAAGATTTAAATAAGGTTTATCCCAAGGACAATTTCCCTACTCCACACATCGATCAAATAATTGATAATTGTGCTGAGAGTGTCATCTCTTCTTTTATGGATGGATTTTTTTGGCTACAATCAGATAGAAATTATACCCGTCGATCAGCGTAAAACGACATTCATCTGCATGTGGGGAACCTTTGCATATCAAAAGTCACCCTTTGGTTTAAAAAACACCGGAGCTACATTCTAGTGCGCCATGTCCTATGATTTTCATGATATCAAGCACATCATGGAGCCGTATCTAGACGACCTCCCTGCTCATTCACAACAATGGGAGGACCACCCAGGGAACCTTAGAGATATTTTCCTTAGGTTTCGTCATTACAATATTCAGCTTAATGTACAAAAATGTGTCTTTTGTGTTGAGACTAGACGTCTTATTGGCTTTGTGGTTTCCAAAGATGGCATCCGAATAGATCCTTTGAAAATTTCTGCTATTTTGGCCTTACCTACCTTGACTAATATCACTGAACTCCAAATTTTGCAAGGGAAGAAAAAATTTCTTCGCTGTTTCATATGCAACTTCACAGAAAAAATGCATGGCTATATGCGTCTCCTTAAGAAGGACACTCTGTTCTTTTGGGATGACCAAGCCAAGCGAGCTTTTGACAATTTGAAATACACTTTGACGCATTCACTAGTGTTTCACTCCCCAAATTACTCAAAAGACTTTTTGTTGTATGTTGTTGCCTCCACTACTACCATTTGTATGGTTCTAGTGTAGGAAGATTCCAACATCCAAGAACACATGATTTATTGCCTAAGTAAGAGTCTTTTTGAATCTGAAACCCGTTACTTGCATGTGGAGAAGCTAGCTTTGGCTACAATCATTGCTGTGCAAAATTTTCATCACTACATCTTACTACGCACCACAATTGTTCTCACAGATTAAAACCCCATGTATTGCATTCTGACTTGTTAGGTACTTGGGGGTAAGTATTCACATTGGATCGTTATCTTATAGGATATCGATCTTGAGTTCTGTAAGGCTACTTCGAAGAAGTCCTTGGTTTTCACAGATTTGATGTGTGACCTTCCCTGTGATCTGATGGAAGCTGATCCCAACGATTGATTTCCAGATGAATTCTTGTTCTTGATAAACACAATGGACCCGTGGTATGGATATTTGAACATTTATCTCCATACCCAGAGATTTAAACCCAACATGTCCCATGATGATCGTCGTCGCATCCATTACCATGCAAAGTATTATCTCATTTTAAACGATGCATTGTATCGATGCGGTATTGATTCCATTCTTCGACGATGCCTTACACACGAAGAATCTGAACAAGTTTTGAATGATTGCCACTCTGGAGCATGTGGTGGTCATCTTTTTGGGATGGTGATAGCTCAAAAAATTCTTTGCACTGGGTATTTTTGGCCCTCAATCTTCAAATATTGTCATGAGGCAGTTAAGAAATGCCCACCCTGTTAACTCTTTTATCCTAAAAAGCATACCCACCCTGCTCCTTTACACCCCGTCATTGCTGTTAGCTCTCTCACCAAGTGGGGTATTGATTTTATGCATTGTAAGCCTACCTCAGCCGGGGGTCATGGTTACATCATCGTAGCCATTGAATACTTTACAAAATGGGTTGAGGTAATGCCTACATATGGAGAGGATGACAAGACTAGCACCCTCTTTTTATTTAATCATGTGATAGATAGGTTTGGGGTCCCGCAAGCCATAGTCACTGACCACAGATCTCATTTTTGCAATCAGATGATGGTTGAGCTGAGTGCTAAGCTGGGTTTTCTCCATGAAAACTCAACTCCCTAGTACCAGCCACAGGTTAATGGTTAGGTTGAGGCCATTAACAAAGTTTTGAAAACTATGCTACGTAGGATGGTTGGAAATCACAAATCCAACTGGAATTTATCTCTTTTTTCCGCACTGTGGGCTTATAGGACTTTAGTTAAAACAACAACTAGTTTCACACCTTTTCAGCTGGTTTATGGACTAGAAGCTTTCCTCCCTATCAAGTGTCAAATCCCATCACTCAAACTTGCAGTGGGACTTCTCTCGAACACTTCCGTCGAAGAAGAACAATTTTTGTACTTAACAAACCTTGATGAAAATAGAAGAGCTGATGCCTTGGCTAACGAGGCACACAAAAAATGCGTTAAGGATTAGTACGATAAGTCTGTTCAACCTCGTGTCTTTAATGAAGGTGACATGGTTCTAACTTACGATCAGAGAGATGACAAGCTAGGGAAGGGAAAGTTTGAATCTATGTGGTATGGTCCCTTTATCGTCAGTAAAGTTTTAGAGAAAGGGGGCCATGAGCCTTGTAGACTACGATGGGATACCTTTCAGGAAACCTCGCAATGGGTTGTACCTGAAGAGGTATTATGCTTGAAATCATTTATGTATGGTACCTTGTATATATGTATATTGTTTGAATTTTTTGCATGTTTTTGGCTTTTCAATATGGTTTTGAGTTTCTTGTCAATACTGTTTATACCAGGTTTTGGTCATGCAGATTAGATGTCTTTTTATGGTTTTGCTGATGGTGCTTGCCATCACACCTTGAACCTCACTTCAGTTGCTTGGGTTTTGTATTCCTTGGCACATGACTTAGTTAGTTCAAGAGCGATTTGTATTGGTCTGGCTACCAACAACGTCGCCGAGTATTAGGCAGTGATAGGTTTATTGACCGATGCTGCATCTTGGGACATTCATGACTTGGTAGTATATATGGACTCACAGCTAGTGGTTTTTCATTTAAACCACATTTATACCATCAGAAACCCTACACCTATTCATCTTTTTCGAAGAGTGTGTATGTTAGAAAGGTCATTTGAATCCATCACTTATAGGCACATTCCTAGGTCTTATAATATGGTTGACGACTCATTGGAAAACTACATTTTAGAGTGGTACATTGCCAACACACAAATTTTATAAATAAAACATGGTCCATTGTAAGATAAAATAAACAGTAAAAGACACATAAAAACTCATGTAAATATATTTTCCCCTTTGCAACACATATCAACACCGTAGATAAGTCTGTATATATATAAAGTATTTTACAAAAATATGGTCACGAGACCCCGACTAAACGACTCTGGCTTTTAGATATACAAAATGGAAAAAATCCCAAAGCTAGATAGATTTCAGTGTATACATCATGTAGAACGTCTAGTGGTGCTCATGATAGCACATGATAGACCTAGCTACTCTCCGTAGCAGGCAGCTGAATAGACCTGACACCCCAACTATGTGTCTCTGGTACCTCCTACAGAGGTTATCTATAGTAGCATCTGGAATGTCCAGAGTCAATCGGTTGAGGTTTTCCTGCAACTTGGTTAACTCTTCATATTATATGTGTATGAAGAAAACCCACACTCACCTGTCCATTGGGGATCAACCCCCAGGGCGTGCATCTCCAACATCTGCAAGAAAACATTAGGTCTCGTCATCATTCATAAAAATTATAAAACATGAAAATACAAAAAATAATCAACATCTTGAGCATTTTTCTTACCAATATCACCCCATTGGGCGTCTGCTGGTAAAGGTAGATTTGGATCTCCTCGAAAGTCGATCCCAGCATAGGAATAATCCTCAATCATGAGGATTTGGTCGTCCAACCAATGGAAAAATGGGTTCCCGTACTTGACCTTGGCTATGCCACCTCCAGTATGGGCCATGATCTCTACCAAATGTAGCATGTGGGGGTCTCAAGTTCTCAGCTTAGTGAAAACCACCTATGGCCTTAGGAGACGTACCCGCTTGAAAACGAAACATGCCAGGATAGTCCCATAACCAAACTGTTTTAGCTCTCCCTATCGACACTTCGTCAGCTGATCCTTGAACAAAATAATAAATGCTTAGGCCCAGTTGAAAATAGTGGGTGCCATAGCCTCTATGGAATACATCATGTGCGCCCAAGAATATTGATGAGCCCCTTGGCTCCCTGCAACCCACTGCACAGTTAAGAGTACGGTCTGAAGTGGCAAATCCATCACTTCCTTGATGGGGATCTTTTTCCTGACATCTTAGTGCCTAGGAAACAATGGTGAACTATGAGTTCTTGTGTCTTGATGTATCCCCCTTGGGAACCTGTCAATGAGATTGGCACTCCATGCCTAGATAATCTAGTTAGAAAGTAAATATCTTCCACCTCCACTGTAATAATGTGGGCCCCCACCTCAAAGTATTGTTGTTCCGGGTTCCACATTCGTAAAATGTATTCCAGTATTTTTACATGAGATATCATATTGGGAGGATGGAATAATTTCAAAAGGCCACAACCCCATAAAGTAGCTATGGAAGCCGCATCTGCTCCAGCTCTGGCATCATCGTCCTCATGTTTTCTTTCTTTCCACACCACCATTTTGACTGTAATAACCTGCCAAAAACCAAAATTGAAGCATTAAGACACATAATCAATTTTTAAAAATACTTCAAAATCATTAATTTTGCTAGGGCATCCATTTTTTGGGTGTGCTTTGTGGCACCGCTTTTGTCTCCTTGAGACAGAGTAGTGCCACCACTTGTGCAAGCGTAAAAAACGTGGTTTTCCACGGGCATCGCTTTTCCCACAAAGGAGAAGCATGTTGGGATACGATTTTTACTCTTGGGTAAAAATCCCCAAAAAACTCAACAAAATTCATTGGAAAAGAAAATTTTTAACCATAAGAATGATGAGAATGGTTTTAGCTCCTACGTGGGACAGATGGATCGAAAATCGGATGGGTAACGACTCTGGAATCTCCACCAGAAATATGCACACAATTGCTCCAAGTAGCTCTCCAAACTTGGTAAATGTAAAATGAAATATTTTTTTTTATTTCCTTTGACTTTTATATAAGAGTTTTTAGGGTTTTTACATTATTTTAATATTTTTTAATTATTTCATTTAAAAATGCCCTTTTCTATAGTTATAAAAGTCAAATTTTGTAGTTTTTGGAAAGCTAATAGTCTTTTAAAAAAGGTGCTTGTAGGGACGAAAGTGAATAATATTGGCTATGGGTAAGTTCATTTTTTACTTTTTCATACTTTCGTAAAATGAAAAAAGTCATCGAGCGCTAATTTCGATACTTCGATCGTGCTCTTTAAACCTAGTATCAAATTTCTGAGTCGTTTTCACTTCTTTTCAGGCTCGTTAAACCTGCTCATCGCGAAAAGAAACCCTAATGGAGTGTTATTAAAACTCTTTTTGGACTCCTTAAATGTGAAAATATTTTTGAGCGAAGTTGTCTTCTTCATGTTCATAAAAGTACTTGAAGAGTCATCTTTCCGACGATAGTTTACCTCTTTTTCGGTTCGGATTGACTATTTACGAAAAAGGAGCGCTCTAACAAATCATGACTGAAAGAGTTCTCTCAGGTATTATTTTATACTTTTTCGGTCCCTAGAGACTAAATTTTATGAAAAAGGACCCTTTGGATTCTTCTTCCGTTTTCATTCAGACTCTCTAAACATGAACACGGCCAAGTTAACTTTGAATGGACTCGTTAAACTAAACACTGAGAGACCCTCTTTTGGGAACAAACCCCTCCTTTCTCAGGTTCGTGAAATATATGAGAATGGACTTATCTTCGGCTAAGCTACAATGAGTGTTTGTTACCGTCTTTGGACTTGTAGAAATGAAAAGAGGCACTCATATATCATGATGGAGAAATTAAGGGAAGAGAACTATTTCATTTTGCAAATAAATGGTAGTTATTAGTCACCTTTGAACATGGCACTTGTTTGCATTTCATTCAGTCAATTGGGTATTCAACTTGCTTCCAAATCTATCCACTTTCATGAGTCATGTCACTCCTTTGAGTCTTTCAAAGATTGCATCGTCTATCGTCGCATTATGTCTTGGTATCCATCTAGTATAAGTCAATGCTGCCAAGTCTTCGGTCGTGCCGCCCTATGTTCAAAGGAAAATTGAAAGTTTACCTCTGCAGTCAAAATAACCTTTGTGTCAGTACCTTTTGATTTAGTCCTATGGTTACATTATACTCAAAATTCCAGAACTTTGTTCCAAGTTTTGTGTCATCAAGGTGGGATTCATCATGGCCCTCCTTCGATGAGACTGTTCCTGTCGACATCAGATCATCATCCATGAATTAGTCTTAGAAACAAAGAGATAGTACCTTGAGATATGTATGCATTAATGACATATTCTGTCACTCTCAACATAGGTTCATATGATCAACCTTTGATCGAAAGATTGGACTGAGTGTTCGACATCAAGTCGTCTATTCACACCCAGGAGATTGTGCTAGGGTACCTTGGTAATCATTGACATCAATGGTGATATCCCTCGCACTTGTTAACGGTTCTCATCATTGACCGATAATCAAGTGATTTGTACCATGTTCAAGATCAAGACATTGTAATCACATGGATAGAATCGTACTTTGTGGAAGACAAGATGAAGACCCCGGGAGTTTGTTAAGCGCTCATTGATTTCCCTAGCTTGCAATGGAGTATTTTGTATGAGTCCTAGCATGGATCCACATTTCTATGGTCATGGTTGTGCTCAAATTTACGTCCATTTGACATAGATATACATTGTATGTCTGGTAGCTATGTCCAAGTTTGAGTCCCCTTCGCATGGATCTACGCTATATTCTAGTAGCCATGTTTATTCATTTCTCTCATGGATCTGCCTTGTATTGGTCTGCAACCATGATGAGGAATCATTTCGTTATGAGTAAAAATTATAGATGTATTGCAGAAGCCTGGTTGATGATGATCTTTGATTAAGCAATTTCTTGCCTTGAAGTGATAACTTGCTCTTTCAAAGCTCTCACCTATCGTATCTCTTTAGCCTCATGTTTTGGGGGGGAATTTTTTTACACATAAATCTCGTCACCATCATGTGTTGAGTCCTAAAACATCAAAATTATCCCTCAAATCCCAAATTGTGAAGTTGGACAGTGGCCTAGACTCCGATTTTCCATATTTGAGTCCATCACCGCCTTTTCCATTAATGAAAAAGGCATTACCCTCTTCAGTAACGCCCATTGTCTCTTGACAATAAGTGGTTCCACCGCCTATGTCCCTTGATAAAAGAGTGGTTCCACCCTGGTAACACTCTGTCTACATGGAAGAAAAGTGATTCTCGAGTTTAAAAGAGAAATAGAGAAGATTCACGAAGCTTCTCTAAGGAATACTTCGTGGAACCCTCATCCATACTCCTGTGGACCACCTGGACTCGAGATTCCCCCTAGTAGGATCTCCCTTCCACCTCACCCACCATTTTCTCAACCACCCCTATACTCCTAAGGCCTATAAAACCTGGCTCATATAGCATTGTTGAGAGAGAGAAAGGTTATGTTGTTGCATTGAGATTCTGGACAAATCTAGGGTGAGCATAGAAGGAGCAAGTTGGAGCTTTTGAGGACAAGGAATAACATGTGAAGGAGCATCACAACACTAAGGAAATGGTTATAACTTTCTTCTTCATTTTCAATGCAAAGTTGGTTCCTTTCCCGTAAAATGTGTTATGTTGTAATCATTCATTTTACTATTGGATTCCTTAGTCACTAATATAGAATTGTAGACTATGTTCTAGTACCTCTTACTTTGCTTGTTTTGTTTGATGTGTTTGTGCAGGTACATCTGTTAGCTGGAATATTTCACCTCCTGTAGACAACAAGGTGTTCCATTGGTCTGAATGGTTCAGATCCAGAACAAATAGAGGACAGAGGTTGAAGACTCTCCCTGGACGCCGTAGATACCTGGAATGTAATGCCTCGATAGTTACCCTGTCTACCTGCAATAAGCTTCAACATGAAAACATATCGAAACTGCCAGAATATAATCTATTGATCCATGTTAGTGACCAAGGAATCTAACAACATACATGTGAAATCAAACAACAACAATATATGTGGGACATAAATCAAATTGCATTAATATTTAAATATGAAGAAGTTTACAACCAAGCCTTAGTGTTGACATGCATCTCCATGAAACCAAACATTCTCATCCCCATAAGATCCGACTCTAGCTCTCTATGCTCTCCAAATGATCTTGGGGCAAGTGATCAATCCAACAGCATAACAATACCTTAAGATTTCCCCCCTCAACCATGGATATGAGCTTGTATTTATAAGGCTCAATGGATAGGGCAGGTTGAGAGATTAGTGGATGAGGTGGCCTCTAAGATCCTAGGATGAGGTATATCAAGCTCAACTGACCCACAATGGTAGGGATAAGGGAGGACATGAGGCTTATCATCTAGAAGCCTCGAGAAACTTCTCTTTTTCCCTTTTTACCTAGGGTACCACATTTCTCCTTCAATGACAGAGCGGTTCTGGTAAGAAATGATTATGGACTAAGGGCCATAAGCGGCGGCACTGCTTGTGGACAACAAGGGATAGGCGGTGCGAACAAGGTGCCGCTCCTAGACAACAGAGGAAGCACGATGCTGGGAATTTTCATGGAAGATTGACAATTAGCATGAGTTTCCACTCCAAGAGCTGGGATTTAGGGCAAGTAGGTATGTCAAATGTCTTATCACATGATGGTGACAGGATTTTGGTATAATAGGATGCCCCCCAAAGCATGAGTTTTAAAGGGATACGATAAACGAGAGCTTTGCGAGAAAAAGTCATCGCCATGAGATGAAAATGTTGGCTCGATCGGAGCATGTCGTCAAGTAGGCATCTGTAGTACATCAGTATGTTGACTCATAGACACAAGTAACCAAACTCATGGCTGCAGACCAATACAAGATAGATCCATGATAGGAATAAACAAGCACGGCTACTAGAATACAGTGTAGATCCATGCGATAGAGGAATCAAACTTGGACATAGCTACTAGACATACAATGTAGATTTATGTCATATGGACACAAATTCGAGCATAGTCATGACCATACAAATGTGGATCCATGCTAGATATACAAAACTCCATCGCAACCTGGGGGAAAAAGCAATGAGTGCTTTTAAACAAATGCCCAGGGTATTCGTCTCGTCTTCCACAAAGTACGATTCTATCTATGTGATTACAATGATCTGAAGTCGAACATGATAGAAACCACTTGATTACCGACCAATGATGTGAACCGTTAACAAGTGCGAGGGAGATCACCATTGATGTCAATGATTCCCAAGGTACCCTAGTACAATCTACTGAGTGCGAATAGATGTCTTGCTGTTGAGCACCCAGTTGATTTTATCGATCAAAGGTCAATGATGTGAACCTATGTCGAGAATGAGAGAATCTGTCATTAAGGCATACAGATCTCAAGGTACCAAATATTGTTTCTAAGACTATTTCCTAGATGATGAACTGATGTCGACGGGAAAAGTCTTGTCGAAGGAGGGCAATGATGAGTCCCACATCGACGACACGAAACTCGGAACATAGTTCTGGAATGATGTGAATGTAGTAACCATATGACTGACTCAAAGATACTGACACAAAGACTGTGTGGACTGCAGAGGTAAAAATTCTTCAAATCCCCCTTTGAACATCAGGCGGCATGACAAAAATACTTGGTAGCATGACTGAACAGGACAGACACATAATGCGATAGTGGACAATGCATTCTTTTGAAAGACTCAAAGGATTGACATGACTCATGAAAGTGGATCATCATGGAGATCAGCTGAATACCCAATTGATTGACATGATGTGCAGACAAGTTCCATGTTCAAAGGTAATGACAAACAACTGCCATTATTTGCAAAATGATTCCCTTCCCATTTCCCCCATCATGGTCGATGAGTGCCTCTTTTCAGTTTTACGAGTTCAAAGAGGGTAACAAACACTCGATATAGCTTGTCGGAAGACAAGTCCAGAATCATATATTTTACGAACCTGAGAGAGGAGGGGTTTGTTCCCAATACGGGTCTCTCAATGTTTGATTTAACGAGTCCACTGAAAGAAAACTCAGTATTGTTCATGTTTAGAGAGTCTGAACGATTACGGAAGAAGACTCCAAAGGGTCCTTTTTTCGTATGATTTAGTCTCTAAGGCCAGAAAAAGTGTAAAATAATACCTTAGAGAACTCTTCTAGTCATGATTGTCTGGAGTGTTCCTTTTTTGTAAATAGTCCTATCCGAACCAAAAAAGAGATAACCTACCATCGGATGGACGACTCTTCAAATACTTTAACGAGCGTGAAGAAGACAAGATCGCTCGACGATCTTTTCATATTTAGGGAGTCTGAAAAGAGTTTAAAGAGAACTCCATGAGGTTTCTTTACACAATGTCATTTTTTACGAGCCTGAAAAGAATAAAAAATGGACTCAACGACCTTTTCATGTTTAAGGAGTTTGAAAAAGAGGTGAAAAGAAGACTCCATGACGCTTCTTTACACAATGTCAATTTTTGACGAGCCTGGAAAGAAACTAAAATGGACTCAGACCTTTGATACTATATTTTAATGAGCGTGACAAAGTGTCGTAATAAACACTCACCAACCTTTTTCATTTTATGAAAGTGCGAAAAAGCCATAAACAAACTTCCAAATCTTCTTACGATAGTTCTCTTATCCTGTAATCGACTCAAAACAAGTGTTAAATGCACTCATAACTAGCATTAAGGGATTACGACAGATAAACTTTGTCTAAAATATGATTTTATATCAAAACTATAGTATGTCAGACCCAAAAATGCCTATATAAGTCATGTAAATAATAAAATATCAAATCATTTCACTATTTACCCACAGGAGAGAGCACTTGGAGGATTTTCTTAGCTAGATCTTCAGCAGCTGATACCAGGAGTTTCCATCGTCCGTTTTCAGCATCGTCAGTTGTAGGTAACAGCTAATACCCTTCTCTTTCATTTCATAGCATTTATTTTGAGTTTTGGTGGGGTTTTGGGCTGATATGGCAAGCCTTAAAACCTTAAAATCGGGCACCGCGGCTACCCCTTGTGGGATGCGCGGTACCGCCCGAGAACCGCGCCTCTAACATAGTTGACAGGCAGTGCCACCACCTGTCTCCAATGGTGCACAGGCAGTGCCGGCCGTGGAGAAATTAAACTAATAGTATGAGCAATATAAATTCATTCCTTTGATTTTTAATGATTAGGGATGATTCTAATGCATACTATGATTGTTTTAGGCAGGTCTAGGTTGCTCAAAACATGGTGATATGGAAAGAAAGAACGCATGACAATGAGGATGTTACTGCTGAGAGAAATGCGGGTTGTATTTCCACATTACAGGACTGTGGGCTCTTGAAGTTCTTCTGGACCCCAAACACGGTGTCACATGAGCAGTTACTGGAACACATACTGTAGATGTGGAATCCAGAGCAGCAGTATTTCGAGGTGGGGGCCCATATTATTATAGTGGAAGTAGAGGACATCTACTTCTTAACAGGTCTCTCGAGACGGGGTGCCCCCATCTCACTGATAGGATCCCGTGGAGGGGATATTACCACTCGAGAGATTATAGATCGTCACTGTGCACTAGGGACAGGTACATCGGGGAAGAAGATCCCCATCAAAGTAGTGATAGATAGGGCCCTACGGACCGTCCTATTTACCATGCAGAGCATGGCCAGGAGTCAGGGTGTGCATCAAGATTCTAGGGCACACATGCTATATGCCATAGAGGCCATGGCACCCACGGTGTTCAACTGGGCAGAAGCCATGCTTCCAATCTTCAAAGATCAGCTGTCTAAGTGTCAGCAGGGAGAGCTAAAGTAGTTTGGCTTTGGTTCCATTTTATCCTTCTTATTCTTTGAGCGGGTTCCACAGATGAGACCTTAGGTGGTCTTCCGTAGTCTGAGAGCATAGGACCCCCGCATGATGAGGTGGGTCCAGGTCATGGCTCACACAGGAGCGGGTAGGGGAAGGGTGACGTTCAGTGACCCGTTCTTCAGATGGCTCTGAGATCAGATCCTCATGGTTGAGGATTATGCTTACGCAGGTACGGACTTCACCAGAGATCCTGACCTACCACTCCCACCTGGTGGACATTGGGGTGACATCGGTAATAAGCAAAAAACCCTAAAATGGATGAAATGTTTTTATGCTTTTTAATGTTTTATATTTTTTATGTTAAGTGATGAGACCTATATATTCTCATGCAGATGTGGGAGCAACACGACCTGGAGGATCATCTCCATTGGATAGGTGAGCTGGAGCCTGCTTTGTACCACAGGGTGATGATATCACTGGGGAGCTGGAGGAAAACCTGGAGAGGTTGACCTTGGATATCCTAGATGCTGACATAGATGACTTCCCGACGAGATATCAGAGATCCACAGTGGGAGTACTAGGTCAATTCAGTAGGCTGCTATGTAGAGTGGCTTGAGCAGTGATGTGCTATCACGAGCACCACTAGTGTATGAGATATGTACTAAAAGCTGACAGCTTCAGGATTTTGTATGATGATTTTTCTTGAAAGCCTACGCGCTTCAGATGAGGTCTCGGGACCTATTTTTTGTAAACTTTTTTGTATATATATATACATACTTTTACACGGTGTTTATATGTTTCAAATGGAAAATGCATTTTCTATGAGTTTTATGTGTCTTTGAATGTTTCTTTACAATGTAGCATGTTTGATTTCGACGTCACGAATGGGAAATATGCCAATCTAGGATGTAATTAGCTAATGAGTCAGCAACTACATTATGTTCCCTAGGGATATGCCTATAGGTGATGGTTTCAAATGATATTTCTAGCAAATGTACTCTCCAAAAGAGGCGGAGGAGCACAAGGTTCCTAATGGTGTAGACATGGTTTAAATGGCAAACCACGAGTTGTGAGTCCATCAAGACTACTAGATCATGAACATCCTGGGAGGCAGCTTCAGTCAGAAGATCGATGACTGCTTCATACTCGACGATGTTATTAGTAGCGGGACCTATACAAACCACTCTTGAACTGACCAAATCTTCAGCTGGGGAATAGAGGACCCAAGCAGCCGGGGCGAGATTCAAGGTGTGGCGGCAAGCACCATCAACAAAGCCATAGAAATCCATTTGCATGACCAAAACATGGTATAAACAAATGCAGACACTAAAATCAAAACCATCTTGAAAATACTAAAAGCACACTAAAAGCCAATCAATATACATATATATAAGATACTACCCAAGAAAGACCTAGGCATAGTACCTTTTCAGGTACAAACCATTGCGAGGTTTCCCCAAAGGGATTCCATCATAATCAATGAGCTCATCAGCTCCTTTCTCTAACACCTTCGAAATAACGAAAGGTCCGTACCACATGGATTCGAACTTACTCTTCCATAGTTTGTCATATCTCTAATCATAAGTCAATACTAGGTCACCCTTGTTAATGACACGAGGCTGGAAGAATTTATCATACTGTGCCTTGACGCGTTTCTCATGTGCCTCATTAGCCAAGGCAACATCTCTCCGAGTCTCGTCAAGGTTACTCAAGTACAAAAATATTTCTTCCTTTGCGGAAGTGTTTGAGAGAAGTTCAACGGAAAGTTGTAAGGATGGAATCTGACATTGGTTCGGTAAGACAACTTCAAGTCCATAGAAAGCTGGAATGGTGTGAAACCAGTAACTGTTTTCACAGAAGTCTGATAAGCCCAAAGAGTGGAGAAAAGAACGTGGTTCCAGTTGGATTTATGATATCTAAACATCCGACGAAGCATTGTTTTCAAAACTTTGTTAATGGCCTCTACCTGACCATTAGCTCGTGGATAATATGGCGTAGAGTTTTCATGGTGAAAACCTAGCTTGGCACTCAGTTCCTCCATCATCTGATTACGGAAATGGGATCCTAGATCAATAACGATGGACTGCGGAACTCCAAATCTGGCCATGATATGATTGAACAAGAAGAGAGCGACAGTATTACCATCTTCTGCATATGTAGGCATGGCCTCAGCCCATTTTGTGAAATAATCAACGGCTACGATGATGTAACCATGCCCCCCAGTTGAGGTAGGCTTACAATGCAGGAAGTCAATCCCCCATTTGGCGAATGGGCCAACAGCAATGACGGGGTGTAGTGGAGCAGGATGGGTGCACTTTTTAGGATAAAAGTGTTGACAAGGTGGGCATTTCTTAATAGCTTCATGACAGTCTGTGAAGATAGAAGGCTAGAAATAGTCAGCGTGAAGGATTTTATGGGTTGTAGCCATCCTAGATAAATGGCCACCACATGCTCCAGAGTGGCAATCATTCAACATATTTTCAGCCTCCTCATGGGTGAGGCATCGCCGGAGAATAGAGTCAATCCCACGTTTATACAAGGTATCATTTGGGATGATATAGTATTTTGCATGGTGACGGATACGACGGTGATCATCACGAGATAAATGCTGTTGAAATTGCTGTGTTTGGAGATAAATCAACAAATATCCATACCAAGGATCAGTAGTGCTAATTAGGAACATGAATTCATTTGGAAATGAATCACTGGGCTCAGATTCTGTCGAAGCACAGGGAAGGTCACACATAAGCTCGATAAAGGCCAAGGATTTCTTTGATGTGGCCTTGGAAAACTCCAGATCAAAGTCCTGAAGGATGACGATCTAGCAGGAGTATTTTCCCCCGAGCACCTGACGAGTCAGGATGTAATACATCGGGTTCTGTTCTGCCAATACAGTGGTAGTGCAGAGAAGAATGTAGTGACAAAACTTTTGTACAGCAATGACTGTGGCCAATGCTAAATTTTCCACATGTGAATAACAAGTTTCAGAATCCACGAGATTCTTACTGGCATAATAAATCATGTGCTCCTGACCGTGGAGATTTTCCTGCACTAAAACCATGGTGATGGTAGTAGCGGAGGCAGCAATATACAAGAGAAATTCCTTTGAATAATCTAGGGGGTGTATAACGGGTGAATGAGTCAAAGTGTGCTTGAGATCATCAAGGGCATGTTTGGCCTAGTCATCCCAGAAGAATGGAGTGTTCTTCTTAAGGAGACGTATATAACTGTGTGTTTTCTCTGCGAAATTGCACATGAAATGGTGGAGAAAGTTTTCCTTCCCTTGCAAACTTTGGAGTTCAAGGAGATTAGTTGGGGCTGGTAGATCTAAAATAGTGGCAATATTTAAAGGATCGATCTTGATGCCATATTTGGATACCACAAATCCCAACAGACATCCAGTCTCAATGCAAAAAACAAATTTATGCAGCTTGAGCTGTATATTATAATGACGACATCTCAGGAATATGTCTTTGAGATGACTAGGGTGGTCCTCCCGTCGCTGTGAATGAGCAAGGAGGTCATCAAGGTACTGTTCAACAATATGTTTAATATCGTGAAACACATAGGATATCGTGCGCTGGAACGTGGCTCCAACATTTTCCAAGCCAAAAGGTAACTTCTTATATGCAAAGGTTCCCCATGGGCAAATGAATGCCGTCTTATGTTGATCAACGGGTAATATCTCAATCTAATTATAGCCAGAGAATCCATCCATGAATGAAAAGATGACACTTCTAGCACAATTGTCGATAATCTGATCGATGTGCGGAGTAGGAAAGTTGTCCTTGGGACAAGCTTTATTCAAATCCCTAAAATCTATGTAGACTCTAATGGTGCCCTGCTTTTTATTGACAGGGACAACATTCGATACCCATTTCGTTAAAGGTACAGGATAAATAAACCCAGCTTTGAGAAGGTTCTCAATTTCAACTTTGATAGTTGCGACGTTCCGAGGGTGGACTTGCCTAAGTTTCTTCCTGACAGGTTTAGCCGTGGGATAGGTTTTAATCTCATGGACCACAACGAATGGGTCAATCCCTGACATCTCTTCATAGGACCAGGAAAAAATATCACATAATTCCTTAAAAAGTGCCTTATATGCTTCAGATTCATCTGTCAAGTAGTTCTTCCCAACATGAACATGCTCGATAGTATCGGGCTTGGTTGATATGTCAATCGGGTTCATATGAGTAATGTTGCAAAGGTTTCCTTCAAAATCTGTAAGTTGCAACAATATAGGACTTTGGGGAACATTAACAATATCAGTAGGAAACAAGGATGCAAAATCATGGCTAACAAAACTGGTGTTGGGGAGGAACATGGATCTATGATGGTGATCCTCCCAAATGGGCTCATCTGTATTCATGATCTCCATAATGGACTCATCGAAAGGAAAAGTCTCAGAGAGATAATCTAGAATGGGAAGAGAAGGTTCTAACCAGTATGGTAAATGGTTAGGATCCAAAGCCACTAGATGAAGGTCATCCATGTGATCATCGAAAAAGGTTTGAATGGTGTCATACATAGCTTCATGTGGACTCAACAATATGTTTACCCTTAGGCTCATAATCAAATGAGGCGATCATATGGACTGTCGTGGTATTCATGCTAGGAGGAGTGGATGGAAAAATCCCCATAAGGGATGAATCCTTCAACATGCCTACCCAAATCGACTGGTAGGGAGGAGGGGACTGGCCTAACATGGGGATGTTATTAGCCGTAGAGGTAGTAACATACGGCGTACAGAAATCAAGCTGATAAATCATAACAATTCTCCCTAGATGCGGAAATTGGACTGTTTGGAATACTGTTGAGGCAAAAATAGTCATGGCATAGAACCAATTCCTTCCTAGAAGGAGGTTGTAATCTAAAGGGGCATCTACCACTTCTACTTGGATGGAAATGGTTTTTCCCCCTAGCTTGACCGCTAGGAATGATATGAGACCATGGGGTTGGAAACCCCATCCGTCAAAGTCCTTGAGGGTCATAGGTGATGTGACAAGCTCGGGAGAGCCGAGAGCCTTCCAACAAGTTAGAGACAAAACCGAGGTCGAATCTCCTTCATCCAGTAGCGTTCGAAAAACTTTCTTTCCCTCTACTTTCATAATGATCTGAAAAGCAAGTTTATGCGGTAATATAGGCTTATAGTTCTCAACATTGAAATGAATCAAGTTAGTATTATTCGAGTCTAAAGCTCCTAATGCCGTCAACAAGTTTTTATGCTGTGTAGGACAAATTTGGAGTACCTCTAAGGTAGACATTGCACAAGGTTCCTGAGCAAGATCTTCAACCACATTATAAAATTGAACAGCTCGAGCATTGAGATTAAAGACTGCCTTTCGAAGAGTACTCTTATGTGGGCGCAAAATCATGTCGAGCGTAGGCTTCTCGATAGATAAGGGGATAGTAGACGAGGATTTAGGAGAACTAGTAGAGGGAGCTTTCCCTGAAGAAGAATGATCTTCTTTCTTGTCTACGGGTTTGTCATAATTCTGACCTCAAGGTTGTAGATTGATGGTATCTGAGGACACCATATGAATTTCCTCTGATGAACTAGAGTTACCCTAATTAGACATGTGGTCTATCAGTTGTTGTTGAGAGGGAAAAGGATCCATAAGTACTGCAGGTGCAGGATTGGACTTCAAAAACTGGGAGATTTCATCCCGATGAGGAAACTCCTTTGAAAAGTGGTCACCACCACATAGCAGACAAGGATATTTTTCCTTCCTTTTTCCTTTTTCATTATCATTGTTGGTTGGTCTTGGAGTCTCCTGTTGGTTTCCAGGTTTCTTATTTCTATTTTTACCTTTCTTTTTATTATTACATGAGGTTTGAGTACTTTGAATAGAATTGACCTCGACGGAAACCTTAGGAGTCAAAGGAGTAGGGGTGGTAGTTTGGGGTTGTTTGGCAGGTTTTGCTGCTGACGGGAATTGGATTGAATCAACAATCCCATCAACAGGTACTTCTGCTGGCGGCTTGGAAGGATCAGTGCTAGGGCAAGGAGCTTGAGGAATCAGGTCATAAAGAGTTCCAGACTGGGAAGATACCAAGTCTAGGTACTGAGCCCAGCTAATAGCTTGCTCTTCGGTAATGGCACCACCCATAGGCACATCTCAGGAAATAGGAGGCAACAAGGATTTGGTGAACCAATCAAGTAGTAACTGATCTGGAATAGGGGCCTTAATAAGCATTCTCTGCCTTCTCCACTCATGAATATGATCGAAAATGTGGGTGGAGGTGTTCTGTCGTAGAGAGGTTAAAATACCAGTGCCCATTTCATAATGAATAGGGAGCTGAAAGTGTGTAAGAAACACAGTTGCCAATGAGCCAAAATCCACAAACGAATGTTGTGGGAGTTCAATGTACCACTTTGCGGCCGTACTAGCCAAAGTTCGCTGAAAGAGTCGTAAGCGAACAGAGTCATCCATGAGGGAATTTGAAGAACACCACAAATGGAATGTCATAACTTGGTTCTTCGGATCGTCTCCTTGCTTCCCACCGAATTTCAGGATATCCGATGGTAACTTTACTGAAATAGGAGGTCACGAGGGATTGTGTCCAATGGGGTCATTAATCAACTTGGACAAATCAGGAAAGTCCAAAGTTGCTAGGAAAGGTAAATGTCGGTTGGGTTGCACATACTGGTAATATTGATATGGCATATAATTACCAGTAGGACCATAAGTTGACTGAAAAACAGGTTGCTGTGACGAAGAACTAATGGAAAATCCACCCGCAGGGGGTTGATTTCCTGGATAAGGACCATTAGGACCACTAGGGCCTCCAGGAGGAGGACCACCAGGGCCATTGAGACCACCAGGACCATCAGGACCACTAGGACCACCAGGAACACTAGGAGGCGGACCACCAGACTCTCCAGAGCCACCATGAGGTAAACCTCCAGAGCCTCCGAAACCACTAGGTGGAGGGCCACCCGACCCTCCAGAGCCATAAAAGGGAAAGCCACTAGGCCCCCTAGGACCACTAGGGCCACTAGGACCACAAGGAGGAAAGTTTCCAAATCCTTTGGGACCATTAGGTCCCCTAGGGGGAGGACCTCCATAAAGAGGTCCTCTGACACCTCCCACAGTATGTATAGGTATCCCCCCCATAATTGGCATATAAGACTAGTTGGGTTGCCACCATGGCGTAAAAGTGTTACTAGGGTATGGAATTCCAGCATAAGGCATTCCTGTAGGATGGGGTGGATGATTACCTATAGGTATTTTATTACCATAACCTCAAGAAGATTGAATGGTTCTAGGTTGTGCCCCCAAGGGCTGACCTAAACTAGATGGGGGATTCACCACATTAGTATGGGGGGGAGGGACATAAACTATAGATGGTTCTATGTTAGAGGCCTTCCCTTGACTAGGTACAATTTCAGTGCCAGATAACGTAGGTCATGCCAGGGGTTTCCCCCCGACACTAGAAGGTACTGACAAAACAGGAATTGAAGGTTGGGCCCTAGGTGCAGAAGTCCTGGGAGGAATAGGAACATACATAACATGAGAGGTGATAGGGGTGATAATTTGACCTGGGTTGTGTGGGGTTACTACACAATCTATAATCGGTTCAATGGGTCTCATAGAATCGGCAAGTGAACGGTATCCCACAGGAACAGACATGGAATGTGATGGTGTGGGGCCTAATATTTCATCTATATGCTTATCAATCTCTTGTGCATGGAGAATGGCAGCACGGTATTTCCTATGTTCTTCTTCATCTTTAGAAGAATTTAAACGGGTTCCAAATGAGGCAATGGCCTATCCTATAGAGGTATCCAAAAATTGAGCATTGGGACCAAAAGACGGACAGGTTGTATCATCAACATGACCTTCCGCGGGAGAATGGAATGAGGTATTTCCCCGAGAAGGTTGTTGGACCAAGGGAGGCGAGTGTGAAGAATATGGTACTCCACTTTCTGCAACCACATTATCTCCCACTTGGGAGGTGGTAGCAGCTCCTTGGTCGATAGCTTCCATTGGATTTTCTCCTGAACCAGGAATAAAATCGGGTGGCAAGCCCCGTACTCTTCTAGACTGTCTTAACTTAGCCATTTTGTACAGTTGCTATCTAACCTAGGGTCTGAAAATATAGAAAACACACCAAAACATTTCCCTACACAAGATATAGGTTAAAACAAGCACACTTAAAATGATAGGAGGAGTTCAAAAAGTTAGGTCTCTCACCAGGATTGTCAAGAAGGTGCCACTCGCGATATACCTCGAGGGTACGTGAGTAGTAATCTCCCTGAATGCTGTTTTTGGTGTATGGCTCCAAGCAAGATGGCCAAAGGGATTTTCTCAGATAGATAAGGTATCCTAGTGGGGTCTCCCGATATACTCAAGGTACGTGGGAGCTTGAATCGGTAGTAGTGCTGTCTAATGCATAACCGTACACAAGGGGCCTTCCGATATACAATCGAGTACATGAAGTACCTTTCTATATACCTCAAGGGTACATGAAAGGCCGTTCGATATACCAATGGTACATGGAAGAACCGCTCGAGTCCCGGAATGTAATGCTGACAAATAACGACAGCTCCTACACTTAACGATGCCCGAACACGTCTCTAACCTATCACTCCAATTGCTACGTAAATTTTAACCTATAACTACCGTTAATTTTAAAGTGGACGGCTAGGTGAATGCATGATGTTTTGACAGAAAAGTAAAACCATGCAGTATGCTTGTGCAAAATATTTCACTTTACCGTTCAGAATGCCTACTTACGGGAGGGAAAGAGAGTATTTTCTTTTTGTTTCAAAACCAAAAATATTTCCAAGCAACAGTCATGAACACCAAATCAAAGACAAGCAATAATTTTCCAAACTGATTTCTCTTTTCTGAAAGCAATGAGAAGGGGAAGAATCTCTTTTCCTAAAAGAAAAACAAGAAGCACACATATATGCAAATCCACTCTATTTTTTTCAATTTTCTCAAAACATAAGCAAATTTAACTTAAAAATACCATATTTTTTTATTTTGATTGAGATAGTTCTAAATGCATAAGAGACGAAAGAACATGAAGAGCCTGAAAGCTTGTGAAGCCAATAAGAAAACCAATGTCCAACGCTTAATGATGATATCCTAGTCTCAGTAAAAAAATTTCTTTTTTGAAGGAAGGAAAAAGAAGTTTACTATGCAAACAAGAAATGAAACCTTGAAGCTAATCTAGTCTTCTTCTTTTAGTCTATGCAGCATAAATGAAAAGAGATCTTACTAGCACCCTAAGCTTTTCAAAAAACAAGAAATCCTTTCACAGACACAACCCACAAGCATAGAAGCGGATGAACACTCAAAAAGCATAATCTAGCCTTTGAATTTCCTAATCAAACCAATATTAAACCATCAAATTTCAAGCCACAAGCATAAGATTCTGTCATACAAGTATGATAGTGCAGAACTGAAAGCAACACAACTCAAATTTTTACAAAAAAAAAAGAGAAAAAAGGGTCTTGGAATGATGCCTACCTAGCATCGCGCTTCTCTGGTGTTGACAGAGCGATTCTATCCCAACACCGCTTCTTGCCAACGGGTTACAGGTAGTGGAACCGCGTGCTGCCCATTCTGTTCAAGCAGTGGCACTGCTCCTCGTACACTGCATAGGCATGGTTCCCTGTAGATGACCAAAACACAAAGAGAACGATGGATCAAGTCAGAAAAAGACTAGATCAAGGTAAATAGTGCTAGATTGAGTATGAAAACAAAGCATAAAAGGTCAAGATGAGTCAGATCTAGAAGTTTTAAACCCAAATAGATCAAGTCAGAAAGTAGATCTGACTGAAGAGAGTTGGAGAAGGATCCTGGATTCAGATAAGAGTTGCAGAATTGAGGAAGATAAAAACAACTGATACATATATCTATTCCCCTGCAGAGTCACCAGATTTGTTAGCTAAAATATTTCACCTCCTGCGGACAGTAAGGTGTTCCACTGGTCTGAATGGTTCAGATCCAGAACAAATAGAGGACAAAGGTGGAAGACTCTCCCTGGACGCCGTAGATACCTGGAATGTAATGCCTCGATAGTTACCCTATGTACCTGCAATAAGCTTCAACACGCAAACATATCTAAACTACCAGAATATAATCTATTGATCCATGTTAGTGACTAAGGAATATAACAACATACATGTGAAATCAAACAATAACAATATATGTGGGACACAAATCAACTTGCATGAATATAGAAATATGAAGAAGTTTACAACCGAGCCTTACTGTTGACATGCATCTCCATGAAACCAAACATTCTCATCCCGATAAGCTCCGACTCTAGCTCTCTATGCTCTCCAAATGATCTTGGGCCAAGTGATAAATCCAACAGCATAACAATACCTTAAGAGTTCCCCCCTCAACCATGGATATGAGCTTGTATTTATAAGGCTTAATGGATAGGGTAGGTTGAGAGATTAGTGGATGAGGTGGCCTCTAAGATCCTAGGATGAGGGATCTCGAGCTCAACTGACCCACAATGGTAGGGATAAGGGAGGACATGAGGCTTATCATCTAGAAGCCTTGAGAAACTTCTCTTTTTCCCTTTTTACTGAGGGAACCGTGTTTCTCCTTCAATGACAGAGCGATTCTGGTAAGAAATGATTATGAAGTAAGGGCCATAAGCGGTGGCACTTCTTGTGGACAACAAGGGATAGGCGGTGCGAACAAGGTACCGCTCCTGGACAACAGAGGAAGCGCGGTGCTGGGAATTTTCATGGAAGATTGACAATTAGCATGAGTTTCCACTCCAAGAGCTGGTATTTAGGGAAAGTAGGTATGTCAAATGTCTTATCACATGATGGTGATAGGATTTTGGTATAACAACATCCGTGGAGATTCATAACCATAGGAGACAACTACATCACACAACAAAATAGCTAAAGGACTCATTCAAGATATCTACTATCTCTAGGGGAAGTCTTCCATCTCTGTCATCACTCATTTGTTTTAGATTTGAACCATTCAATCCTAGAGGAACAAAACTTGTCAGTAAGATGTGCATTTTACTAACAACAGGACCCCCAATCCTGTTCACTGAACCACTAGGACGAATATCACTAGATAATATCCCACACAACAACTTGTTGCAACTCACCACTCAGTAGCTGACTTAAGTCAACAATTCCACTTTAGCTATCCCCTCATCAAATTCCTTGTGTGCCTGACTTTTCAATTTGTAGCAATCACAAGGTACATTCACTTGAAACATAACAAGTACTGAGCCTCCTACTCAATTTTATGGTATTTATAAGATTTCATAGGTCTTTGGGTTGGTTTTGGAATTAAATGAGCCACTAGCTCAGTTCCCTTTCTCAAGGAACATGACCACATTTTTAGGGATTATGCTTCTTGCAATAGCTAGAAAGTGAAATACTAGTGCTGCCACTTGTCAACCAACATTCTACAAGTGCTCATTCCTCTTAGTGGGTTAGTGAACACTCATTCAACAGTCTCTGTTGGATAGGTGTCTCTTCTATTTAATTATTAAAATAAACAATTCTTCAATTACAGTCATCCTTGACCACTTGGTCATAAAACTTTACAATAAATTAACATAATGTTTTCTGAAATAAATAATAAATATTTATTTTTTAGTTCTAGGTGTGTTACAAGCATGAAGAAGTATATGAAGAAGATGCACCTCCCAGAAATATAGAAGATGCACCCTCCCCTAAATAATAAACATCAGAGGACCATGATATGCTAGAACCTCAAGAACCTCCAACTATGAATATATCACGGAAGAGAAATCTTGCTTGGGTAAGAGAAATTATACAAGAAGCATAGAAGTATGGAGCTCCAGAAGGCTCCACAAGAGTAAGCAAGAGATCAAATCCATTTTCCAGCTATGTAGATGCATGATCTTGTAGATCAAGAACCTACCAGTTATGAAGAAGTTGTACAAAAGAAAGAATGGGTAGAAGCAATGACAGAAGAATACCAGTTAATAATGAAGAATGATGTTTGGGATATAGTTCCCCAACCAAAAGGAAAGAGTGTGGTATTTCCAAGTGGATCTACAAGATAAAGCATGCAACTGATGGAAGTATTGAGAAATACAAGGCAAGTTTTGTGGTTAGAGGATTCTCTCAGAAAGAGGGAATCGATTATGAAGAGACGTTTGCACCAATTGCAAGGTACAATTCCATTTGAACCATCATGGCACTTGCATCCATGATGAAGTGGAGTTTACACCAGATGGATGTGAATACAACCTTCCTTAACTGTGTTATTGAAGAATAAGTGTACATACAACAACCACAATGATTTGAAGTTGAAGACAGGAGAACTCACGTATATAAGTTGAAGAAGGCTATGTATGGACTGAAGCAAGATCCTAGAGTTTGGTATGGAAGGATAGATATATTTTTGATGAGCTTGGGATTTACCAAAAGTAAAGTCAATTCTAACCTTTACTTTAATGTTATGGATGATGAACCTGTCATATTATTGTTGTATGTGAATGATTTATTTCTGACAGGAAATGATAAACATATTGCATAGTGCAAAAAGAAGCTCACTGAAGAATTTGAGAGGAAAGACCTTGAATTGATGCACTATTTTCTAGGTCTGGAAGTATGGCAGAGCCCATAAGGAATATTTCTCAACAAGGGAAAGCATGGTGTGGAAATCTTACAAAAATTTGATGTGTTGGATTGTAAAGCCATGGCCACACCCATGGATACCAACCTGAAGTTGTTATTCGATAAATCATCAGAGTTAGTGGATGTGACTCAGTACATACAAATTATTGGCTGGTTGATGTATCCAGTGAATACTAGGCTAGATATATGCTTTGTTATGAACACCTTGAGTTAGTATCTAGTTAAACCTAGACGTGTTCATCTGATAGCTGCAAATCATGTGATGAGGTACCTGAAAGGTACAATAGACTTTGTTCTATACTATGTTGGAGATCATGACTACATATTGTATGGTTATGCAGATGTAGATTGGGTTGGAAGTACCTCAGATAGGAAGAGCACCTCAAATGGATGTTATTGTTTGGGATCTGCCATGATCTCATGGTTTAGCAGGAAGCAGTCCAGTGTTGCTCTTAGTACAGCTGAAGCAGAGTATATAGTAACTTGTTCTGCTAGTTGTGAAGCCATATGAATTTGGAAGTTGATGTTACGTCTATTTGACCTAGAGTTGGATACCACGGTGTTTCTATGTGAAACCTAGAGTTGTATAAAGATGATGAAGAATATAGTGTTCCATGACAAATCAAATCACATATAAATCCAATATTTTTACATACGAGATATGGTACAGAAGGGAGCTATAGATCTCTAGTATGTGAGTACCGATGAATAGGTTGTTGATATGTTGACCAAACCTCTGTCTCAAGTAAAGTTTGAATACTTTTGTGACAAGCTTGGTGTGGTTCAAAAGGACCTTCCTCGTAAGGAGGAACAATGATGATGATGTTGTAAATCTTCTTCGTAAGGAGGAACATCGATGATGATGTTGTAGACCTTCCTCGTAAGGAGGAACAATGATGATGATGCTGTAGACCCTCCTCGAAAGGGGAAGCAGGTTGATGATGTTGCAGTGGGATTGTATCATCCATGGAAATTAGTCCTAAAGTGATCCATAGGCTTATGTCTCTGTGTTGTAGTAGTATTTCATCTTCCTTGGACTTATGTCCTAAAGTGATAGGGATTGATAATCTCGTAATTGGATCCACATACTTTTGTCTCCATGTTGTGGTAGGATTGCATCATCCTTGGAATTATGTCCTAAAGTGATAGGGATTGATCATCACGTAATTGGATCAATAAACATTTGTCTCTATGTTGTGGTAGGATTGTATTATCATTGGACTTATGTCCTAAAGTGATAGGGATTGATCATCCCGTAATTGGATCCGCATACTTTTGTCTCTGTGTTGTGGTAGGATTGCATAATCCTTGGACTTATGTCCTAAATTGATAGGGATTGATCATCCCATAATTGGATCCACAGACTTTTGTATCTGTGAGGTGGTAGGATTGCATCATCCTTGGACTTATGTCCTAAAGTGATTGGGTTTGTGTTAAACTAGTATCAACAAGGAAGGTCTTCTTACATGTAGAAGACTTAAATTAGGAAACCACTTGTATTTAACTTACTTTTCCTAAGTTTACTTTGGAAAATAAATTAAAGTGATCTAAATTAACTTTAGTGAACCACTAGTTAGAGTGAAAGTGAAATTAGGGTTTTTTCTTTACCACTAGTTAAAGCGAAAGTGAAATTAGGGTTTTTGCTTTACCTAAATTTATAAAAGAGAGATCAATTGGTGGAAAGAACACACACTTGTATTCTGACAGAGACAAGATACAGACAGGGAGAGAAAGTCAGACAGAGGATTTAGTTGAGAAGACAGAGGAGCGAGCAACAGGATCATCGAGATTTGTACAGTTGGGCCGTACACTCACACAGGAGGGTGTTGAGGTTTAGCTGGGATTTGTCCAGTGATTCTGCTGGGTGGTGCATTCGCCAGGTTTGGGTGAATTTGCAATGATTGTAAAAGTTCCATATTTTCTCATAATAAAATCTATATCTGATTGTTGCACCGATTTTCCCATCTTAGGTTTTTCTGAGGGTTTCCATACCCAAAATAATAGTGTCTATATTGTCATGTGATGTTGTGATTTATTTATTAGTTTTATATTTTGTTGCATACTGTAAAAGATATTCATGTGTGGTTATCACTTTGATATTTCGCATGCATTGTTTAGCCCTAGTTGAATATTAAAGGAAAATTTACATGGTATCAGAGCTTTGGTGAGCTAAAGCTGAGAGATTTGTAGCAACAATGATGGATCAGGGGCAGACCTATAGGAAGATGCAAAGCTAGACTTCCAGATCTAAGGTTTGACATGTATGCTTCACTATGGTTGTGTAGTTGAGAGTTGAGGATAGACTCCAGGGTGCTTAGAACTTTCCTACATGGAAAGAAAGGATCACAAGGATCCTAGACGTTAGTGATGCATAGGAGCACATTGAATCCATGAAGGTTGCACCCACAGATCCGACAGATCTAGCTTAGTAGCTTGGAAGAAGATTGATTCCAAAGCCATGCTGATTATCATGGATGGAGTGAAGGACCATATAGTCCCTCACCTTTTTGGTAAGAAGATCGCATTAGAAATGTGGAAGGCTTTGGAGAGTCTGTACCAGAGCAAGAACGAGAACCGAAGGATGGTGTTGTAAGAGAGGATGTGCAACACCAAGATGACCAAGGGAGAAGGAGTGGTTACTTATCTCACAAAGCTCACATAGATCAGGGATGAGCTTGGAGTTGTTGGCTCTAAGACAAATGATGAGGAGCTAGTTTGGATAGGCCTCAATGGATTCTCTAAGCCATGGGACATCTTTGTCAAAGGTGTTGTGGCTAGGGAGAATATCCCTTATTGGTAGAGACTATGGGATGAATTTGTGTAGGAGGAGACCCACATGGGTCAAGGATCAAGCTCATCCAGCAGTGCCCCATAGATTGTGGGTGAGGAGGCTCTAGCCCTTACAGGGAAGAGTAAGGGGAAGGTAAAGAGGAAGAAGGATGGTAAGAAGAACCTTGATGTGTCAAAGGTCAAGTGTTTTATATACCACAAGCAGAGACACTTTTACTCCCAGTTCCTAGACAACAAGAAGAAGAGTAAAACTCAGATGGCTGGATCTGCAGAGGTTGATGAGTTCAGCAGGAACTTTGATGAGGAGTTTTTCTTGATAGCTTGCATGTAAAGCACCATAGGGAGCAACATATGGTAAATTGACAATGGAGCATCTAGTCACATGACTGGACATAAGAGATTCTTCAGATACTTGCAGGAGGGTGGAACAGGGATCCACGTTGAGCTGGGTGGTGATGCGCGGTATCAGGCGCAAGGAGTTGGCATTGTTTCATTTGAGAGGGAGTTTGGAAAACCCCTCAGTTTTGCTGATGTGTTATATGTTACAAGACTTACCAAGAACCTTATATTAGTCTCCACTCTAGAGGACAAGGGATATCAGGCGAAGTTTAGTGACCATAGGGTGTATATCAGGCCTAAGGGGTTAGATAGGAGCTTGGATCGGGTGATTGACAGAAGGAGCGGGAAAGTGTACATATTACACTTTGAGCCTACAAAGGCTCTAGTTAGTAGTGACAACAACAATCAGGGTGAGTTGTGGCATAGGAGGATGGCACACTTACACCATAGTGCACTAAAGCATTTGAGACAGGCAATCATTGGAGTTCCTTAGGTACAAGAGGAAAAGCATAACCACTGCAAGGGTTTTGATTTGGGGAAGAACATCAGGAATCCTTTCCCATAGAGTGAGCAAAAGTAAAAGGAGACCTTGGAATTGGTGCATTTGGATGTATGTGGACCTATGAGTGTCCATTCATTCAGATGTTACAGTTACTGCATAACCTTCATTGATGACTATTATAGGAAAACCTGGATCTATTTCCTGAAGGCCAAGTCAGGGGTCTTTGAGAGGTTCCGAGAGTTCAATACTCTTGTGGAGAACCAAACAGAAAAGAAGATTCGGGTATTGAGAATAGACAATGGGGGTGAGTACACTTCCAATGAGTTCATGTAGTATTGTTCGGCTGAGGGGATCAAGAAGGAGAAAACTTTCCCCATACCCCACAATAGAATGGAGTTGCAGAGCGGAAGAACAAGACTATGGTTGGAGCAGCCAAGGCCATGCTATTTGATCAGGGATTACCACTATTCCTCTAGGCCAAGGCATACCATATTGTAGTATACATTCAGAACAGGTGTCCCCACACAGCCTTGGGGAGGAAGACACCAGAGGAGTCTTCACAAGCACTAGGATAGATGCGAGTCACATTCACATATTCGGCAGTGTCTACTATTGTCATGTTCATGCTAATAATAGGAAGAAGCTAGATCCTTCTGGAGAAAAGGGATAACTTGTTGGTTACAATGAGATTTCGAAGGCATATAGAGTTTACTTTCCTGCTTGCAGGAGGTTCATTGTGAGTAGGGATGTCCATTTCGATGAGGATAGGGCCTTGCAGAGATATCTGAACTTACTAGTAGAGCAACAGCCATCATATGAGTCAGGAGTCAAGTTGGAGGAGTCAGATGTACAACTACAGGTACAGACACAGAGCACAGGTTCTAGTGGTCAGAGGGAGTCAGGTGGACAGGATCCTTTAGTCATTGACTTGAAGGATGAGCTCCAACAGGAGACAAATATCTAGCAGCTGCAGCAGGTTGACACTAGGCTAAGTCCTAAGTGGTTTAGATCCATAGTGCAGTATTCTAGGCAAGTATATCCTCCATAGACATATTTTAGACGAAGTGTACCACCAGAGAGGCTTAGTTATATGGCACTAATGACAGGGTTGATTGAATCTGAACCTTCCAACTTTGGAGAGGTTACACAACATGATGTGTGGTAGGAAGCTATGGTTGAGGAGTACGACTCCATTATGAAAAACCAGGTATGGGAGGTTGTGCCGAGGCCACAAGGGAAAAAGGTGTTGGGATCCAGATGGATCTACAAGGTGAAGCATGCAGTAGACGAAAGCATGGAGAAGTATAAGGTGCGCTTTGTGGAAAAGGGGTTTTCACAGAAGGAGGGTATTGATTATGAGGAGACCTTTGCCCATGTTTCTAGGTATTCTTCCATTCAGACCGTTATCTCACTTGCAACATAGATGGGTTGGCGTGTCCATCAGATGGACGTCAAGACTTCCTTCCTCAACGAAGTGATAGAGGAGGAGGTGTGTATTAAGCATTTAGAGGGGTTTTATGTGGAGAATAGGGAGACACATGTATGGAGATTGCATCGAGCTCTTTACGAGCTCAAGCAGGCACCTCGAGCATGGTACTCGAGGATTGGAAGCTATCTATAGGAGATGGGATTTTAGCAGAGTGAGGATGACCACAACATACACTTATTGATAGGTGAGGTGCCTCTCATACTGGTCTTATATGTGGATGATATCTTTTTGACAGGAGATGAGAGGTTGATTGGAGACTGTAAGTCCAACCTTGCAGTAGAGTTTGAGATGAAAGACCTTGGGCTGATGCATTACTTTTTGGGCTTGGTGGGTTGGTAGAGATATATATGCTTGTTCATTGGACAGGGTAAATATGCAATAGAGATCCTAAAGAGATTCAGGATGGAGGACTGCAAGCCTATGGCCATACCTCTAGTTTCCAACTGGAGGAAGATTGATGCATCAGGATCAAAAGAATTTGATCCTAACTTGTATCGTCAGCTTATCGGATTACTTATGTATCTGGTCAACACTCGACCAGACATCAGCTTTGTAGTCAAATCTTTGATTCAGTTCATGGTGGACCCTCAGAGAGTGCATGGGACGGCTGCAAAGCACATACTTTGCTACATCAGAGGTACAATGGAGTATGGATTGGTTTATGAGCGCAGGGGGAGTGTACAGTTAGCAGGTTTCACAGATGTTGACTCGACAGGATGTGTAGAGGACCGAAAGAGTACTTCAGGTTGTTGTTTCAACATTGGATCAGGGGTTGTCTCTTGGTTCAGCAGGAAGCAGAAGTCAATTGCATTGAGCTCGGCAGAGGCTGAGTACATGGCAGCCATCATGGTTGCTCGTGAGGGTATGTGGCTGAGGAAGTTAATTGTGGGGTTGTTTTAGTGTGAGATAGAGGCTACAGTAGTTCATAGTGACAATGAGAGTGGCATTGGGCTATCTGAGAATCCAATGTTCCATGACTGAAGAAAACACATAGTCATCAGATACCACTTCTTAAGAGATTGTGTTCACAGGGGAACCATTTGGCTGGAGTACATACAGACAGATGAGTAGGTGGCGGACATTTACACCAAGGCACTTTGCAGACAGAGTTTTATGAAGTTTAGGGATAAGTTTGGGTTGCTACCGAATCCCTTCCTCATTCAGAGGGAGTGTTAAACTAGTAGCAACAAGGAAGGTCTTCATGCATGCATGTGTTCTTTCATGCAGAAGACTTAAATTAGGAAACCAGTGGTATTTAATTTACTTTTCCTAAGTTTATTTTGGAAAATAAATTAAAGTGATCTAAATTAACTTTAGTGAACCACTAGTTAAAGTGAAAGTGAGATTAGGGTTTTTACGTTACCACTAGTTAAAGTGAAAGTGAAATTAGGGTTTTTGCTTTACCTAAAGTTATAAAAGAGAGATCAACTGGTGGAGAGAAAACACACTTGTATTCCGATAGAGACAGGATATAGATAGGAAGAGAAAGCGAGACATAGGATTTAGCTGAGAAGACATAGGAGCAAGCAACATGATAATTGATCTTTGTACAATTGGGCCATACACTCACATAGGAGGGTGTTGAGGTTTAGCTGGGATTTTCCCAGTGATTCTGCCGGGCGCCGCATTCGCCAGGTTTGGGTGAATTTGCAATGATTGTAAAAGTTCCATATTTTCTCATAATAAAATCTATATCTGACTACTGCACTGGTTTTCCCATCTTGGATTTTTCCACGGCTTTCCATACCCAAAATAATAGTGTCAATATTGTGATGTGATGTTGTGATTTATTTCTTAGTTTTATATTTAACTGCATATTGTAAAATATATTCATGTGTGGTTATCAGTTGATATTTTGCATGCACTGTTTATCCCTAGTTGAATATTAAAGGAAAATTTATAGTTTGATCATCCCATAATTGGATCTACAGAATTTTGTCTCCGTTTTGTGGATAGGATTGCACCATCCTTGGACTTATGTCCTAAAGTGATAGGGGTTGATCATCCCGCAATTGGATCATGTGTGTTGCAGGTTATGTTGCTGATGATGATGGTGTTGCTGATTGAAAGATTAAGTGTTGTTGTTGCTGATGATGTTGCTGATCGAAAGATCAAAGGTTGCTGCATATGATTGAGTGATCGAGTGCTGCAGAAGATGAAGACTCAGTGCTGTAGAAGATGATGCTCCAGTACTGAATATGTTGAATATGTTCCAATTGCTGATGATTGTTGAAAACTTCCAATGGCGTATAGATGTATCACCTTGATGTTGTTGATGATTCTCTCTCTCCTTGCTCCTATAGTTGATGATGTTGTTGTCATTACAATACCCTTCTCGTTAATGGGGAGTGTTGAAATATTGTAACTTCGAAGAGTATTCTAAATGTATTTTATTGTTGTAATCTATCATAGATGTTTTATTCCTCCGCTGGGATGCTATTATTGTATTTAGTCATCATAGAGTCATGAGGTAAAACCTCTATTGTAAGTAAGGTCAATAAAACCCCCCATAATATAATATTATATTGTTTTGTGTCTTTCTAGGTCAATAGTTTACTGGGGCCAACCTATTAGGGAAAAACTCAAGTGGAATATAAAGTATAAATAGAGGAGGTGTGTTCCTCATTTAAACACACACACTCACTTGTGTATAACTCATATGAGAGAGAGAGACATATTTGCAAGGAGAAGGAGCACTTGTTTGGGGTTTTATCTTTTTACTTTTGATACATCTATATAGAGGAAGTTTTGTTGGGTTTTCTTCCCCTAAAGGGTTTCCCAGGATAAATTTGTGTCTATATTGTGATTGTGTTTCTTTCAGTGACCCTGCATATGCTATTGTTGTGAAATTGAATTGAATACTAATGATATCTAGCTAAGCATATGGAATATCAACATATTGTATGTGTATACGTAACAATTAAAAAATTACACCCGCCCTCCTCTGCTATAATAAGATAAATCGACTCTTTTTTGTAATGGGTTTACAAAAACCTCCACCAGAAGGTGTTTACCTTGTAGTGTTTTAAAAAAAAGTTTTCTACACAAGTGAGGAAATTCAAAATGTAACACCCCATATTTTGACTAGGCATGTTTACCGTCATACACACTACACTTTATTTTTCTTATTATCTGTTGGACTCAGCTAGACCGAGTAAACTATTCTTGGCATGTTGGACTTGATCATATGTTACTACTATACCGATGATGTTACTATGTTTATGCTAATACCGTGAGTATGATGTGATGATATTACCATTCTTATGAAATCTTACTATGATTATGTAAATTTTTATCATGTTATTTCCTTCTTTTATTTTGACAGTGTATGCTTACTTAACATCTTTAATGAAAAATGATATATATATGATGTGGTACATGGATACTAGCCCATGATGTGACTGATTTAATGATGTTATGTGATGAAATGAAAGGTTGTTGATGATATGATAGAGATATTTGTTAGAAATGTATGGTTTCAAAATACTAATCTACAAGACACATGGGCTATGAGGTAGCCAAATACTTGATATGATATGAGGAATAAGTGTGTGTTAAGCAATAAATCTTAGCAATCGACAAGATAATATGATGACACAAACCGATAATCTCAATAACAACATAGTGTGATTTTGACAGGGTATAGACCTAGTGTGTTGAGAGGGATGGAGGTATTTCCACCCTATGGTTCTTATGATACCCGAGGTCGTGGGAGGATTGTGCCGAGTCACGCTCCCCTAGATGTGTGATGACGATGGTCAGATTCCTACTACGAGGGGTTGGGTCCACTATTTAGCTGACGCTAATGCTCTAAGTTTCTATATGGGTCCCGGTCGATGAAGACAACACCACATCTATACTAGCAGCGAAAGGATAGGGAGGATAGAAAAGTAGGATATGATGGGAGGATGTGTTAGCTAGTATTGTGGGGGATTATGGGTTCTATGGAAATAGGTAGTGGTGGTAGGTATGCCTCCCCTGAATGTAACTGATTAATTGGTTACTGCAAATCTAATTAGAATGATGTTGAATCTTATTATTTAAACCATTATATAACTCATATTGATAAAATGATTATGTTAAGTATCTATGACTATTACGTATGCATTGTTATTGTTAATTAACATATATGCATACACAAGATATGCTTACTTATAGTACATATGTGATCTGTGCATGCACTAGCCACACATGTAGACTTTGTATACTACACTAGCATCGTTATACAATTACTCAGAAGGTTAAATAATTGTGTAAGTTGTTACAAATAGTAAGTTCTTATACATTGATAATGGAAGTTAAGACTTGTAAATTATGTATTAAACTAGTCAATTAATGTTCCTTAATTGTATATGAGCACTGTAATAAATGATTTATTAAGTGTTGTGAGTTGAAATTATTGTAAGAAATTGTCGTAAGTAAGCAAGAACATTGCTCCATATTCGACAATAGAATTGTATTATTGAATTAGTAATTACAATTAGTTTTACTTTTAAGGATACTTGTCTAAATGTGTAAAAGTACTATGTTGGTAAAATTGTCACTTAAAAAACTAAGCAAACAATTAATGAATGTTATTGTTATTGTTACTATTTATTCGATAATTATTATTATTAATATCATTATAAATGTTTATTGCTATTTTAAACTATTGTGAAATAAGTAACTTCATAATGCTAGTTAAATTAATTATTTCAATATCTAGATTATTTTTCCTCCTTGGATTAGTGAAATAATATTATTAATTTAAGCAAATTATGAGTGAATTGTCCAAATCAAATAATATTTTATTAATATTATACGACCATCTAAACAGATTTGGAAATCATAACATCTTTGTTGAATCAGATTTTTACCAAGTAATTAAGACATTGGAATATTTGTTATGTTAAGTGATGCTTATTAATTATTATTTTATCCTGCAAACATTTAAGACATAAGTGGTAGGTGGATCCGTCAATTAAGAAGATAAACCTCATAAATCAACCCAGTAGTGGTCATTCTCAAAGATTAATAAATAATTGAAGTGAGCTTGGCATAACTAATTTAATACACATTATTTTTTGAACTAATGAAGAGAAACATGATCCGATGAACATATTAAATATTAAATTGCCTTGAATAGATGAAAGGGGATTAATGGGTTTGGGTCTCGAGAGGATAGAGGGAATGCACTGGATTAAGGATGAAGGAAGCATAAGGAAGTTGGGTATATAGGTAAGGTTGGGGGAAGTAGTCAGGGGGATCTTCGATCTTGATTTTTTGGGAAAGGAAACTTGAAAGGGAAGGGGAAAACCTTGTTGAAGAGAGGAAGGGGAAAACTCAAGTTCAGGAATCAAAACAAGGAAGTTGTTATTGAAATTATTGGTTTGTGGGCTCGGGGGATAGGAAGTCTATCGATTTCCTAGGGTCAAAATGATCAGAGCTGGTCAACAAGGTGGTTTATTCAATCGGTTGCTAAGCATCAAGGAGGCCAAGTCAGTAAATTCTACTGGATCAAAGGAGACCGTATACCATATACTAGCATCATATATTCTTCTTGTTAATTATCCATTTATCTTATTTTAACTTATGTTAAGAAGGAAAATATTATTATTTAATATAAATTCTCCTTTTTTTTATATGTGCGTATGTTGAAAATGACTAGAATAAGAGAAATAAATGGACTTGAATAGACTATCAGAATTAGATCAAAACAATTTAGATTTTTATTGCAATTTATAGAAACTAGCTTTAAATGAGCTTAATGAAATAAATGGACTTGAATAGACTATCAGAATTAGATCAAAACAATTTAGATTTTTATTGCAATTTACAGAAACAATTTAGATTTTTATTGCGATTTCGGATGTAAGATTAACGTTTGATATTGTGGATCTTAGATGGATGCCTATGATTTCTTGTTAAATACATTTTGAATATAAATACGAGATTATATATTTCTGCCTGCGATTCCTTATGAGAAGTATAATTTGGATCTGAATACGTGATTACTGATTGATGTGGCGATTCCTTATAAAAATATATATTTTGAATTGTCTATATATCCAACACCCAATGCCTGTGAAACTATGGAGCTGGACTGCGCTTTCATATTTTTGTTTTATATATATATACCCAATATCTAGATCTTGGATCTAAAACTTTTATACCTACCGACGATTAGATCTAAACTCGAATACGTCCATGCGTTTAAATCTAGGTAATGATCTAACATCTTAAAAAAATCTGTGATTTTTTCCTACGGTTACAGTTTAGATATACGTGGATGGAAATTTCAATGTCATTGTTGGAATCAATTTATATACCTGCGATTTCTTTTGAACCCAATGCCTTTGTTTTGAAGTAGTTACAAGTTAAATGTATCTGCAATTGGAATGGTATCCAATGTCTTTGTTTTAGTTACATGTTAAATGTAATTGCAATTGGAATGGTATCCAGTGTCTTTGTTCTAAAGTATAGTATATATTAAATGTACCTACAATTGGAATGGAATCCAATGTCTTTGTGGATTCCAATTACACTCCTATTTGGAAAAAATTTCACGCCTTTTCATAAATAGGAGATGATTTAATATTAAATAGGAAAATAGTAGAGAGAGGTCATATATATACTAGTTAAGGGAAGGTCCTTATGTTAGCATATGCATATCCTACTATATTGTTACGAATCTATTCTCTTGAACACAATAGGTAATTATAAATAATCGTGGTGTAAGTAAATGGTAGGATAAATTATATTGCCTACTAATGAGATTGCACTATGGAATCTGGGGTAGTTAATTGTATCCATGTAATTAAGCAATATTGGGACCATAAAGAAACAAGGTTGCTTGATTACTACGCTGTAATGGTGTAGTTGAATGTTGACATGCCATTGTGTTTATGAACAAAACATGATGAGGGTTTAGTCATGATTAATGGTTTTAAATTTCAAATATTATGACGACTAAGAATTAGAAGTCTCATACTCATAGGCAAAGTATCCCATTGGTTATAACACTATATTAACTTGAAACTTGGAGAGTTTCTATTTATAACCTCGAACCTTTGTGGATTCTTTGCCTAGCTCAGGGGTGGATTTAGACGGAAAACCATACATCAAATGAAGCTTATGGTTGAGAGGAAAGTCGTAGACATGCTTTCAGTCGCCCAAGCTTAATTTAGATTAGAGAAGTATCTGTAATGGTTAACTTTGTTTGTGGAATTGATTTTTTTTAAATTTTGTTATGAAACTTATGTTCTTGGATTTATAATATGCTATATAGTACTAATATGTATGTTTAGTTACATGGATTCAAGTGATGGCTGCAGAAACTGTGTTCCAATGGTGGAAGACATTGATATAACACTTGGAAGACAAGTGTAGAGGGAATCAGTTGTATATGCACACACTTTTAAAGTTAGTCTCTTTTATCATATAAAGCATATCTAACTTGTTGTTTTCTCCTCTCAAGGGACTCTTACCTAATCTCCGACGATTGCGCCCAGGAGACCAGGTAAAAAATATGGTATCTCGATATGGAGGGTGTTAACCATAGTTAAAGGTTAGGGGTAATTTGCAATCGTTATCTCATTCAAAGGATTATCATGCAACTAATGTAAGGATTGTGTCTTATTATATTATTCAATGAGGTTTGTTTATGTGGGTCAGCATTAAAGTGATTGTATTTGGTATGTTGTAATCCTAAAAAAATGGTTATGGTTAAGTAAACAATGAGTTTAATTTATTTGGTGTGATTAAATGTTTTTAGAAGAAGAAATTTTATACTTCCCACCTAAGGAAGCTATTCTGGTATTTGGGGTATGTCACATGTGGTATCAAAGCACAAGTTGCAACACTTGGGCCTTTATGGGCGAAACGTAAATCATAAGGTACAAGTTGGGTGAAATAATTATTGAGTTGGTAGAGATAACAAAAGGTAATAAGGTAAATATCGAGGAAGACTTTCCCTCTCGTACTACGAGTCATTTGTATTCTAAGGGACAAACTGTAAGTATATATCTAATCCTTGTTGACCCACTAATGTGACAATTAGAATGTAGATTAAAGCAATTTACACTAGAAAAGAAAACCATTATTTATTTTATATATATCTTTCTCCTTGTCATGATGAATGCACGGTAATATTTGAAATTCATATAGTGGGAGATGCAATGATGAAGGCGAAACAACCTTGCAAATTTTGTGTTATAGGAAGTAAATAAGGGGTGCAAAGCTCCTTCGAGAAACCTATGGATGGACGAGGATTATCCTCAAACTAGAGTGACCAGTTGGTCATCTAAAATGAGATAAGTACCATTTTCGGGTTTTGAGTATAACATGATTCCTATAAAAATAATTTTGGTTAGCATTATCAAAAAGGGCCTTATAATATTGTTAAATGCATAGTGCATAAATTCATTACAATATAGTGTTGTGGAATACTAAATAGTATGTTTATCCTTTGGGAATTTGAAAGGAATATTTTAGATGCCAATTAAACTGATACAGGGAAAAACCTTAGAAGAAGGATCTAGACATTATACCCATGACAAACTTAGTAAAAATATTAAGAAAATATGACAACCATTCTTCTTTACTCATATGACTTATCTCTTCTATCTCAAGTATTCGTATGACAACCCATGACAAATTGGAGGTTTCAGATCAAAGGAAAACTGGGTGTCACTAGAAAAATGCATTATGTCATAATGCATGTTTATGCATTAGTAGGAAAGAGCATTGTGTTAATGATGTATATTTTCTAGAGACATTCAACATTGATTAATAGGAATTGTGGTTACAATTTCAAGTATCCTTAATGTTTTATGAAGCGTCTGCTTAACTTTCAATGCTAAGTGATAACACTTTCATTTTCATATGTGATTGTAGATAAAAGTGTTGATTGAAAACATAGTAAATGATATTGTTAGAAGCACTCACTATATGTTATAGACAATCATTGAATGCCAGGTTAATAGACGCATGACTACTTAATATTTTAGTCTGAAGAAAATATTGACCCACTTTGGTGTATGTTATTGGTAACGAATTAATGGTGATGTAAAAGTAAGTGACTATTAGAGTTAAAAACCACTTATGGGTAAGTGACAAATTTAGTCTTATTGACTTGTTATGGGTATATGATTATGTGGAAAACTAAGAGAAAGTCTTCTACGACTAAAACTTTCACCTTATGACCATGTTATGAAAAATTGAGTTTTAACTAAGCAAGCTCATTTGGAAAGTTGGGTAACGATGATAGAGGTATGTGCTTTTATGATTGTACATATACAAATCATGTTAAAAGTACACAAGTATAAATTATATCACCTGCTATGCAAGGAATGGGGTGATTTAAATCATTATAATGCACTTATGAATTATAATTAGGCAAGAAATTGATTGCCTATGCCTATTGAATAAATATAACATAGAAAGTTGATTGAAATAGTTCCTCGGTGGGAATCGTTACATGAAATATTAATGGTTATACAATTTGATATTGCGACTAACTATTCGTGGAGAAGTGCATGCATCAGAGACTTGGTTATGGAAATAATATAGAGCACCATGATGGGAACCAAAGTTCCATGACTGCAAGCAACCGAATGATATGAGAGAAATTTGGCACATGTGAAACTAAAAAAGAAGAATGCACATGAGGTACATGTTTATACATGAGGCACACATTTGTACAGGAGGTACATGTTTCCCCTTGGCCATCTAAGCATCAGTATGCATCCTATGGGGATGCCCATGTGTAAGACATCTGGTTAGACTTCTTTCCACACGAATTTACACTATAAGAGGACTGCCATGAGAGTAGGGGATCCATGTAGGACCTACGGGTATTATGGTGTAAGAGAAAGGAAGCTCTTAAGCTCGGTGAAACACCTTGGATAACATAGGTAGGAGATATTCCCAAGGAGGGGTATTGTCCTTGTGCTGGGTAGCTTGGATTAGTACTAAGAGTACTCTTAGCACTGTGTTTTGTATTGGATGGAGGGAATCCAAGAGAAACCAAAAATAATCTTATAAGGAATAATACTTGTAAAAGGTATATGCACAATAAATAAATTCATTTCTATGAGATAATAAACTTACCTATCATTAAAGAGATAAATAATAGTACTGGACCCATAGTGAATTATGAAATCTATTAGTGTTGTATTTTGATTTACTCATATGCTGTTCATGTTGATTTTAGTAGACATGCATATTTATGTTTTATATTTAAAGTTGGTGACATAAACCACTTGATGAAATCCTATTATGCTAAAGGATTAAGGTATGCATGGCAAGTAGAGCTAAGAGGATTGTTGCCTGAAGAATTTCCATAAAGAGTGACACTCTAAAGAGGTTGACTAAAACATGTTTTTACTTATGCAATATTCTGTTGACATTAGAAGTATGTATGAATATGATGATATTCTAGGTAGATCTTGTGATATCTTACAAAGAACAAGTTAGAGGACAACAAAACTGAAATACATCACAAAGGACGCAGAAGCAATCAATGAGAACCTAAAGGGAAATGGAGACAAATCTTGACAAACATGTAACACTGAGGACGACGTTAATTCTAAGGGGGAAATTATGTAACATCCCCTTAGGACGCGACTAGAAAAAATGAAGTGTAAGTAAAAGCATTGTAAGTACTAATCCGAACTTTCATCAAATTGTGGATGAAATTGGTAATGTTAGGTGGATGAAAGCTTTGCACGACTAAAACGATGATTGTGGATGAATACACTAGGGGAAAGTAAACGATGAGGGAAAACTTGGAGGTATAATAAAGATAACTTGGTATCATCTTGGTGTTGATGAGGAAACCAATTACAATCCTCACCTTGTACCTTAAGTCACTTAATAGACGCTAGTCAATTTCTTACATGCTTAATTTGTGATCTACCCTTATAATTAAGATAATTCCTTTTATTGCGAACGCATGATCCTAGGGCTCGAGCATGAAGAAATTATCGCGAGAACCTAAGAGTAACTACGACAAGTAAAACTTGTTTATACAAAGAAATCATAAAAAATTTAATCAAAGAAGTGAAAGGTAGAAGAAAAATATTATTTCATATATATATGTATATTAAAGGAGAAGAATCTTGAAATATATTGGTTATACTTGAAGAAATTGGATACATAAACATTATTATATGTTTAGTATATATATATATATTGGTTATAATCATTATTTCTTGTACTGGTTTATACGTTTAGTACATATATCTACATATATAACATTATATATATATTGGTTATAATCATTATTACTTGTACTCGTATTGATTTATTCATAGGGGAAACTTTAACACATAAACATTGCTGAAAAGGGTCATGTGATATCTGGTTGGAGAGAATCGTGGGAGTTATCTCCATGATTTAAATCAAAAGAAAACAAAGATGCTAATCTACAATGTCTGCAATGCTGATTGTCTGCAATGTTGATTGACATCTTTATTTTCTTTGTGGTGGAGATTTCCAATGTCTACAATGTTTCTCTGAGCTCGATATTTCCAATGTCTGGAATGTTGATTGATTATCATCTGCATGGTGGATATTTTCCAATGTATGGAATGTTTCTGAGCTGGATATTTCCAATGTGTGGAATGTTGATTGATTAACATCTACCTGGTGGATATTTCCCAATTCCTGCAATTTGATAAACTTAGCAAGGATTTGTTTATCAGATTTGAGCAAGTAATATTTGTATGTGATTCCTTTTAAATGTATATTTAGACTTGAATATGAGATTAACATTTGATATTCTGGATCTCATTTGGCTTCCTATGATTCTGAAAATGAGATTAAGGTTTTGTTGTTGTCAATTGGATGTCTGCGATTCTGAATATGAGATTAAGGTTTTGTGGATCTCAATTGGATGCTTGTGATTCTGAATATGAGATTACCATTTTGTGGATCTCAATTGGCTGCCTGCGATTCTGAATATGAGATTAAACATTTGATGCCTGCGATTCTGAATATGAGATTAACATTTTATGGATCTCACTTGGATGCCTGCAATTTTGAATATGAGACTAAACATTTGATGCCTGCAATTCTGAATATGAGATTAACGTTTGATATTGTGGATCTCATTTGGATGCCTGCGATTTTGAATGTGAGATTAATGTTTGATATTGTGGATCTTAGATGGATTCCTGTGATTTCCTATTAAATATATTTTGAATCTAAATACGAGATTATAGATTTATGCCTGCGATTCCTTATAACAAGTATAATTTGGATCTGAATATGCGATTACTGATTGATGCTGCGATTCCTTATAAGAAATATATTTTGAATTGTTTATATATCCAAGACCCAATGCCTAAGAAACTATGGAGTTGGACTGTGATTTCATATTTTTGTATTATATAGATATATATATATATACCCAATATCCAGATATTGGATCTAAAACTTTTATACCTACCGGTGATTAGATCTAAAATTGAATATGCCCATGTGTTTAGATCTAGGTAATGATCTAACCTCTTAAATAAATTTGTGATTTTTACCTCCGATTACAGTTTAGATATATGTGAATGGAAAGTTCAATGTCATTGTCGGAATCGGTTTATATACCTGCGATTTCTTTTGAACCCAATGTATTTGTTTTGAAGTAGTTACATGTTAAATGTAGTTGCAATTGGAATGGTATCCAATGTCTTTATTTTAGTTACATGTTACCGCGGTCATTATTCAATCTAAATAAACCAAATCAATATCTATTTTCTCCCGTCCGTCCACACATTAGACTCTTTTTTAGACAATCGACAACCCATCCTAGAATCCTTCGCGAATGGAAATGCTTCTTTGCTTAACGCTGTTTCCTCGCCGTATTCCCACTTTAAAGCTTAAACACAGCGCTCTGCGGATGTGCTGGCCGGATGGGCTTATGAGTGAGTGTACTGACTTACGGGGCTGATGCAGAATGGACGCCCGGATGCCAATCTGGTTAGAGGAGGAGATAAGACCATGGCTTTACCTGCACGAGACGAGACACATACCCACCCACATGAATTACCAAGTGCTTTACTTTTGGGTGAGTCGAAGGTCCTACGGTGCTTGTCCGCATCGGGCAAGGGAACCTACTACATTTACCTTGTATCCTAGGCCCGATAATGGGGAGTATAGCCCCATCTATAAACTGGGTGAAGAAGGTCCTACGGTGCTTGTCCGCATCGGGCAAGGAGCTTAGTCAATTTTGAGTGGCATAGGAAATCAATGTAGTTTTTGAGGAGCTTTGTCAACCAATGTAGAGGAGCTGGAGGATTCTTATTATTACCCATACCAGAAGCCTATCATCTTGAACCTTGAACCTTTAGTCTGAAACCCTAGGCCTTAAATATTTCAACTTGGAAATCACCCTTTACCCTTTCACCTTTAGCCAAGCCCACCAAGGAGGGCCAACTACTCCTACGGCACTATATAGACCTGAGCTACACCAGGGAGGGATTAAGGATTGCGGATCCCAATGACAATTTTGTGGTATGCACAGATGCATGCAAGGAGATAATTGATGGAGTGCTTACTCAGAATGACTATGTCATCAATTATGAGTCCAAAAAAGCTTAAAGAACATGAGAGGAACTATGCCACACAAGATTTGGAGCTTACTGCCATAGTACATGCATTGAAAATGTGGAGACATTCTTTGATGGGGAAGAATTTTTAATTTAGAACAGACCATAGTGGTCTTACATATTTGTTTGGACAACCAAAATTGAATGTCAAACAAACAAGATGGCTATAATTTTTGAGCGAATATTACTTTGACATCAAGCATATCAAGGGGGAAATAAAACAAAGTGGCGGATGCACTTAGCAGGAGGGTACATCTCATGCATGCTACAGCCATTAGTGTGCGTATACCAGATTGAAGGAGTCTAATTTTAGAGGTTGTTGCTACAGACCAACATTACCTACAGGTGAAAGAAAGCTTACAGCAAGGGGATGGACAACAGAAATTGAAAGAGTATAAGTTGGAAGAAGATGGAATGCTTATTTATAAAAATAGAGTGTATGTTCCAGATAAAAATAGAGTGTATGTTCCAGATTATCCAGAGTTGATACACCTTGTATTTAAAGAAATGCATAATGTTCCATATGCGAGACATCCTGAATATAAGAAAACATTTGTAGCAATAAGAATGAAATACTTTTCCTACCGTAACGGGATATGAAGAGTGGGGGGCGGATCCTACGGTAAAGAAGGCTTTCAATTACTCATTGGGGACCCAGAAAGAATTAAGTACTCCGGTTTGCCTGCCTATCTCTGCAGCGAATTATCAGGCACACCAACTAGGAACAGCACCTAATATACAGCGAAGGGGATCGTCTTATAATCCTCATAAATGGCTAACAGGAGGGGGCCAACTCTAGGTATTAGTGTTTAGTACCCACCTGTGCGTGCAGGCAGGCCTTGAGTAAAGAAATATAGGGATGGATTTCGGCTTACCCGTATTATATGGAATTGGCCCCACCCCACGGGCTTTTTCCTTACTTCAAACCAAACAAATAAAGGAGCGTAGCCGCTTGTCCGCATCGGGCAAGGGCCTGTCGTTCAGGAAAGCGCTCTTTACCCACCCTTACCTTATATTTGGCGTATCAACTGGGCCCAATTGGGGAGGGGCCTCTGTAATATTCCCTTTCAAAATAAATCACAATAGACTGGCGGTGTGACAGGGAGCTCTGTCAGAGGCGGAATGCAGAGGAAGAATATTTTGGCTCTATATTATATAGGCAAGCGAGCTTATATATCCTAACGTGGTATTCGTTCCAGCAAGCGAGCCACTACTTTCTGGCTTGAGGTAAGCTACTATTTAGTAGATAACTCTGAGATTTGTCGGGGGATCGATCAACAGCAATTGGTCGGATAAGCTCTATCCACATTTAGGATGGATATAGAATCAAATAGTACTGGGTGGGGCTAGCCAAAACCGGAGAGTAATGACTGAACACTACCGGGCAGCTACCGGAGCGGAGGTAGGAGCATGCATGAACCATCACTACAAGTGGAAACGGCCCCATCTTATATCTATATTTATTACCAGTTACTTGGTTTTTTAAGTAGTGTGTGATGGCTCATCATACGGTTCCGAATGCCCTTTCTGTGCATGCATCCGTACAGTTTTCCACTTAACTATAGCATCTGCCGCCGGTATATTATGTGATTCTCTGATGCTTTGGGCGAACTAACCTTATATACGAGCTGACGCCAGCGAACTAACAAGCTTTCTTTTCCGGGGAAAGAATATACTCTATAGTCTGCTACGATCCAACCTCAGGAACCGAGTGTATTATCGTAAAGGCACCTCCAACATTATGCCCGCTTTCAGCCAGCTGGTCAACCATATTATCCGTGCTACACAGGGCATGGAAGACATGCATTACGAAGGAAGGTAGCCGGGGCTGGATCTTCTCCCATAGTGGGAAATAAAGAGGTAGGCGATCGAATGCATGCATCGTGATTACTATTGATCTATCTCTTTTTTATAGTTATACCCAAACTTTCATGGTGCATTTCCCTCGACCCTTCATTAATAGCCCAGAAAGGTCCCTATCAACGTAGGTAAATAAGTGGAATGCAAAGCAAACTTACCCATTCCAATTATCTAAACGATGGAAGAGGCGCATTTTATTAATTAATTAATAGCGGGGAAGGGGAGAGTAGCAAAAAATGGAGTTCACATGTTGATAAGTTTGAAGAGTTGCTTGTCCCCTGCATCAGAGAGATAGAACAAATTAACTAATTATAATTATATAACTATCTATGGATAGACGGAAAGAGTGAACCCTTTTGTTGTGGACCTTTCGTCTAGTCCCTTTCTTTTCATGGATTGCTCGACGAGCTGGCCGAAGCAAACGGATCCTGCGCTTGTACAATTTATTATATCTGAATTCGTGGTGATTACACACAATGATAATCTTTTTAGATTGAAGGAGAATCAACTAACTTCTTTTATTTATAATTATTTTAATCCAAGTCCGTCTGGGCAGCCTTAAGCGATATATATATATATGTAATCTATTTTAAAATGCCTAGTTCCAATTTCAATCCCTTCTCCGGGAATAAAAAGAAAGGCGTAGTAAATAACTAAACTCTCATTGTATGGATACCTAATAGTACCACCTTGCTTCGCTGGCATATCATCGCTCTCGCTATCGCTGGCATGAAAGAAAGAGAGCTGGGGCGGGCAACAATTATTAATTTAGTCACGCACGGGAAAAAGATCATATGGCCCGAGTGGGGCTAATCCCTGAATGAACCAGAAAGAGATTATAGCGATCGATCCGGAATCATCAACCGATAGGGCCGTTTCCTCTCAGTAAGTGACTAGACTAGAGACTATATCCCGACCTGGCGGGGCAAAACTTTACTTAACTATATGGATAAACCTTATTATTACCTAAATACGAACTAATAATTCGTGTCTGTTGGTAAGGACTTCCCTCTCGTCTGGTGCCACCCGCCCTGGCTCAATGGCAATGCTTGTATGGCAACACCTTGGCTCGAAATCTCATTCATCTGGTGTTCACATGGGAACCACATATTCAATCTCGTTCGTCGGATCGATGACCTGTAGGGCCTCTCCTTCGTACCTCAGTCGAGTGGTGAATTCCTTCTCTCGGGTATATCCAGGCCTCATCTCGTATTCTGCCCTCCCACCCAATAAAGAATTAGCTTGTATTAGCTTTCATTTACTCCCCGATACTCCCCGCATCACCACGCCCCCATCAGGAGGAACGAGCACCGGTAAAAGATAAGCACCGGTTAAATAAAATGAGGAGCAATGTAGAAAAAGTCCTGGTTAAAAGAAATTTACGGCGAGGAGTCCGACAAAGAAAGGAAAATAGCCTGGTCATTCGATCCAGGTGTCCAGGAAGGATTCTTAGTCAATAGTCGACCCAAAGTTAATCCCATGTGTAAATATCAATTGATGGGTTCTTTATATTTCGGGTCTGTGGTTAAGGAGGCCTTATATGTTGGGGGCAATCGAAATATCCCGGTGATCATAGAGAACCTTCCTTAAAGGCCTAGTTAAGTAAGAATTAAATACAATTTAATGTACTGCTGAAAAATAAAGCACTGGTTTAGCATCACGCCAACACCCCCCCAGTTTATTAGGATTTCTAATTTCATATCGACCCTAAAACACTTAAACTCCTACCGAACCCGACCAACCGTTATACCAATTATTAAACTTAATCATAGTACCAGTTAAAAGAAACCAGAGCCACGACCAGGGATAGATAGATAGTCAGGACGGAAAGCAAAAGAAAGGGCCATTGCTTTGTCACCTTACCTTGATCTCCTCCGGAGGCCGAAATGAGGGAGTCATTTATCTTATACAGCCATAGGGTTGATGAAGAAACGAAGAATGGAAATGGAGTGACCAACCTACCCAACAGAACCATTATCATAACATTGTTTCTACTTTTATATCACGACAGAGGATTAATACCCAAATCGTACCGAATTTATGCCGCTGGGAATGAATCCCATGCCCGAATGATGACCCTTTTCAAATACTGCTGGGAAGCCCGACTTATAACCCTTTTCGAATTATGATGGAAGCCCTAATTACCCTTTATTAATAACTTTGTTAAGCGGATTATGGGAATTATCCCTCTTCCCTTTCTATATATACTTATTATACCGAGGGAGGAACCCAATACGCTATACAGATTAGAATTATGCCAGAATTATGCCAGTTTGACTGACGCCACTGGGAAGAAGAAGCCCGTTTCCGAATAACCGTTTATGAATCTGCTGGGATCCCCAACTGACCTAATAAGGGGCCCATATCAAAATAAGCGACGCAACAGTTCAGGACGCAATAGGCAGGGACAAAACGCAACAGTTCGACGCTACGACCGACCGGCACGCAACCACCGGAATTGGCACTATGCTACGGGAATGGGGTGATCCTGCTTTGACCTCCCTCTTGCTCATTCTATTTATTTATATGCCCTTATTTCAAAGAGGGAGGAGGTCGCTACGTTCCCATTAGATCACGACAGACGAAGACAGAATATTTGGATCTACCAAATTGGATGGATAATCATGCCGAATGATTGATTAATAAACCGACCTTGGATAAGAAGGCCTCTAGGCAAAGCAATGGTTTTACACTGACCCACCTTTTATCCTAACCTTTGGCCAATAACTACTTGCATGAATGATTGATTTATTGATTGATCGACCAGACCTAGGTAAGCTTATGATTAAGCCGAAGGAATACCTGATCTACAAAATTGATGCTCATGGGAATTAATGATTGAACGTTACAAATAAACGTTTCTATGCTGATGCAAATCCCGTGTCCCAATCATGACCCTTTCGAATGATGATGATGAGATTGCTTAGCCTACTTTTGGTTCAACTGCTGCTGCCGGTAATCCTGTTTTACAACTCCCCTGTTCAATTATGATGGAAATCCCCGTGTCCAAATAATCGTTTCCGAATGATGACCCTGACCATGTTCGAATGCTCATGGGAATCCCGTGCGTGTACTAATGCTGATAGGAAGCCCGTTTCCAAATCATGAGGCTGCTGGCTGGGCCATTCTACTACTTCTTATTAATTATCCCTATATATACCCTTCTTATACCGAGAGAGGAAGTCGATACGCTCCAGATTCGAATAATGCAGGTTCGATTGATGCTGGGAATGAATGATTGAAATAATACGGTATGTGCGGGTCCCAATGATATAAAGTCTCTGATTTAGAAATAGAATATATCCCAGCCAGGCAGACAGGAGGATGTTGTGGAACCAAATTGATAAAAACCTATGCATTCGCTAGTTTTCTTTAATAAGATTGCATTTCAATAAGGTCCCCGATGATACATTCCCCTAATGCACAGGATATATTATACTTTTGCGTCATTGCTGCTTTCGCCAACAAGTGCATATGTGCTCTGTATTCCTTAAGAAGAGGAGCCATAGGTGCCAAATAAAGTTATTGTTTAGAGAATCAATATACACATATTATAAAGCATATCTATGGTTTCAAATATGATGATGCATATAGACTAAAGTGCATTTCTGCTATAAGAACCATGTCCTTTTATGACATTTTCTTACGAGGCAACAGAATCAGTTGTCCAAGCCCTGCAGGGTCGATAATATCGTGTGAGTAATAGCAATAGCGTCCCCCATCATCTGACAGCGCTAGTGGCAGGGGATGTAAAGAGTGTAATCCTGCTAGTATGGCTCGCTGCGGATGAGACTTTCAAGTAAGGAAGATAGGGTCCCCTATAGTTATAGCGTTTCCAGCGTTAGGTACACCTATCATCTATATGTTGTCACATCTCATGCATCGTATATACGACCCGAAAGGGGAGTGTAATTAACGATCCTAAGGGTAAAGAGGGTATAGGGTTAGGTAATTTATTTATATAATAAGATTATTTCCATACTGAAAACGCGCAGCGTGCCAGTACTACTCTAGTCCAGTATTTACTATAATAAAGCTACAAAAATTCCTCAGGTTGGGTAGATGGGTAGTTTAGTGAGGCACGCATAGGTATTTTTGTTTGGTTCTTCGGTTCTTGTTTGGGTATTAGTAAAAGTATGGGTGGTTCGATTTCGAGGGAAGCAATCAAGTTTCGTCGGAGGGAAGTCGAAAGGAAGGCAGTAAAGGTCTTCGGTTGGAAGTAAGTTCAATAAGCAGTCCTCAAACGGGGCAAGCAGTACTTTAAGGTTCCTCTGACGCTGGGCATATCCCCTAAGTTTATTCCTTCAAAAGATGGAAGCAAATGATGAAAAGGGAAGTAAGGCGGCTCAGAGTTGGATCCGGTTTTAGGAAAGGTTGCCCCGACCGACGATGGAGAGGGAGATATTGCCAGTTACGCCTTTCATACCCCCGAGCAAAGTAGATAGTTATTCCCGTTCCGATACGTACATCCATAGGTCTAGGCGTAAAGTAAGGAACCATTGGGCTTACTCTGCTTTCTTCCTAAGTGTAAGAGCATACATAAGAAAAGGACTCATTTACCCTCAATAGCGGCTAGCTAACCGGTCAGTCAGTTGCTATAATTAATCCTTAGAGGAGTAGGCTGGTTAACCGGGGTCAGTTACTATAAGACATCGTGAGATGAGTATTGTTTCCATACGTATATCTTCTTGGTAGTCTTGGTGATAAGATAGCCTCGATATAAAGCTGCTTTATAAGGCAGTTTTGTGATCAGATAGCTTCGAGTCAGATAAATTGGTAGGGGTAAGAGCTTATTTCTACCTCTACTAACTTGGGAACAGCTCATGTCCAGTTTTAGGTGCCCGCCAAAGTTATTCCATATAAAGATTTAGAACAACTGGATCTACAACTAAATAAACGGGTAAAACCACTGCTTCTGCCTCTGCGGGATCCACTGGTTCAAAGTAAGCAACCGGATCTAATTATGCAGCTGGAGGATATGAAGCTGGGCCTAGTAAAAACCTAATGTTATTGAATGGGCCAATAGGGTGAAATTACAAATAATGGGACCGGAGTTTGTTTAGAAAAATCTATTACATCTCCGTGATTTGATCTACCCACTATTTCCCATAACTCAAGCCG
>LPNX010615842.1:0-12815 GCA_001517045.1 Pseudotsuga menziesii
ACTCGAAGCAACACTTGGCGTAAACAAAAACTTGAAACGAGACACAATATTGGATGCAAGATGGGATGAAACATTGGATGTAAAAATAGACATAATATTGAATGCAAGATGGGATGCAACATTGGACACAAAACTAGATGCAATATATATATATTTTTTTAAACGGTTATGTTATTATAAATGAATCAACAATTGGTTTGCTGGAAGAACTCGTTACAACACTCTACTAACTCGCCTCATTCTCCAATCGGGCTAGGGAGGTATTTCAAAGCTTACACTCGAGTTAACCACAAGGTCATATTGCCCTATCGCTATCAACTTGTTGGCTGCTATATCCGCCAGAACATTCAGCTCCCTTAGGATGTGATAGAAGGTGGCCTTCCTGAACAATCTAGCCTTGATTCTAATCCTATTTATCAGTCTTGTGGTGCATTCATTCTTGCCCCTTCCATCCCCATTCAATGCTTGAATAACTGATCTGGAAACACCAAAGACCATAACATCTTCCACTCCTTTCTTCTGTAACTGTTTGAGCCCTTTCCAGAGTCCATAAGCCTCGGCCATATTGTTGGAATTATGGCCAATATTCCAGTAGTATTCCATCATGATTTCCCCACCTGGATCAATAATGATTCCCCCTCCTCCCGCTTTCCCCGGGTTCCCTTTGGATGCCCCATCAAAAAAAAGTTTAAAAATCTTCCTTTCTCTTAGCCAATTCTCAAACTGGGATTCGTCCATTCTGATTTCCCATTTTTCCAGTTTACATGCTACTACTGCTCTTACCGCCTTGATGTTTAGTCTTTGCATCCATCTTTCCTCATTAGTAGTCAGAGTCCCATTGTTGCTAGGTATCTTTGAATTGCTGACAATTTCCCCCAGCATGGCATTTACTTTTGCAGCTATCTTCCATGCTGGTTGAATTTTGTTTTGAAAAATTCGGTGGTTTCTTTCATTCCAGATGCACCAACAAGTTAATTTGGGGAGCTTCATCCAGCATGCTCTCACTCCATTTTTGTTTGATAGCTCTCCTTTATAATGTTTGTCCCAGTATAAGAAGCAATCCTAGATACTGTCCGGGACGTGATTATCCTCTCCCCGTCCATTCAGCACTTCATTCCAGACAGCGGTAGCAAAAGGGCAATTAAAAAAAAGATGACTGATATTTTCTGAGTCTTCAGCACAGAGTGGACATCGGAAGGGACCAGCAAACCCCCTTTTCTCCAAATTCTCGCTAGTGAGGACTTTCTTATGCATCAGTGTCCAGGAAAACATATCAATATTTGGCAGGGTGCTGTAATTCCACAAATTGTTCCAAATTCTTGGATTGGCAGGCACATTGTAGGTAGCAGAAAAACGTTGGTACCCTTCAGCAGTTGAATACTTGCCGAACTGCCTTCCCCAGCCACGTTTATCTTTTATATTTTTATTGATTGGAGCGAGTCCTGCTAGATGATGTAATAGCAATGTGCTTTAAATTTTTAAATCGGCAGGGCAATCCGGCAGTGCCCATCGTGACCAATTATTTGGCTCTACCTCCTCCCATTCAGCGATGTCCTAAATCGTGGTCAATATTTTGTATGTCATCCAGGCTTGCAAGCGTGGGAGATGAGGTGGACGATGGCCCAGGATCACATCTTTCCAGATGCTAATCGATTTCCCATTGCCTGGGATAAAGGATAGCTCAGCTCTGAAGTATGGCAGCATTTTTTTGCAGACATTGTAAATAGCAGAGCCATTTTTTACCACATGGTCTCCATCCAGGCACTTGAGCGTTGGCCCAGGGAAGTATTTCTTCTTCAGCACCCTGCTGCTCCAGGAGGATTTGGGCTCGAGCAAATTCCATAACAGCTTGGCTCCCATGGCCAAATTTTGGCTTTTTAAGTCTCTGATTTGAAGGCCTCCCTCCGACCAAGGCAGTTTTATGGTTTTCCAGCTGACCTAGGTGAATTTTTTACTCCCCCCATTATTCCCCCCTTTCCAGAGAAAGTTTCTTATTAGGCCTTCAATTTGGTTTAAGACGGTGATCGGAGCGAGAAGAAGGGAGCATTGCTAGAGCAGAAAGCTATTCAATACAGCTTTGATTAGCACTACCTTGCTAGCCAAATTGAGCCAGATCGTCCCCCAGTTCGTGATATTCCTTTTGATTTTCTCCACAATGGGATTCCAGGCTGATCTCTTAGGCTTGGACTTGAAGATAGGTACTCCCAGGTAGTTGAAGGATTCCCACGTAACAGCCCCATCCATGTCGAGTATCCGGTAAATATCAAGCATTTCCCTGGGATTTAGGTTCCATCCAAAGATCTGACTTTTCCCTAAATTGATTTTGCTTCCATAGGCATTACAATAATGGTTCATTTCCAGCTTGAAGCGGTGAGCTATAATCTGGCTGGCTCCTCCCAGCAGGATAGTATCATCTGCGAACAGAGCGTGGTTGATGTCTTTAGTGCCTCTAGCCATCCTGATGCCAGAGAGCTCCTGATCTTGTCTGGCATATTCCAGTTGGAAACTAAGGACAGAGGCTTGGATGGCATAGAGCAGGGGGGATAGCAGGCAGCCTTGCCTCAAACCTCTTGATGCTTGAAAGAAGGGGCCAGCTCTACCGTTGATAAGCGGGGCTATCCAAGGCTGGCTGATACAGACCTTAACCCAAGAGATGAATTCAGGAGCGAAGCCAAATCTCCTCATTACCTGATAAATAAAAGAGTGGCTAACTCTGTCAAAAGTGTTGGCTAGATCCAGCTTTACCGCCATTCCTTTGTCTCCATTCTTCTGACTGGAATGAATAGCCTCTTGAACTAATATTATGTTGTCCCAAATCTTCCTGCCTTTGACAAAGCCACCTTGGTTTTCCGGAATGAGATGAGGTAGGATATATTTAAGTCTATTGGCCATTGTCTTTGTAATGATTTTGTAGCCTATGTTACACAAGGATATAGGTCAGAATTTGTCCAAGGATTTGGCTCCCTTTTCTTTGGGAATGAGTGCCAGGAAGGCAGAGTTAGTGCTGCCTCCTATTTTAATGCACCTTTGGGATTTACTGACCATTTTGAGCAAATCGATTTTGACAATCTCCCAGCAGATTTTTATGAAATTGGCATTGAAGCCATTAGGGCCCGAAGCCCTGTCATCCTCCATATTGTCAACAGCCTGTTTGATTTCCTCCAGCGTGACCACCTGCTTCAAGGCGTCGTTGTCTTTAGTTTTTATGGCATTGGGCACCAGATTTAGGAGCTGGACGTCTTCAATTACTGAATGGGCTGGGTACAGATCCTCAAAATTCTTAAATGCTTCTATTTTAATGTCTTCAAAATTGTTGATTACCTTGTCGTGGGATTGGATCTCACTCACCAAATTGAAGTTTCTCCTGGCAACAGCCTGCTTATGAAAAAATCCAGTATTCTTGTCTCCGTCTTTCAGCCACTTACAACGTGATTTAATTCTTCACCACTCGGCTTCTTGCCTTCATGCTTCTTGAAGATTTGATTGGAGCTTTATCTCTGCCAGAATGTCTGCATTGGTCACCTCTTTTTCTTCCATACCATCTTGGTGAATCTCCAGCGCAAGGTCAGCCTGGATTTTATTATAATTGGGGGAGGGAAGTAATTTGACCCAAGATCTTAGTTCTTTCTTCAGCCTTCTCAGCTTCTCCTCCTAGACGTAGAAGGGGGACCCAATTACCGGGGGGGACCAAGTGTCCTCAACCATTTTTAGAAATTCAGGTTGAGTGGCCCACATTGGATTAAATCTGAAGGGAATTGATCCTAAATTTTTGTTCATTTCCATCTCAAGAATAATAGGCTTGTGATCCGATACTCCGAATGGGAGGATTTTGGAAGTCATATTTAGTCCCAGGAGGAGGAAGGAGTCCTGGACCAGAAATTGGTCTAGCCTGGCAGCAATGTGCCCGGGGCCGGTCCTCTTATTACTCCAAGTGTATTTTCCTGTGGATGGCTTGATATCCATGAGGTCCCACTCCAAAATGATATCATCAACAATTTATCTTATGGGATCTATGATCAGGGAACCCCCTCTTTTTTCATCCTGGATGAGGATGACGTTAAGATCCCCCCCTAGGATTACATTTCCTTGCTGATTACTTCTTTCCTCACGAAGAAGGTTCCAGCAGATTTTTTTATCAGCATAGGAATTAGGAGCATAAATATTGAATATTCTTACCAGAGTATTGGTGTATTTTTTCCTCAGTAGAGTGAGGATCCAGTTAGAGCTATACTTGATGTCAACAGCCTCAAAATTCTTGTCATCCCATAGGGTTTCGATGCCTCTGGATGTGCCCCTTGAACTGATGGCAGCTTTACCTCTTTTTTTCCAAAATTTAATACTTACTTGGAGAAATGTGGCTTCCTCCATCTTGGTCTCCTGGATCAAGAAGATGTCTGGTTGGTGAAGAGAGATTAAATCCATCATAGATTCTTCTTTGCTTTTGCTACCGAGACCTCTGCAGTTCCAAGAGAGGACCTTCATTACTTACTTTTGGAGGTCGTCGGCATCCCTTTCTGGACATTCCCTTGCTAACGGGTGTTTCGGGTGTTCTTCAGTAGCTTTTCCAAGGTTAGCTGGGATCCTTGCAGCTTATCCTTATAGGTAGATTGTTTCCTAACCTCTTTCCTAGATTTCCTGCCTTTAGTTTTAGTCAGTCTTGGAGTGGTGAGCTCTATCTCCCCTTCTTCCTCTTCCTCTTCTTCTGATTCAAATTCTTCCTCTGATTTCCTCCGGGGTTCTCCTTCTTTTTGCATATCAGTACCTTCTTCTTGATCTTCCACTTGCTGATCGGATGGGCTTACTTCTTATTCTTTGCTCTCTTCATTACTAGTTTCCTCTACGACATCAGTGAGCTCATTTCTTACTTCATTGGGTTCATTTGTCTTGGTTGTTTCTTGGGATCCTTCAAGAGGGGGATCTCTGGTTTCTTTGATACTTTCACCCTTCTTAGAAACTCCACCGCCTTGATTTTTGAGTTTGGATCTATTCACCCTTTGCCATCCTTCTGCCTTATCCTGGTGTGATTCAGGTTTTTTGGGGCAATTCCGGATGAAGTGCCCGTATTCCTGACAGCCCCTGCACTTGAAGGGGAGTTGTTCGTAGTCGAGTTTTTGGAAGTGGGACCAATTCCCTACAGTTAGCTTTATGGCCTCTGGAAATCCTGCTTTGAGGTCCACCTCGACGCATATGCGTGCACAGGCATATTGATCCTTTGGGCTCGCCATGTCAATGTATTTCCCCAGGACAGTCCCGATCGCTTGGAGAGATTTAGGGTTCCAGCAGTGCATGGGGAGATTAGGGAGCCTGACCCAAAATGGCACGGCTTTGGGGATGTCAGCTTCTGGATCGAAGTCCGGAGTCCACCCATTAAGATATAGGCCTTGCGGCCCCATGAAGTAGGGTCCGTTGCTGAATATTAGATCTTTATCTTCCTTGGACTCGAAGTCAAACAGAAAGTAACCCCTTCCGACGGAGTAAGAAGCTACTTTTTTGGAGATTAGGGGTCTCCAATTTCTTTGGACCCAGTTGTCGGTAGTTTTTGGGGATGGCCAGAGTCCCGTGAATTGCCCGATCAGGGCTCAATCTGCCAGGGAGAGGGCTACCCGCATAGTTTCTTCCGGCGGGAGTGCTACTTCCGACACATCTTCAATTCTCTTAACAAACTTCGGTGGATCTCTTAGACCCGATCTCCTATTCTGAGGTCCAATTAGCCGATCAAAGGCAACAGATTTTGGGTCTGGAGGCGGACACTCCACCCCAGCCATCTAGCTGCTCCAATCGCCAGACACTCAACTCATGGGCCTTACAGCCACGAGTTCAGAGATTAGGCTCCTGGCTCTCGTAGGCCCAACAGATCTCCACAATGTCAGTAATAATTTTTCTCCCAGCCTGCACCGATCAGAGGCACGATCCAGGCAGTCTACAGCCCAACGTGCTATCCAAAGCCCTACGTCCAGCTTGCATGCATCCGATCTCTGGTTCAGTTTCTCAATTGTCTCTAATGTTAAATGTTAGATGAATCAAAACTAGATGCAATATTAGATACAAATATGGGTGCAAAACTAGTCACAACACTAGGCGCAACACTGGGCTCAAACATAGATGCAAAAAAAGACATCAACCAGGATGCAACACTAGGTGCAAACTTAGATGCAAAATACGATGTAAAACGATATGAAACATTAGGCACAAACATGGATACAAAAAAAATGTAAAACAAGATGCAAATTAGATGCAAAATGGATGCAACATTATAAGTAAAATTGGATGCAAAACTAGACAAAATATTGGGCCCAAAATTGGATGCAAACCTAGATGCAACGCTAGATGCAGAATTGGACACATAATTTGATGCAAAACATGGTGCAAAATTGGGTGCAAGACACGATGAAAAACTAGGAGAAAAATAAGATGCAACATTGGACGCAAAACTGAGCGTCAAACTGGGTACAAACAAGGATGTAACAAAGAAAGCAAAAAAAGATGCAATACAAGATGCAAAATTGGGCTCAAATAATGGTGTAACAAAAGATGCAAAAAATTGGGAAAAAAAATGGACACAAAAATGGATGTTAAAAAGGTTGGGAAAAAAGATGTAATAGACGGCGTTTTATGAAATTGTACAATAGCGCCAGGTTTAGCGCCGGATTGTTCACCAAAATTGAGAAAAAATTACACTAAATCCGATGCTAAATCCAGTTTTTGTTGTAATGAGGGAGACTTATTTTATTTTATTTTTACTATAAATTGAGGTTGAAAAATAAGTTCTTATCTATTTTGTAAATGGTTTTTTGTTATTATTCAGTATTGAATATATTCTTATTTTGTAGTCTTTGGTAATGAAGATATAGCGAATTTGATTCGTGGAAGATAATAGGAAGAAAGGGATCAATCGGTTTCATTGAGATCGCAGTATTAGGCTGGAGAGTTTCCATGCTCTAGGATTGGGTGCCAGATCATTGGATTGGCATTGATGTAATATATCTGAAATTTGATAGTGCTTACCATGAGATTTGAATGGCTCCCTTTTACACCGCTAGCAAATAAAATGCAGGGAACCATTGGAACAATGAACTTTGAGTGCTCTAGTTCATTGAAATCACTCCATGAAGTTGCCAAAGAGAAGATTCTATCGATGCCAGGTGGTTTAGGGTAGATTGCAAGAAAATTTCAGGTCATTGACCCTACTGTGGCTGCAAGAAGAGGAGGGGGGGCATCTCCAGATCGGGGAAACAATTTTTCTTTCTTTGTAAATTCCTCTGAAATCATTAGACAATAATTCTGTGTAACCATAAAAGCTCTGTATTTTTACTGAAGCTGAAAAGAAACTCAGACATTGCTGTAGAAAACCATTGTTACAAATCTTTTGGAGAATAGGAGACATTGCTGCCAGGAACTTTTGGAGAAGGAAATATTGGCACAAGAGACTAAAAACACCTCTGTCTTTCATTCATGAGTATTATGTAATTTCTTATAGAACCTAATTTAATGCAGTATTGTTATTTCATATCTCTTATAATTGATTAGATTAAATTTCTTTAACAGATCTCAATTTTTCTTGTTTCAAATGGGCAGATGATGCTGTTGTTTACTTGCATTAATAAATGCATTTATTTATAACTTAGATTTTTCTTTGTTATTGATTCATGTATTGATAAAGCTTTAAGGAATTTCTTCTTTTAGCTATATTTATCTATTTCTTTAATTAATTGACAGTGAAACTTTGCAGCAAGAAATGTTGGTTTTTCAACTAACATGTGTATGTGCAAGTTAACTTCGAATGATATAATCTTAAGTTGTTGTTAATTGATTTTTATTAACTGACTATGAGTTAGGTGATAAGTGCTTGATTTGATTTGCATTTCTATTGATTAGATGAAAACACTTGTATGTTCACACCTCCGGTTCACCTGCAAATCAATTCAACTTTCACTTTAGGTAGCTTAGACCTAGACTAAGTTTTCTTTCGTAGTTAAATTTGAATTTTCCTCTTTTCTTTATATCACCTACCTTTTTTTTCCAATATGGAAAATAGATCCTTTGTGGATCGAACTCACAAGAGCCAGCAGAGGCTATTGAAATATCTGTGGGAGATCACCACATTAAACAGCTCGAGGATAAAGAAATACTTGCGAGGGATTGCTTGAATCCTTTGGTTGGGTCTTCTTCCTGTGTTGTAAGTCTCAGACACCCTTTTCAGCCACATCCACAACTGAGGCTTCAACAGTAATCCAAAGTGTGTCACTAGAAGTATACTCCGATTATTTCCATGTGGCGAGTCGAGTTATATTTGAGCTTGGCGTGAATCCCCTTGGAAGTTAATAAATTTTCCATAAAATTATTGGTAAATTTAATAAATTTACCATACGCTTTGGAAATTAATAAATTTTCAATAAAACGATTGGTAAATTTTTAAATACACTCTCAAGTGTAAAAAATCTTACCAGGGTAAATGACGTGATTCCCGGGATATCCGTTGATATCTGAATATAAAGGGTGTGAACTTATGTTGTGATATCCAAACTTATGTAAAGGTGCAAACTTATGTTATAATATACCAATACAAAGGGTGTGAAAAAAAAAACATTAATTGCATATTTATAGTCAATAATAGAACACTTGGCTTTTAATAGAAGATAATACAAGAAATTTGTATCATATAAGCAATTTTGCATTGAATCAAAGGCATCCATTAGAGATATATACCAACCCCAAGTAACACAATGAGACCACTAAGGAGAAATAACCAACTACAGGTTCTATATTACTCAAACCAGTGCATTTTTTACATCCTAAGACAATTTGTTCATTATAAAGCACTCCAACCATCTCATCCAACCTGTGTCATTGTCTTCCACTACCCTACACAATGAAATAAATGTGTGTTCCCTTTCTCTACTCAATATCCTCTTAGGGATATTGTTCCCTTTCTCTACTCAATATCCTTTTAGGGATATTGTTCCTTCTACTGCTCTTCAATGTAGGAAAAAAGGGTCCAATATATTAAATCCCTTCTAGAAGTAACCTCCAAAACAACACTTGGCTCTCAATATTCCAAAAAAAAAGTACACAATGGTTGAAGGATTATTAACTTATCTAACCTCTATGTTTACTTAGAACCGTCTCTCTCATATAATTTTGACATTATGTCTTCCATGCCATTGATTTGGTTAATTATACATTGATTGGTGGTTGAAAATGGAGAAAAAACATGAGAAATGTAGAGCATGAACATAAGAATGGAAGCATGAATGTAATGAATACAAATGTGAAATTTCATGACGTAAATGATGGTTAAAATTATCTCTAACATGAGAATTGAAGTGCTCTTACACCTATGATTATAATCAAATCACACTTCAATAACCATGCGAGCATACTCCTTCACCAGCCTCTCACATGCATTCAATGTTGATTTTATAAGTTAATGGAGCTGGATTGCTTCATTTAAGGAACATAGCGGAGAATACATATGTTCTAAGGATGACGCTTGGCAATAGAAGATTTTATTTTCAATAGGTCCTCCTTTCTTATTCATTTTTGGTGTAATCATACCTCCTCTTATGCTCTCCTCAACTAGATTAGACCATTATATATTATATGCTAACTTTTGTATCCATATATTGCATGCCTATCCATTAAATAGTTAGGAATTGGTCTCAAGCTTCACACTAGGAATCCATACTAGCATAAATACAACATTCTTATATAGGGTCATTTATTTAAGCCCAAATGGCTTGAATCCCATCATTATTGTCATTTGTTTAAAAATTATATTTAACTTGATCTAATATATTCGAGGGGCCAAAAATAGGGCATTACATCTCCCATCACTTCAAATAACATCATCCTTGATGCAACTTGTTATCATAACAAAATTGGGTATGCCTTATTCATGACATCTTCTACCTCCCATGTAACCTTATCGATATAAAATTGCTTCCAATACACTCTTACCCATTCGATGGCTTAACTTGGATCATAGTCTAATCAATCACATGATTAGGATCTTGTACATATGTCTAAAGCAAAAAAACATGGAAAATATTGTCATCTCCAATGTTAGCAAGGAATGCAAGTCTACATTCAATAGTCCCTATCCTATTTTGGAGTCTGTTAGTATTTTACGGGCTAGTTTAAGGGCCAACGTTGTCTAATTTCAACCTAGTCCTAGTTGATGTTATAGTGGGCTTGTTTGAATTGCATTGTTGAGGTTGCATAATTCAGTCTTATAAATGTATTCACAATAAAAGTAGTTGAGGTGTTCAATCTATTTATGCATTTAAAAATGTTATTCAATTAATGAAAAATTATGTTTATATTATAGTTGTGTTGAAGATTTTAATTTTGGATGGTTTTTAGAGTTATTAAATCAATGCCTCATTAGGATGGTATTGAATACTTTTCTAATATTATGTTAAGGGTTATATCAAATTGTTTGTTATCACAGCCATACATGTCAGGTAAATATTGACTTGGTTAAATAATTATTAAAGAGATCCTTTATACTGTTAATAATGGATTTTCAATTGGTGGCTTACGAGCCCATGGTTTTCGGTGTCCAATGGTATTGCATGCGATAAATCCTATTTAAGGAATTGAGGAACTCCATGGTATTTTGAAAATCCATTTTTTTAGTAAGATAATCACAGTAAATTCTTGATGAAATGATGTTTTTTTCAGAAAAAGAGCATACACCTATTATTAAATATATAATCAAGGTATATACAAAGCATATACAAAGCAAGGTCCACAAATTCTAAGAATCACAAACTGAAGGCTCAAAGAACAAAACCATATTATCGAAACATATTGACTAAAATATGAAACCAAAAAAAAAACATTACTTATATAGTCTTAGAGAAAACGAGACAAGCTTGAGGCCATAGAGAGGAAACAATAGATTTCAACCCAATTGCAAAAGTTGCTTTCAGAAAAGAAGAAAATAACATTTGGATTATCCTCATAAAAATATAGTGAGATCCTCTAAAGATCAAAATTCCATCCTTCCATTCTTCCATCACAATTAAACCTTCCTCGATAGAATATAATCCTTGGATAATCATGTTGGAACCCTTAGCGATAGTTTTTACCATTTAACCTTTAGCACAAGATGTAAATATTAACACCTACATTGCAAATCATCATCACATGAAATATATACAGTACAAAATACGCAACATGGAAAACCCTGAAAGGGAAAAACCACAAAAGGTATTTTATTTATTATTTGTTCATTGTAATGTTAATCTCCAACCTAAGATGGATACACATCCCTAATGCAAGATAAAAATTACACAAGTACAGATTTAAATATTTTTATAGTGAGAACCTACTCACTAATTTAGTGAAGGCTTCAACCCTCACTGCAAGCTCCAACTTGCAAAATAGACTTGAACCTGTAGAAGCCAACTTTAACCGACTTGTTTAGTGAAGGCTCTAACCTTCACAAGCAAGCTCCAACTTGCATATCATCTCCAACTAGTCACTGGGATGAGAAAATTGATCATGTTGAGCACTAAGTAAACTCCTCTGCAACACCCTACCACCCTAAAGCGATTTTATCTATCACCCTCAATCTTCAATATTCATTATATTTTTTTTGTACCTCCACAATTGTTCATGTGCTTACTTCACTGAAAATTAATTCACAACCTTCCATTCTTCTCTTCATGAAATATCCACATCCATGCTATGATTCTTTACATGGTAAGTATGTTTGTACCATGTTCTATTCCATCTCTCACTTACAGTTTCATGAATTCTTCTAAGCAATATTATCTACCAATCCTTAATACTGTAGCTTTCATTTTTTGTCATATTCAATATTCAATACTTTGTTGACCCATGCTAGAGATCTCAATATTTGATAAAAATTATCTCAGTCTTTGTGATTTGCACAAGTGATATATCTTATATTTCGAGTAAATTTTGAGATGAAAGAGATATTCATGAGAATGCTCGGTGATGACAAACTTTCTCGATGAGGAATCCTTTCATTGGAAATAGTCTCTGCATGTTATATACTCTTTAGCATATACCTATAGATGATCATGAAAATCCTACTTTTGATTTATAACTTTATGCACAATCGAAATCCCTTAGCACTCCTTCAAAAACAAAGTCGATCAGATGATGAACCGTTAGAGCTCGAGAGAGTAAAAGAAAGTCTTTATAGAAAAACCCAAACATTTTTTACGCCCATAGCATTTGTGATCTCATTGATCAAATAATGATTTTAGTTTATTGACAAATATATTTATGTGGGTGACTCCTACACTTATATCATACACTTCATTTCTTGATTCAAGTTCAAGATTGCTAGCACATACATCATGGAAAAATTATATATGCTTTCTATATTGGAAAACCCAAATAAGGAGTCAACTTATTTGTAATGAAACCACTTTTCTCTTTAAGGAGTGACCTATAAATTCAGAAGCCCAAACAAAGACAATATCACACACTTTCTCATCAAGCGATCTCAGCATGATTCTCAATTTCAGAGCACAAAAACTAATCCATCCCAGGTTTATTTTATTTCATATCTTCGCCGTTAAACAATTGCAATCTCATTATATTGCAATCAAAAATTCATTTCCACAAATGCTCAAATAATCTTCACTTCCTCGTGGATCCAATGCAATTTATATCGCATCATTCCTTTTCATTTTTTCCATGTGCATACCCACAATTACACAGGAGACAATCCCAGGTCCATATGCGATTTCAGAGAACACAAATAGACTCAATATTCTTGCCACTCTCACCAAACAACATCCAATATATATATATATATATATATATATATATAT
>LPNX010615842.1:28841-152284 GCA_001517045.1 Pseudotsuga menziesii
GTTCAAATAAGAACCACAGCTCCTCTATTTATACATATTTGTCAATTGAATTTTGCACTAGACAAGTCATCCCCAATAAACTATCTGGGACAACTTCACCTAGGAATACTCAAAAACAGTATATTATAATATTAATTAGGGTGCTAAAGAACCGACACAAGAGGAGGTTAGGTCATGACTCTATGATGAACAAATACAATAGTAACACCCCGCCGGAGGAATAATAACATCTCCCTTGGGTTACATTAGTAAAAGTACATTTAGAATATCCTTTGAAGTTACAATATTTCAACACATTCAATGTTGATTTTATAAGTTAATGGAGGTGTATTGCTTCATTTAAGGAACATAATGGAAAATAGATATGTTCTAAGGATGACGCTTGGAAATAGAAGATTGTATTTTCCATAGGTCCTCCTTTCTTATTCATTTTTGGTGTAATCATACCTCCTATTATGCTCTCCTCAACTAAATTAGACCATTATATATTATATGCTAACTTTTGTATCCATATATTGCATTCCTATCAATTCAATAGTTAGGAATTGGTCTCAAGCTTCACACTAGGAATCCATACTAGCATATATACAAAAATCATATATAGGGTCATTTATTTAATCCCACATGGCTTGAATCCCATCATTATTGTCATTTGTTTAAAAATTATATTTAACTTGATCTAATATATTCTAGGGGCCAAAAATAGGGAATTACATCTCCCATCACTTCAAATAACATCATCCTTGAGGCAACTTGAGAACATAACAAAATTGGGTATGCCTTATTGATGAAATCTTCTACCTCCCATGTAACCTTATGGATATAAAATTGCTTCCAATACACTCTTACCCATTCGATGGCTTAGTTCCATAGAAATGTTACTTTCTTGTTAATGATGCACAATGTTTATCTATGGGATTATCCCCTTTTACAAGTTGGAACATAGTCTTATCAATCACATGGTTAGGATCTTGTACATATGTCTAAAGCAAAAAAAACATGGAAAATATTGACATCTCCAATGTTATAAAGGAATGAAAGTCTACATTCAACAGTCCCTATCCTATTTTGGAGTCTATCAGTATTTTACAGGCTAGTTTAAGGGCCAACGTTTTCTAATTTCCTGCTAGTTCTAGTCGATGTTATAGTGGGTTTGTTTGAATTGAATTGTTGAGGTTACATAATTCAGTCTTATAAATGTATTCACAATAAAAGTAGTTGAGGTGTTCAATCTATTTATGCATTTAAAAATGTAATTAAATGAACAAAAAATTATGTTTATATTATAGTTGTGTTGAAGATTTTAATTTTGTATGGTTTTTAGAGTTATTAAATCAATGCCTCACTAGGATGGTATTGAATACTTTTCTAATATTATGTTAAGGGTTTTATCCTATTGTTTGTTATCAGAGCCATACATGTTAGGTAAATATTGACTTGGTCAAATAATTATTAAACAGATCCGTTATACTGTTAATAATAGATTTTCAATTGGCATTTTATGAACCCATGGTTTTCGGTGTCCAATGGTATTTTCCCATGGTATTTCATGCGATAAATCCTATTTAAGGAATTAAGGAAGTCCATGGTATTTTGAAGATCCATTTTCTTAGTAAGATAATCACAGTAAACTCTTGATGAAACAATGTTTTTAATGATGGTTTTTTTTCGCAAAAAAACATACACCTATTATTAAATATATAATCAAGGCATATACAAGGCAAGGTCCGCGAATTCTAAGATCCACAAACTGAAGGCTCAAAGAACAAAACCATACTATCAAAACATATTGACTAAAATATGAAACAAACAAAAAAACATTGCTTATATAGTCTTAAAGAAAACGAGACACGCGTGAGGGCATAGAGAGGAAACAATAGATTTCAACCCAATTGCAAAAGCTGCTTTCAAAAAAGAAGAAAATAACATTTGAATTATCCTCATAAAAATATAGTGAGATCCTCTAAAGATCAAAATTCCATCCTTCCATTCTTCCATCACAATTAAACTTTCCTGGATAGAAATATAATCCTTGGATAATCCTGTTGGAACTCTTAGCAATAATGAGAGGCGGGGAGGGGGTGAATCAGTACAGAGTAGTTTTTACCAATTTAACCTTTAGCACAAGATGTAAATATTAATACCTACATTTCAAATCATCATCACATGAAATATACACAGTACAAAATACGCAACTGTTGATCCCAGATTTGTTATCATTTTTTGTAGTTAAATTACTCATTTAGACATATGTTTTGTTATATTTTTACATATTTTCTATCATGCGGATCACTATTCAGCCCCAAGTATGAATGTATTTAAGGTTTATGTAAAATCCTTTTATTATTATCATTTTACGATTTTATTGATTAAAATTGACACTATTTGAAGCACATTTGATATATTAATTTATATGTATATTTGTTTGCAGGTTATATAGTTTTTTTGGATGAATTAACAACAAACATGCATTCAACTAGCCATGCGCACAGCACGTCCAGCACGCTGCGCGATACTCGTTGGCAATTTTTTAGATATTAAAATGTTGTTACTACAGAAATTAGTCCTTAGCGCACCAGCAAACATACATCGCATTTAATCCTAGATATGTGCACAACATATCCAACTCACGGTCCAGCTCATTGTTCAGTTTGTCGAACCAACCGCGCATTGTTGAAAATCGATTTCAGGTATTAAGATGTTGAAACAATCTGCAAACTACCTACTTTCCATGCGTTCGAGTGATGGAGAAGCTCCTGTTCTATAATATTCTCTATCACGCTGCCTCTGCTCGACACCACACCAACAGTCCATCTATTTGGATGATGAAGTGATTCCTTTTCTATAAGACTTGCCAGTGTGCTTTCTTTTGGCTGATACCACTCCACCATTCATGCTAACGAAGGAGCTTGTGCGCCACATCACATAATGAAGAGAACCGGCACACGAAGGAGAAGGAATGGTGTTGTGCGGTTAAGATTGATTAGTTAGACGCCATAATGGTTGACTAAATTTAGAGAGCATTCGACCACTAAAGGGTTGACTTGCTCATCCCTGTAAACATTGTATATAAACACCTCCATGCACAGAGCTAAAGGGTTGATCATTTCATTAGTTAGACAGTCGTTTTCTGAAGAGAAGAACTCTATACTTTTTTTCCATATTCTTTAATAAGAACTGTATGCTTTGTTGTTGATGATTGTGTTCGTGTAAGCGTTAGCCAGGTACCACCCCTGATTGCTGAAAGGGCCCCTCATCAACCAGAGGTTCATTCTTTTGTTAAATTTCGTTCTCTTCTTTCTGTTGTAGCTAGTTTAGCTTGTTTTCATTAGATTGATGTAATTTTTCATTTATTTCCTGTAATGCATGTTATTTCTGAAGTTAAATAATTAGTTGCGCACATAGTTTGCTTTCGAATTTGCTTTCAGTTATCTCATTTCCAGTTTATTGTTCAGTTTTATTTGCAAGTAGATAGAATAGACTGCTTTTATCAAGATTAGAATAAATTGAATCATGTTTATTTCCATTATGTTCTAAGCTTATGCAATTTGAATTTCAGTTTTTTTATTAATACATAATGATTTATTTTATGAATTTGTTTAAGTTTATTTCATTATCGAATTTGATCAATAAGTAGATTTATTTACCGCCTCCCTGCATTGTATTTACATGTGCACAAATTCAGCTGAAGATTAGATCATTTAGGTTATTTTCGGTTATTTAAATTGTGCACACTGTCATTTGGACATCATGTTTAAACTATCATTCAGTCACCCCTTTTAGACCTATAGTTTAGTCTGTCATTCAGCCCATAGTTTCGTTTTTAGTTTTTTTAATGTTTTTTGAAATTTTTTTAAGTTCTGTTTCTTTAGTATTTGAAGTATGCTTTGACTGAAATAGTTAGATGATAATTCTATTTGACATTGTTGGTGAAGCCCACCAACAAAGCTTCGTCAATAGGGGTTCCCACTCTGTCAACACCTTGCAGCGCAATCTCCTTGAGCACCAGCCCAAACAGGTTTTACCCTGTCCATCAACATCTGTAGAGTAGACGAGGTCTCACCCGAGGCGTTCAAGGGAGAGCTATAAGAACCAAGTTTTCGACAGTGGGAGAGGAGGATATGGGGATCCGATGGAGGGAGATCATAAATTAAGCGATCTTCATACAGTATCAAAGTATCGCAACATTATTCATGGAACATCATAGCGCATCAAACAATTACAGAAACATAGATTGCATCAACTTAAAATGAACAGATCGCATTAAGGCAGCAGGAAGAAACTGAATCGCATCTATATTATGTCATTGTAACAAAACAAAGTTGCAACATCATAACATATCTATAACAACAGACAAGAATTGAGCCATACTCATCGCATCATATATTAATCTTGCACAAATTTGCCACATTACACAATCCTTCTCCAAACCTGGAGACTGCATACATTAGGAAGAAGCCCAGATAAAATCACAGTCAAAACAGAAAAGTCTCCATAAAGAAGATCGCACCAGATCTTATCCCTTACTCTCATGCATGCAATCACATACAAGTGTTCACAACTGCTCACACACAACTCTCCTTTTCAATTGCCCCAAAATAGATCTATAAATAGTCTTATGCCTTTACATCAAGGGTCCACTAATAACTGAATTCTAACTGACACTGACCTATTGCAACAAAACTTGGTCAAAATATACATAAAATATTCAAAAAGCGGTTATTTTCCCGCTTGGTGTGGCGATCTTCCCTTGTGCGGTACCACATGAGATTGCACAGCTGCCGCGACGCTACGCAACTCACTCACCCCAAACCCCTTGCCAACAGGCCCCCAACATAGTTTTGTGGCTCACCCTCGAGCCATGTCAAGTTGACAGGGTGTGTGCCGAAGTCTTGTCCTTAAAATCTTCAAATTGTTGCGCAATTTCATGAACCTGCAACTAGACTTTATTGGCCATACTCTAACGACTAGTCAAATTTTGTTGGATGGGGTGCTCCTCACTAGCCTTGTTGTCGACTAGTTGTCAATTCTCTTGAATGGCCTGGAGCGTGGCGATGGCTTTAACAGCCAACTGGACACCAATTTCTTGGAATTCGTCAAGCTGCTCGTCGCGCTTTTGCTGGCGTTCTTGTGCCCTGACAGCTCGCTGTTATATATCCTTCGGTTCTGTGGCCTGGGTGATCTACACCATCAGCGACATGGCCTTCAGTGACGTCTTCAGGGTTTTCAATTGATCCTCTACCTCTTGCACCTATGCAGTCAGCTGATCAAGTTGCTCATACTAAACAATAATTTGCCAAAATTGTGTGGTCACCTCCATAACCATTTTAGCCTCTTGATCCATGGTGCAGAACTGAGTGGCAATCTCTTCAATGGAGGTCTTTTGCTCTGCAACTTGCTTCAGCAGCGTTGTGGGTTGTACCTGGGCCTGGACCAGCAAGTTATTTTCCTGAAGCTGAACCAGATTCTTCCCTAATCGCTTGGCCTGCTCGACTGGGGTGAGCCCTATTGTGTTGTCAAAAATGTTCTAGCAGGCATCAGAAATAGCATGCTCAACTTCGCTACACCTTGCACACAGCTACGCTTGTTCAACAATCAGGTGGTCTTGCACCTTCTTGAGGTCGGTAATCACTTCAGCAGCCTTCTACTGCAACTCGGCCCATGCTTCCTTCAGCTGGTTGATTTCTTGTAACTTCTCTTCTGCCAACTACACGCCGACCTAGTGCAGCTCCTTTACTTCCTTCTGCGGGTTCATGGCGATATTTCAGGCCTCAACATAATCCTCAACCAAATATTTTCGTTGTGCCGCCAACTCTAGTGCGACGCTATGCTGCAACTCGACCAACACTGTAGCAGAAAATTTGTTCAAATCCAAAGTCACACTCTGGAATGGGTGCAACTGCTGGTGAACTTATTCATTGTTAGCGTCAATCGCAGTCGGGGGAACTTGCACGTTCCTAGCCCGAGGCTTAGTTCTGATCGACAAGTTGTCCTATAACAAAGGTTGTGCCGATGGTTTCTTAGAAAAAATATAAAAAATGGACTCTAGTCTATTTCTCACCGCACCAAATTCTTCATGGTTTGATTCGTGGATCGTCGTATTCATAGCCATAGAGGAATCCATGATGGCTTTGATAAGCCACTGCAGTTGGTCTTCCATCCCCAATTTGGTACCACTTCCCGCCTCGTACTCCTGACACCATTTTGTATGAGTCTCCTCCCGCATGCGTTGTGCTGCATCTTCAGGATCCATCGATGACTCATTGTCGGATTCATGGGTGCTTGATTCTGACAGGGCAGGTTCTTCAGGGACCTCTATGGGTAGCTCCTTATCTAGCTCCTCTTGACTCACCAGGACATTCCAGTCTCCCAACCAGTCTTGCACAATCGCATCCAAATCTTCCATGGTGATATTATAAGGCAATGGTAGCCACTGCTGATCAGGGTCTTTCATGCCCTGAATATGAATGGAGTGGGGTCCAATAGCAAATATAAGGATCCGCTGATACTTGGTCATGGCGTAGGGAGAAACTCTCAGAATAGAAATGGTGGCCACTTGCAGCGCTTCCCAATAGATCCAGAAAATAATAGCACAATCTGTTTGGTGACTGGGTTCTTCGACCCACCATAGGTTCTGATAGTGGGCACCGTGGAAAACCTTGACTGCCTGAATGGCCATTGGTTGGTAGTCATCTAGTTCCATCCAAGCAATAAGAGAGATGAGAATCAAAAGCCAACTATAAGAAAAGGGCCGCCTCGTCTGAGCAGCAAGCACATCTTCAAGAAACTGATTCAACAAAAATAAAGACCAATTCATCTGTACCCCCTCAGCACATTTCTGGGCACAGGAGACAACCCCCGAATTACATTGGACTGGTCGATTGTCGCGAACAGCCTTGCTGGCCAGAATTCTTGCACCAATGCGCATTGTCTATGAGTTGATACTGTCAATGCAATAAGCACGACCATCCCATTCTAAACCGAAGCGCTCCTTCAACTGCTTCGCAAGTCTCTTATCTATATCTCTTCCACGAATATATTACGTCGGGTGCTCCCCAACCTTAGGAAAACCAGTAATGCTCATAATTAAGTCGATGGTGGCAGGGATAGACATATTTATCCAAAGCATCCCTCCATGGAAACACACCAACAATTGCTTTACACACACATGTGCTTCATTCAAACGGCCAAAATGGGGCATATTAATGAGCCCCAATAACCCAGACATTTCTAATCCACTAGCCCATGGTTTCAAAATTCGCTGAATGGAGCCACCAAGCGCCATATGGACAGATTCATATGGCTTGTCCCGGACATCTTTAAGAAGGATCAGGTAATGATCATCGAACTTGATCCTGATCAACACAGGGATGATGTCGACTGAGTAGGTCATCCCTCCCGACAGCGCTGGAAACTTTGGCGAGTACTTCTGACTCTTCAACAACTATTGTGGCTTGGATCCTAGACGCGTAGGAGTGACGTATCCCAAAATATCATTCACCGAGACACCCCGAGGTGCCGTGGACTCAACAGCTCCTGAGCTCGATGGCCCAGTCTATGCAGTGCCTTCTCCGCACACCTTTGCAGATGTGTGAGTTTTCCTCTTCTCTGGTGGCATAGGGCTAGATCTCTAAGTCTGTTGCTTCCTCTTTGGAATGGACAATGAACCCACTAGCATACTCATGACTTCCTCTTCCACAGCTGTGGGCCAAACGAGGGACTTGTACTCACTCGAAATTTCAATAGTGTCAAGGCCGCTCAGCATCCCTTACCCCTCAAAGCCTAAAATGATGCTCAACAACTCAAACTACACTTCACTCAACACTCTACTCAATACTATGCACAGAATTCACCTTCTACCTCTACTGTCGCAACTGAATAATGCCATCGGACGCATCCCGTGCAGTTTTTTAAAGCCACTTCCAATTACAAATCCATCATTACCAAATCTAACTTCATGATTATTCCCAAATCGGGTATTAATGACGCCAAATCCATCATTGATCTTATGCTTCTAACGGTCATATTAGCCATTAATGTGGGTCGCTTCAACAAGAATCGCCAACCAACTGTTTTAACTACCTGCATTTATTACTTGATTTGACCACCCCATAGCCTGACAACTATTGCAAAGGGTCAACCGACTACCGCTAACAATTGTAACCTTGCGTAGCCTCTCCCCCAGGCCTCGCCTTGCGCTGCTGAACTAAAATACTCATTTTTTATTTATTTATTTTTTATTCCTCAATACTTCAGGTGGTGCGCATCATTGGCCCAGTTCTATATGGCTTCAAGCGACTCTCGTTGATGAGCTTCGGCAACATTGCACCATTTAACTATTGTAACTGAACTGCACCGCCAGATGTAATGGATTGAACAAGATAGGGACCTAACCAGTGCGTTTGTAACTTACATGGATGCTTGATGAACTTACTGTCATATAACAACACCAAATCTCCTATTGCAAACTGTTTATGCTTAATATGGCGATCATGCCATGCCTTCTGTCGATCCTTTGCAACCTATCGATGAAATGATCTTCTTCAAGATGAATTAATTCTGTAGCACGTTCTTCTAATGCCTCTGCATCATCCATTCCCATTGATGTGGAAATGCACAAGATGGAAATGATATATTCCATAGGAATGACTACCTCTTGCCCATAAACCAACTTAAATGGTGTCTGACCTGTTAGTCGTTTGCAAGTAGTGCGATAGGCCCATAGAACTACAAGAATTTTTAAATCCCATTCATCGCGGTTAACGTCACATACCTTGGTCAGCATTTTCTCCAAAATTTTGATGAAGGCCTCAACAGTACCATTTTCCTGTGGATGATATGGCGTACTCTTCTTATGTTGTATCTGGAGCTCTTTAGTTAGCGCTTTTACCAACTAGTTGACAAAGTGACTGCCCTGGTCACTCATCAGGATTCTAGGACACCCAAATCATGTCACAATTTTCTCAAAAATAAACCATGCTGCTATTGCAACGGTACAATCAACGACTTGTGCAGCTTACGCCCACCAAGTCAGGTAGTTAGTTTCAGTAATGATATAGCAGGCACCATTGCGCTTACCTAGTGGATTGATGGGACCCACAAAGTTGACAACCCATTTATCAAACGGTTGCAGAGTCACCTACGGCACCAGCGACATCTCATCCCTCCGCGATGGTTTACCAACCCATTGGCAGACATCACATCTCCTTGTGTAGTCTGCAGCATCATTATGCAACACGGGTCACCATATCCCAGCACGCAACACTTTTCATGCAGTAGCGAAGCCTCCATAGTGGCCTCCCATGATTCTTGCATGTGCTTCTTCTATAATGGGACCTTGCTCATGCGGCTAAGACACACCGTCCCAGTATTTCCTTCGGTTCAAGTTTATATGGTTATCCAGCAATTAGTTGAAAATCGAAGGCTTTTACGACTAGCTTCTTCTTTTGGCTAATCAACATGTCTGTTGGGGCAACACCAGTAGACAAAAACTAAACAATTGGCGCATAGTGATCATCTGTGACTTCCACTCAGAACAATTGCGCATCTGGAAAGCCATCATCAATATTGGTTGGTTCTTCACCATTCTCAACATGTGACAGATGATTCATACCAGCATTCAACCATCCTAGCTTTACCACTATTTCAAAATCAAACTCTTGGAACAAAAGCAACCACCTATAGATTCTCCCCCCCAACACAGTCTTATTGACTAGGTATTGCAAAGCATAAAGATCAGTGAACATCTTGAAGTGTCCACCCAACAAATAGTTCCTGAAATTTTGCAGAGCATAAACCATCACCATGCCTTCCCTTTCAGTCTTGGTATAATTTCGTTCATCAAATGATAACTTTCTACTGGCATATGCTATTCGATGATCCAAGTCTCCTTCGCCTGGTTGCGCAAGAACAACCCCTAGCATAGTAGAAGAGGAATCAACATGCACATGGAATTCTTTATTCCAATCAGGAAAAACCAGTATTGGTGCAGAGGCCATCTTGGCCTTTAGGGTGTCGAAGCTTCCTTGACATTCCAGAGTCCATTCAAACGCAGTGTATTTCTTTAACAGCTTTTCCATGGGAGCGGTAATCGCAGCGTATCCCCTTATAAAATTGCGATAGTATCTTGTATGTCCCAGTGTTGCTCAGAGCATCTTTACATTCGTCGACGGTGGTAAACTGAGGATCAGTGCAATCTTCGCTAGATCTACCAAAAGACCTTCTTTGCATACGATGTGCCCAAGTAGTATGCCAAAGGGTGCACATAATACATTTTTTTGAATTCAATGCAATATGATGTTGTCTACACCATTCCAACATTAATCGCAGATTTTCCAGATGGTCTTTAACCAAGCCATAGACGGTCCAACCATCCATATATACATGCAGGATTTTTTTAATAACATATTTAAATACAGCAACAACTACACGGGATAATACAGCGGGAGCATTCTTTAGCCCAAATGGCATGATGGTATATTGGAAACAACCCCACTCGATGACAAATGTAGTCTTATGGTGATCCTCCTTCGCAATCCGGATATGGTGGTATCCCGAAAAGCCATATATGAAGGAATATACCTCCTGGACGCCTACACCTTCCAGGACTTCATCCATAAAAGGGGTCGGGAATGGATCGTACACACATGCATCATTCAACTTTCTCAGATCGACACAAATGTGTATTTCACCAGTCTTCTTATCTTGGACCACCATCGGGCTTATCCACTCTGATTCTTCTACAGGTTCGATGATCCTAGCATCGAGCATCCTATGGATCTCATCTTTCACGCAATCCTTGTATCACGAGTTCAGTTTATACGGCCTCTGGCATACTGGTTTTGCGTTTGGCTTTAGTGGAACCTTCATTTCCCCTAAGTTGTCGTGTATTCCCTTCATTTATGAAAATCGCATTGGGAAAAGGTCCTAGAATTCGTGCAATAGATCTATGACTTTAGTCATCGTCTCTTCGCCTCAATAGTCTCCGACATTAGCAAATTTCGGATTTTTTGTCGACCCAATGTAAACTTTCTGGATCCTCAGTGGCTAGTTCATCAAGTCCGTCGGTATGTCAGGAGTTGCGACACCACGGCTTCCTTTAGACTCTGGAATATTAACATTTTGTAGCTCGTCATCATCTTTAGATTCCCCAGACAAGTTGTAGCATATCATCATGGATTGGATGGAGCAATTTGCATGAGGATCAACGGGATATGCAACAGGGATGACTTTTAGTACTACGTTTCTGATAATATGCAAAGAGTGACATGCCTCAAGGTTGGCGTCCTGGAAGCTAAACGTTTTCACAAAGAAAACTGACAACTCCTCCCAAGTGGTAATGGTTTTACGCAATTATTCTACCACATACCAGGATCTTGGCATCTCTTCTAGAGTATGAACAAAAGTGTGAACCCACTCATCTCTGGGCCGCGATGTCCATAACGTCTGACATTCGATCAAATGACTGGTGGGGTCATTTCATCCATCATATCTCCCAGCATGGTAGACCTCTACAGCACCAAAGTAGACCATCATCAATCTGCGGCACTGCTCCCAGTCATGGATCGTCTGTTTGTGTGTCGCCCACCATGGAGCCAGAGTAGCCTTCGGTGCTACATCAAGAGCCAATATCCTTTGTGGTTCAAGCACTTTCTCTTCAAATTCTTGAAAGAACTCAGATAGTCCTGAAATTCCTTCATAAATAGGCAACTTGACAATCTCAGTCACAACATGTCGGAGAGACTGTGTAATCAACCTGCACTTTCTGAATGATACCTCATGCAACCGATTCTACCAATTTTCTAGGGCATCGTCAAAGTCGAAGGATGGAACTTTCCCTGTGCCATCCAATTTCACCATTGATAGTAGTTTGGATATAGTCATCAAAGAAGTTATAAGCATGATCCCAACTTCTCCCGACTTCATCCTTTATTGGTTCAATATATCGTTGTCCTTCCTGAGGGTCCATAGGAGAAATGACCCTAACATCTTGGTTTTCAAATGTCATAACACGTTTTTTGAAGTTGATAACTACCATTCTATCATTAGCCCATCCAATTCCTAGCAGCGCATGATAGGAACCACCATCTCCTACCACTTCTATCACGTGAAAGTCAGCACGTGTTTTCATATCTTCAATGTCGACAACCAAGTTTGAAACCCGACCAATGGCACGAACCTTCACTTGGTTTATTAAACACAGCTGTACCAGCGACCATCCCATCATTGGATTTCCCATCAATTGCCACATTTGCTTTGTTAGGATGTTTACATCTGACCCAAGGTCCAAAATGACCGAGTCAACCTCATAATCTCCAATCTAGACATTCATCCTCATCTCCTTGCCAATCTTCATTTTTTGCAAGGAATTCACAGTGGGGTCCTTCACTGTCTTATCGAGGAGGTGCAATAATGCCTCAAGCTCAACAAGGGTATCTGAGTCCCTCACCAGCAATAAACAAGTCTCAAATAACTTGCGCAGGGTACCATACTACCACGATGGTCCTACCTCTACAGATGGATCGAAAACAAATGGCATATCAACAATTGGTAACTTACCCAGATTTCTCCCAATTTCATTTCTTGCATCAAAGAAGGTATCTTTCTCTATCGTAATTTCAAATGAGACCTTCTTCTTACCAGGGAGCTGAACTTGTAGCCATGGTCCATCATCTCCAATTGTCGCACCAGCACAAGTGACAATCCCCACGTCGACATCCTTCATCCACAGCTCGGCCTGAATAGTGGCAAATGTTGATCCCTGGTTCAAAGGTGGGTTCTGATTCAATGGTTGATTCATCAGTTGGTTCTGTGTCTAATGCAGGTTCTAAGTCTGATTCTGAGGTGGGACCCGGTTTTGCATTATCGATTGGTTCTGTACTTGGAATGCAGGTTGATTCTAATTTTATGCATTCTTTAACTAAGGAACTTGTCTTGCCTGCCATTTTGCAATCAACTGAGGGAAAATTTCAACATTATGATCGCTAGCTACACAGCATCTGCACTGTGCATGAGGGCACTCCCTCTAGTAATGCCCAAATACCCCACAGGTATAGCACTGGACCGATTCACGACCGCATCCTCTCCTGCGGCCAAATCCTCCTCCTCGACCTCTAAACCCTCTGTGGAATCCTCCTGAAACTCCTCCTTGCTGATACTGTGGTTGGGCCATTTGTTGCTGAGGTGGGTTAGACTGATGTTGGACATATTGCATGGCTTGAACATATTGTGGCTAATTATACTGGAGTCACAGTGCTTGGTTATAGTGTGGTTGTACCACCATTTGCGGCTGTGCAGCGAACTGGGGTTGCGCCATAAACTGTTGTTGTGGTTGCGTAGGGAAAAACTGCAATGGAGGCGGTGGTGTATATGGTACCTATGCTACTAGTTGCACTACTTGCGGCTGTGCTTGTGTTGTCCGGGGGTCCTCTCCTTTCACAAAGTACGAATCATACGTCCTTTCCTAGAGCAAATCATAAGCATGTCAGTTTTTGTCATCATGTCCAACTGACCGATAAAATGTACAGTACAAACTTTCTGCTTTGGTGACCATCTTCTGCATGTAATCATAGTTCTTGTGTCGATGGCCATAGAACTGACAGATGCGACACCATGGTGTGCCAGCACCACTCAACCCTGTTAGGGGCTCTTGATAGCGAATAGTTCTGAAATGTCAGGAAAGTATCCTTGGTATGTCTGCTTTCATGGAAATGGGTGCACCAAAGATCATCTTGATCTTCCTTAGCCTTTTTGATGTCTTGCAATTACAACGTTAAATTGGCCAACTGTGCCTGAATTTGATTCATTCCAATAGTAGTTTCCCCTACTGGCGATGCCTCCAATTTCATTGCGGTCTCCAGAGCCTCGCTCTGCGTCGCAATATTTTGTTGCATTAATGGTTAACAAATATGCAGGACAATCGCTGCAATAAACCATTCTTTATGCTGAACATCGCTCATCTGAAAATTGACCGGATCCATCAATGTCCTAAATCGCTGATCAAAATCCCAAATCATTTCATTGGGAAATTGTTTGATCTCTTTCAATTCACTAATGCAATGAGCTTCAAACTTCGGCTTCTTAAATTCCTCAAATATCCATGTTCTGATCTTGTCCAATGTTTTTGCAGTACCTCCCTGAGGCACCCATGTGAATCTCATAAACCATTCCAATGTACGGCCCCTCAAAGTAGTGGCTATCTAACTTTTCTTGACATTATCATCAATAGTTTGTCGAGCAGTCCAGATCGCTTCACATAAGAACCAGTACTGGTATGGATCGTCAGTGCCATTTCCATTGAATATTGGCAACTTCATTTCATCTCCCGCCATTCTGTACCTTCTTCCTCCTGTTGGTGCTCTATTACTAGACTATTGTTGACATGTCAGGAAATTCGACGTAGAATGCGCATTCCTTCCTTGTGGTGGAGAAGTGCACGGAGGAGTAGACACGTTACTGCTGGGGTTCAATCCTATCATTCTTTTGGGTGTAGCCTGGGCTTGTATGTCCTCGTCATCACAAAAAGGTCACTTCGTCCCATGTGGTTGTTCTTCACGGTATCGCACTTCGACTCCAGCAAGACCTTCTCTCGTCCTCTACCTCTTTTGTTGAAACCTTGCTCCTCCCCTCGTACAACCACTTGTTTCTTCAACGACCTTTAAATTCTCGCCAGAACTCATGCCCATCTACCCCTTATTTCCTTATGCATTTCTGCCCTTTCTGTCATGGTGCCTACATCCCCTGCACACCAGACTTCCACTACTCTTGGTCCATCTTTAGGATACCCTTTTCGCAGACCAGTTGCTTAATCGATAGTTGTAGCGATAATAAGAACCTTCCATGAGGTCCACTGAAAAAACTCCCTTTCCGCTTCACTGAAAGATTTATTAGTATCAACGACAAACTCAGTGATGTATCCTTCTAAGATATTATCCAACCATACCTCAACTACCCGCGATGCCTGGTTGTTGGTTTCTTGCAGCGCCTAGATCAATTCTCGGGTCCAGGATGTCGACTTTCCTCCTTGAAATTTTGTCTTCCACTTAGCAAACTTTTCCAACCATTCATGCAAGAGCATAGGGAATTCACAAAAGAACCATTCATGAGGACCATCGTGGATATATCTATCCAACCAGTGGCCCGTCAACAGCTTAGGATTCTAGTTTTCAGATTCAATAAACTCCCGTAACTTCATATCGAACCATCCCTCGATATCTGATCAGGTCAGATGTCAAAACATATCCCCCTCCTATTTGCAATTTGGTCCCAGCAATGGAAATATTTGTTGGCGAAGCCCACCAACAAAGCTTCGTCGACAAGGGTTACCACTCTTTCGACGCCCTGCAGCGCAATCTCCCTGAGCACCGTCCCAGATAGGTTTTACCATGTCCAACAACGTCTGTGGAGTAGACGCGGTCTCACCTAAGGTGTTCAAGGGAGAGCTGTTAGAACTGAGTTTCCAACAGTGGGAGAGGAGGATATGGGGATCCGACAGAGGGAGATCATAACTTAAGCGATCGTCATACAGTATCAAAGTATCACAGCATTATTCATGGAACATCATACCGCATCAAACAATTACAGAAATCCTTGGAACTTCTTCCTCAATTATTCATTCTCTCGAGGTGTCAACCTATACACTGCCTTGTTTGGTAAACTGGCTCTTGGAATAAAATCAATCTGATGACTTATATCCCTCCTTGGTGGTAACTCATTGGGTAAATCATCCACCACAATTTCACTAAACTCACTCAGCATCCCCTGAATATCCTCAGGTAGATCTGTCACGTTAGTCTTCACCATCACTACTCTCGGTTTGCATACTACCGCATAGTTCAACTCTTCCTTCTCAAACTGTTGTAAATATTCCTTTCTTGACAACATCAGAACTTTGGGTGTTGACTGTCTTGCTGTACCACCTTCTTGTAAAGGGTGAAGTACATGTTTTATCCCATTCTGCTCAAAACTATGACAGTTACTTCGACCATCATGAGTCACTTTCTTATCCAATTGCCATGGTATTTCTAACAGTATATGACAAACATCCATGGGCATCACATCACACATAATCTTATCCTTATATGGACCTATTTGGAAATCAACTACACATTGCTCACTCACCAGGATTTGATGTCCTTTATGTAACCAAGATACTTTGTATGGAATAGGATGCTTGGTCTTCTTTAAACTTGGCTTTTCCACCATCTCTATGGAAACAAGAATGTCAGTACTCCCATTGTCAATCACCATCTTATAGCACTTCCCTTGGACTTTACATGTAGTCATGAATAACGATTTTCTTTGAGCAGGCTCTGCTTCCTCCTTCTTTGATTTCAACAAGACCTTGTTCATCATCAAAGCCTCTCCTGTATCTGGAAATACTTCCTCTATTGTCAACTGCTCTTGTTGCTGCTCATTGTGAGCTACATAGGCTCCTCTCTATCCTACATCTTCCTGCCCTAGACATTCAAATGATTTATGCCCCAACTGGTTGCATTTGTAGCACCTAACGATAGCCTCTCTTCCTTTTCCTTTACCTCTACCTCCTTGGTAAGGTCCTCTTCTACTAGAATCACCTCCTCTACCATGCTCCTCTTGCTGGTTAGAGTTATTGGACTCTCCTCTCTACAGTCCAAATCTTCCTCTTCCAATCGCTTGCCCTCGTCCTATGGTCCAACCGCGACCTTTGTTGAAGCTCTGCTTCCTTGCTATCTTTTATTATGCCCTCAAGGCACATTTATATGCCTCCTCCATCGTTCTGGGTGATATCATGTTGATCTCTTCTTGGATATCCATCCTTGGACCATTCACATATCTAGAAGCCTTCTCTGTTGACTCTTCCACGTATCCATCCCTTAGGTTTACTTTGTAAAACTCCTCAGTGTACTCCCTCACTGTTAACAATCTTTGCCTAAGGTTTTGTACTTGTATATACATAATTAACTAGTAATATTTGGGCAAGAACTTATCCCTCATCTTTGCCCCCATTCTATTTTATCTTTAATGGCTTATTCATCCTCCTTTCTATTTGCACACTATCCTACCACAAGGATGCATGCCCTTTAAACCTCGTCACAGCCAATCTGACTCTCTTGTCTTCTTCAACTTCATCGTACTCAAATCACTTATCTAGCTCACTGATTCCAAAAAATGAGATGCTCCACGATGAGACTTCCATCATAGGTAGGCAACTCCCATCTTGGCCTTGAAGTCACTCCCAGAATAGATATGAAATATCTTAACTCTGGTATTTCCGGCAAAGGTGCAGCTTCTTCTCTTTGCTCTTCATCCTTAGGTTCACTTACATCCCCTACTTCTGGGTCTCTTCATCTGTTCATTTCCATGGATTCGATACGTGCCCTTAACTCCCTCATTTCCTCTAGAACTTCTGCGTTCCCCCCTTGTCGACCTCTATCGTGACCTCTCACTCTTCCAATGCGTGCAGCCATCTCCTCACTTTAAGCCTTAGCAATAGCAGTTCTCTTTCACACTGTTACAACTTACCTCACCAAGCCTCTTCTCGGCCCTGGGTCTTTCAATAATGTTGGTCATCTATCTAGAACCTCTTGAGCACTCTTCTTTTCTCTTTCCAAGCTTCTACGGCTACACTTCTCTCTTTCACGAGCTTCTCCTTGATTCTTCAGAAATTCTACCCACAACCTCAACTATGGATTTTCTCAACAGGAAATCTCTTTCCGCTCTGATACCAAAACTGGTGCAGGGTCGGGATCGACCTTAGTCAACCCAACCAGCACTTCTAGGATCTAGTGGCTCCTATACTTAGCAGGACTTCCCAATTTATCCTAGTGGCCAAATTCTACGTTAAAATTGCCTCCCCACAATTTTGCCTCCGCAATCGTCATTCCGCAACTGTTTCCGCAACAGAGTTTTCGCAGGCGGGTTGCAGGATGCGGGATCTCCAACACCCAATGTTGCACTCCGCAACTTCCTTTTCGCAACGACCTTCCCACAAGTGAGTTGCAGGATACAGGATTCCAACTTCCTAAAGTTGCTCCCCCGTGACTTCCTCTCTACAATTTTTCCCTCCACAATTTCTCAGCCGTCAGATCTTTGCATCCTTCACTCCAACCGTCGATCTTCCTTTTGGTGCGGACCTCACAGATCTTCCTGGATCTATTAACTCCCTCACAACTTTCATTGCGGAATTATTCTAGACTGGCAGATCTTTATCTATGGACTCAAACTCGACCGTTCATTCTCTACAAAACTTGTTAATGGCCGAAAATATGCGGTTTGCACCGATTAATCATGAAATTGATCAACACATCCTGCAATCTTCCTGATTCTTTATCCTAATACTCTTATGCATGCATCTACACTCCACTTCAACTATTCAAGCAAGAAATTGATGCGTGAATACAATAACTTCTCAAAATTACACAAATGTTTAGGAAAATGCCGAAGTCGGCTCTGCAAGATGCACAGTTCAACACAGCACATGCATAAAGGCTAACAACCCTACAAACACACGGTTAATCCTTCTATTAAGCAAAAAATGAAAATGCACACCGCTTGGATCTCTCTTCTTCCGACTCTTCAAAATATTTACAAGCAGGAACTAGACACAAGTCTATCCTCTTCTCTACAAACTCGGAAATCTAATGTTGAAGAGCAGAACCCCCTCTACTTCTCTAATATGTCTATTTAAACTAAACTGCTACCCTATTTCTATGTGGTCATGTAACTAAAAATAAAACACTACTATGCATGATGAAACGTCCTTGTCTGATACAAACTACCGGTGGCTTGATCTCCACACAGGGAGTCATGATCTGCAATGATTCCCTACACTGCTAATAGACTATGACTCACCATAAACGGTTACAAAAAATATGCCACAACATGTGACCAACTCATCACATTGCTGGCATGCCATGATGCTCCTACATCACTAGGACCTCCCTCATCCTAATTATAAACTAGAGTGTTGTTCCAGCATTCCCTTATGTTCCCAAAATTTATGATGTTTTGACATCCATGTTATTATTAGTTGATGTTCCTGCAATTCTCATAAGTATTGTGCTTTAGGCCTTACTGGTTATGTTTTTATGTTATCTTTTGTTCCAAGAAGTGTAGATCCAACATTTGTGATTGTTTATATAAGTTATTTGCTAATGCTTTTGCAAACAAAAGTGTGTATTTTAAAACAGGTATGTCAATACTAGAAAAAAAGCATGCACAATAATGTTGCTTATGACTCTAATGTGTTTGTTTGTTTGAAAAATGAGTACCCTACAGTGTTAATATTTATGTGTAGAGGAAACAATCAAAGCACCTATATAAGCATTGGTTTTATCACTAGCACAATAGAATAGGAATAATCATATGTATGGGGTGGCATGTGCAGGGGAAGCAGGGGTTATTTTTTACCCTAGAGGAAATATTACACGGGCCTATGAGTGTGATTTGGGCATTGGAACTAATAATTATGCCAAAACATATTCTTTGTATCTAGGAATAAAAATGTCTCTATCAATGGATATGCATTCCTTAACAGTGATTGGGGATTCCTTAATTGTTCTTTCTCAATCTCGTCGGGGAAAAGAAATATGTAACAAAATCTTTGGTTGTCTTCATAATTCAATTCTTAGTCTCATTACTCAATTTTGATCCATTAGTTATTTCATGTTAAGATATAATTAAAATCCTTGGTGGATGCTTTGGATAATAGTGATACTCGCCTCCATAGGGGTGGATATAAGGAAAATGAAGAACACTATAAACAAATCCACTTTCCCTGATGTTTATAAACCCACTTGTAATGGCGGTGATGCTTTCTCTTTAGGTTGGCATGATGTACATTTGGTTGCATTTAAATCACTTGGAATGTGATCCAGCTTGGATCATTAACTTCGTTTTCATAATTCTCTTATCGAAGCCTTGCTTCGTTTGATTCTCCCATTCTTTTGGTCTGAGGTTCATTTTCTTTCCCATTTCTCGTTGTTGTCTAAGGCAGTGCAATTCAGGTTTCTGGAATTTGATTGATATCAGAATGTTGAAGAGAAATGTACCAGACTTTATCGCCTTCTCCTTCATTTGGGAAGGTGATCAAAGTGTTTTTGTTGATTATGTTCATTGGCATTCTCAAGTAATTATGTGCAATCCTTTAGTTTCAACGTTTGGTTGACCAATTGGAGACTCTAGATTTCTTTGTCAGTGGAGCAGTTGTGTTTTTCTTATGCGTTTCTACATATGGATATATGAGAATTGTTTCTTCTTGCATTGTTATTTTCGTTGTGGGGTTCCTATTCGCTTTCCTTCTGTTGATGGTTCTGGATTGGAAATTATGGGTCTGGACAGACCCTTTTCTGGTGGGTCTATGTGCTCCTTTTTTGTTTGTTGGGTTGTCACATATATCATGGGGTTTTTTTAATATGGATATTCTGAAGAAAATATAAGATATGGTTGGGAAACATTCATATATTAAGGTTGGCATGTTTGATTTTCAAGCTCAAATGAAGGATATGAAAGAACATATGGAGGATATGAAAGGCTCTATTAACCAGATTCTTTTGCATAATCCAGAAACTGATAGTAAATTGGAGAAATTTGAGAACTTTTCCTCTTAAATTCATTCGAATATGGATAATAGGTTTATTTCTCTCAATGAGAAAATTCAGGTCTTTCACTCAAAGTTGCACGAAACTATTATGGATTTGTGCATGAATGTTTCCACATTGTTCATACATTTTGTGTAAGCTTATGGATTTGCACTGTGTATAAATTTAGACGTCACCAATGCGTTTCGGGTGGACCCTCCACCCATCATAAGGATCATTCAAAGCTAGGTCACAATAGCAAAGAAGAGAGCATTAGAGTATATATATAAAATTAAAAACTAATCATTAATTATGAAAATTATAGATAAAAATGTTTGGGAATACAATTGAGAAAAATAAGGTTGTGTTGAGGCTTGTAAATTCGCAGGCAACAACAGCAAGGGATTCTCCCCAGTCCATGTTCCCAACTAGCCCGTGACTGTTTGGTGTAGGGAATCCGTCCGGTTTGCGGTCCGGCTACCGTAGGTCAAGTAACAAAAAGGGTTTACCGGTTGCGGCCCGGTCCACCGTATATGTTTTTGTATTTTTTGACTTAATGTATGATATGCACATGTCTAATTAACCATGCAGGGTGATAAGGATGCAGAGAGTAGTCACAATGTGATGCGCAGGTTCTTACCTCTCGCCTTAGAACTCACAAGCATCTAAATCACATGTAAAGTAATGAAGCAAAACTAACTATCTACCTATCCCCAGGGAGCCGAATTGTAACTTATTTATGAGTAATGTATATTGTGCATGCATTATAAAGAGAAATTACAGATAGCTGATATTCCTTCCCACAACACATGAACGATTAAGATATTTAGACAATCAGATAGCTAATTGTTTATGAACAACATTCATTACTCATGGTGGTAATTTCACAGAATAAACCAGAAATCATTCAAACAAGAACATAGGCTCTAAGAGTTAGAACGATCTCACAGCTAATGGACAAAAAGCTGAAAAAATGAAATAGTTCATCTTTCACCAATACATAGCATAACATTTGAACGTCCCACCAATATTTCTCCGACAGGCAAACAATAATTCTTTATTACAAAAAAAAGTAGTTCTTCTTACAATCTCTCGTTCCTTGTCTAACTGGGAAAAAGCCCCTTGTTCTTTCAAGTTCTATATATTTATACAAAAGGATGAGACTGTTGAGCTGCCCACAAACTAACCCTTGGGCTTCCCAACTCTTCGCCTCCCAAAATTTAACTTTCATTAAGTGTTTACAAAATTTTTACATATGACAAAAGTGAACCATCATTCACAAGGAGGGCCCCACTTGAGAATTCAGAAATTTATTCCACGCCAAAGCCTCAGAGGCGATGCCTTCAAACTCACAAGGTTCCAAAAAACGAATGTTTATCTCGAACTTCGTAGCTTGGTTCTTGATGGCCTCAATTTTGGCCGCACTCAAACGAAGTTGATCCTCCAATAGCTGCACACCGATGGCGGAATGATCTACTTCACACCTTAATATTTGGTCATCAAGGGCCTTAATGTGCTGTATTTTTGCTTCCTCCTCTTGATACCTCTTCTGCAAAATCTCCACAAATGATTTGTGGTCCAGAAAAACATCTAGCCTCTGCTCAGCTTCTACTTGGCACCGGTTATAGGTAATCAGGAGCCTTCTGAATAATTCTGTGCATGCTCCTTTCGTATTTCTAACAGCCTTTTTGAAATCCTCTGCTGTGTGTTATAGCAAACTCTATTAAGTTGTAATCCTGCTTAAGGGCCTGTCGATCTTTCGAGGGCAGCTCTGCAAGAGTTTCTTCATTAGTTTCCAGCCTTGCCATTCTTGCTATCAGAACTTCCAGGGCATCCTGAGATCTATCAATAAAATAAGAGGAGGTCTCCAGAATCTCCTCCAATCGACCATCTACTTGCAAAACTTTGCATCATTCCCCTTCTATAGCAATATGCAGCTGAAGCATCTTGGCCTTTTGTTCCAGCACATGTTCCTTGAAAGGCTGGAAACTAACCTGCTACTCTTTGCTTCCTGAAAAGCTGTTGTCAGAGAAGTGATCTGCTCTTGAAGTTTTGTCTCCTGTTCTTGAGACTGCCTCTCACTTGCCTCCAAGGTGGTCTTTTGCATCTCTAAGTCTTCTATCTTTCCCAGCGGCTTTTCCTTCTCCACCCTTAGCTCTTGATACTCTTGCTGCACTCTCTCCAGACACTCTTGTGTAGTTTCCATAGACCTCCTTTCTGCTTGGAGAACCTGCAGTTCATCCTTTGAAGACCTCATCTTTTTTTGCATGTCCTCATATTTTCTCTCCAGCTTACTGTTTTCTTCTCTCTTCTTTCTTAATGTGTCTTTCAGCTGAGAAGAAGACTTCTTGGATTGCTCCAGATCTGTCATTATTTTGTCCACATTATCCTCCGAAGCATGGATCAATGCAGCTCCTGCTCGAATAGTGAATCTGGGATCTCGGTCTGTTCCATATACAACGGTTGTATCCGTTATCATCTTCCCGGACAGACCTCTTGTTTCAACCTTGTTTTCAGTTCTCTTCACTATCCTCTTTCTTTCCTTGTCATAGAAGACAGTATTAAAATCAAGGATTTTTTCCCCTATCTTCTGTACAAAGGGGACCAGCTTAAGTGTGGGGACCATAGACTGTCCAGGTGTGCTGACAGCAGGTACTTTTGGGTCCTAAACCTCGGGGTTCTCCACGTCCTGGGTCTGAATGTCAGCTGTGTTAGAGGCTGACAGTTCTGTTGCTGTCTGGGTCAGCTTCATCCTCTCTGCTTCCTGTTTCTAAAGCTCCTCATCAAGCCTCCTTTTCCTTTCTTCTTCTTCATTTCTCGCATCTTCTTCTGCTTTTTTAGCTTCCTCTTGGGCAGCTCTTCTTTTCTCTTCCTCTTCTCCCTACAGCTTCTTGGGCCAACCTTTGGGCTTCTTCATTTCTTTTCCTGGCTTCTTCATCGGATTTTGCTTGTTCATCCTGCCCCTTCCCACCTTTGGTGTTGATCTTCTTTTTGAACCTTTTCCTTAAGGCTGTTATGTTCAATGCACTACGAAAGACAAACTCTTCTCTGTCCCAATGGTGAGTGTATTCGAAATGGACGTTGTTTTCTTTGCAGTGTTCAGCCACTTTGTTGTGGGAATAATTTCTGTGGAAGGGCATTTCACCAAAATGAAACCTATCCAACTCTTCCATAAACTCATCTGCTTTCTTTACTCTGGTAAACTTATAACTCCCTAACTTGAAAGGCAAAGGGGGATAGGCAGACTTCTTATGTTCAAATAAAAAGCTTCCTATGCCATCCAGGAAGACTTGCCTAACTGCCTCTTTATGAATGATGTAGTATGTGCCGTATTTGGGTAGTAGGGAGGGTGCTCTTGAGCCTCCAAATATTCTGAAGTAGAGCCCATCCTCAGTCAGGAAATAATCTGCATATTCTTCAATTACCTGCAATGCCTCTTCTGACATGCAGTCACATTCTTTCAGGAAAATGAGAGTATACAATGGCATGATAAAATGTTCACAGACCTCCCGGTAGTGACTGTGATACTTGTGAGCCCACAGTGGCCTGTATGCAGAGTAAACAGGCATCCTCTCCCTGTCCCAGATGCACCTTAGGCTGGGAAAAGGTTGATTGCACAGTATACAATCAACGAGTATGGAACTCATGTAAAATTCTAACCTCTTTTGGGACACTCCTCCCAAAGCTGAGGCCATACAAGCTGAAAGACTATTTGACACTATGTTAGCCCAGTTGAAAATGGTCCCCTGGGTCGCAACATAAAAAATAATGGGCATCCACTCCATTTTGAAGCTTTTGCCATGTGCTCTTCCAAAAATTTTGTTGAGCATTAAGGCAATGAACCTATACGGGGTCCTCAAGCTCATTGTGTCATATTCTCCCGTTGGCCTGGTTCTAAAGTTTCTTCCAGACAACAGCATTCTTTTGAGGGTCTCGCCGAGATCCATTCTGATGTTTCTCAACCAATCATCAGATAAAAATATTTGTGCTTCTGGCAGGTGGTAGGCCAGGGCTATAGGCAGCATAGCCTTGTTTGTCAGCATTTTCAAGGATCATAGTGGTTACATCTGCCCGGGGCAGAATCCAACCAATCACCTGTCATATATGAAATTATAATCATTAAGCCATTTCTAGACAAGTTGCAAACATTGAGACAACAGTGTGCAGTGTTTTACCTCATTTGTGTTTAACATGACGGAAATTTATTAAATGAAGCAAATATGTGCAGGCTAACACTTCTGTCTAATACTAAAAACAGTTCCAACAACAAATATCTAGTGGGAAACAAAATCTACATTAAAGTGAAGGGACCTCGGGCTCTCTGTGGGCGCCATGATCATCGTGTTGCGTGGAATACAGGGGAACTTATTCAAGTTTTCTACGGTGCGCCTCAACAAAAATACCACCCATGCACCCTATGGTCAATATAACGCTGTGCGGTGCTATACAACCCCCAACCAGCTCGGGTTCGAAACCAACCACGAATCAGGTCGCTTGAAACAGCGCGGCTTTGGTTTGAAGGAAATGGGAAACACAAAAGGGGGCAACCAGTCTAACATCACAGGGAGGCCATAAACGACCCTTCCCAAATAGCCTATCATCAAACGGGGCAGACTGGTGCAAACAGTGTAACGGCCATCTGCACCAATCTCCCCAACCATTAAGCGCAGGGTCGAAACGCATAACGACTGTGGAGGAAAATTATCCTGTGGACCAAAAAAAATGCCCCCACTGACAGCTATGCTACAAGCCCCCCCGCTATATATGCATGTAGATAACGAGGCCAAGGGAAAACGGCCGTAGAAAAACCTAACCGTAGAAACATCAACAAAACGCTTCGAACGGAACGTGATAAGCAAATAAGAGCCTACCTGGCAACGCTGCGTGACCGGCGGGAAGAGGACTGTTAAGCTTCCATGGTTGCGCCACCTGGAAACGAGGGTACACAGACAACGGGGGTCCTTGCGAGCTTGAGCGAACAACAGCGCATGACAACGACAATGCACGATAGTTGGAAATAGCAATAGAATAATCCAAATGCCCGACCCCATATATATATGGTCAACTATGAGCGGCGGGAGAAATATCGGACTGCGGAAACATAAGGATCGGAGGTCGCAAGAATATCTCTTTCCGCAACGTCGGGTGGTAAAACAACTAAGATAGCCGCCGAGACATCCGCATCGGAGCTCGCAAGATTAATCGTCGGAGCGATAGCGAAAGAAGGAGCTGCAACATCATAATCATAAAGGACAAACATTCCGCAATAGGCAAGGTCTAAATCGGAGGAGAAATCAACTAACTTACCGGAAGGCTAGCGCTTTTCGCAGCCGCAACGGCGGAAGCCCAAAACTCAAGGATCGATGACACAACAAAGCGGGGTTGAAAAGTCAATGTATCGGGGAACTTCACAATCTGTTGTCCGCAACTGCGGAGAACGTAGAAGCAAGATGATTCGACGCGAAACCCAAAAATCAGCCGATTGAGACAAGTGCATCGGAGAATAATGGCGAAGACAAAGCTGATTGTTTCTCCACAACGGCGGGAGTCCAAGCAAATGAACTTCCGACTCAAACACTTGACAACACATTCAAAGGCAATGATAAGCTTAAACAAACAACAGATCATTTCAGGCATTAGAAAAAATATTTCTGAAGAATAATTAGATCCAATCAAAGAAGAAAATCAAATCAATATAAGCAAAAGGAGGGTCCCAAAAAATTTTGAATTTTGGGAAGATGTTGCAGCTGCAACAATTGGCGACTACATGGTGAACCTCAGATTTCTGACTTAACTTCTTCCCAATAAAATACTGTCTAGCTCAAAAGTTGAATTCTCCTAGATGCTTGTATTCCTAAGCTAGCCAACCCCATGCATTTAAATCATTGAGAAGTATTTCATTCTTTGGGTAGTGAGCATACTCAAAATATTTGCAAGTCTGAATAACTCTTTTGAGGCCTAATAAGTGAGATTTATTTTATCCCTGTCCTTAGGTATTTTTTTGCTTGAACACCACAGGATTGTAACATATGGTAAACAGCATTATCCCTTTGTTCCTCATTCCCATGCCAAGTGCACTTTTGTGCCATTTGAACTTTAGTTATTGTGAGTCCTCCATCTAACTTTCTTTTTGAATTGTATCCAGGCTCCTCTATCCATAGTGTCCTTTTGTGTGAGAGAAGAATTTACTTTTCACCTCACGGACGGAGAGGAACTTTTGGCCATTTGAAATTCCTGCTTTTGATACTTTGCTTTGACATGTATTATTTCTTCAAGGAGTCTTTACTCTTGATAGCTTTTAGCTTTTCAGAAATTATGGCATGGGATCATTTATATATGATATATTGTTTACCTTGCTTCCTTTCCGTGGGTCCTTCGCTATCACTCCCTTGGACATTTTAGATGTGAAATGGATGGAGCCTCGAAATAGTATTCTAGACCCCTTAATTCTGAATAATTTACCAGGGATTAAGTAGACCTTCAATGAATGCATGGCCAAATAGGAACACTTCCCACTAGAAGACATTCGATTGGTTAAACACACAGTCTTTTGTTCAAGATTTCAGTTAATTAAGAACCCTAATGTTTCCATTGCAACCAAAAGTTTGCCTCTTTATTCAAAATAAAAAGAACTAGTAACAAAGCGTTAAACCAAAAGAAACAGCATCAATTTATTTATGTACAAAGTGAAAAAGAAAAATGTGTGCCCACCCTTAACAAAAATATTCAATCCAACGAGTTCAAGGGCTAGGCTGTAGTGTTGGCCAAAAACCTATCCATGGTCTAATTGCACCATTTTTCAAATCGAGACCATGTCTACTAGTCTACAATCATTCTTATCAGCCTGAGGCAGTTGAAGGAGCTCAGGCTCAGTGTCAATCATAGAACTAGCCTTTCTTGTGGTATGATATCTTAGTTCAAGCTCTGTTAGATAATTTCCCAGGACAGAACTAGCAGATTCATTACCTTCCCCCAGCTTAGTGACAGAATGCTTCATGTAAGGTTCTCTCAAAATTTTAATCTGATTTGGGGTACCCTTGAGAGGTAACCATAAATGAGACCAGTCTGAAGCAAAATAACCCTTTAACCTAGCAGACTAATCTCGGTTAAGAATAAGCCCATATCCATCTGGTATGTCAGCCACCATAATGTCAATAAATTGACATATTTTGTTATTTGCAGATAAGCGAATGAGAACATTCTTTATTTCTCCCACTACTTTGACACCTGTCCTATCTAATTGCACTACTTCCCAGGCTGTGGGCTCTGGCTATCGATTAATCTTTTTGCAAACTTCAAGTGGCATAACATTCACCGATGACCCAGAATCTACCAAGCAATTATGCACATTATGATTCAGCATTTCTAGGGTCAAAAGAAAAGGCGGGGCTTTAGCTTTTTCTTCCCAACTTGGTTCTATGTCTTCTTCTCCTGGTTGGTTTTGAGTGGGTGTACCTTTTTTTAGCTCCTCAATTTTTTCAGCGTTTCCTTCATTAACATCTACCAGTCCCTCCATAAGTTTGACAGGCTCGTTGATTGGCTTTGTTTCCTGGTTGACAGTAGGGACTTCAAGTGTTTTATCCTCAACATTGGCATCTACCTGTCTCTTGACATTCTTTTGCAATTTTCTAATCTTCGAAATTATTGCATGGTCTTTAATTATTAGCCCCGTATCTTTTGTTGCTGTTGGTGTGTATTCAGATTTAAGATTGTTTTCTTCTGTGTCGAAAAGCAAAACACCATGCCATAAAAACATGGTATCATCTTCTTGTCTCTCTATGGTCTGGTTATTCTTTTCTTCTTTACCACCGTTCTTAGTCAATTTAGAGTCCAACAGCTGATTCATAAACGATGTCACCAAATTTAACCATTGAGGACACTTCTTTTCAAAATGAGGTTGTTGGTGAAAAGTGAAAAAGTTGTCCCCCCCTACCTCTGTTATATTCATTGATGCTGAATTTAGTGGAGGGATCTACAATTGGTTGTTATCCTCCCTTTTTTGGTAGTATGGTTTATAAGTTTTCTGAACTTCCCTTTCCTTCTCCAGATCTATTATTCGGTTGGAGAGTTTTTGAATCATTTTCAGCATTCCCTCAAAATCATGTGATTGCTCCTCTTTAGGTCTAGACATCAATAAGGCTCTCTTCTCTGCAGTCTTTTCTCTCGGTTGCTCGGGATAGTCTTCTATACTTTCCTTTTCAGCCTCTACCCTTTCTGCTTCTTCATAAGTCTCTGTCAACGTAGGTCGAGCTTTCATTTTGGCAAACATGGCCAGCTCAGGTCCTAGGGCTGAGGTATAATATTCAATTAGGACTTTGTCTGAGGGTCTATCAGTTTCAGAAAAGTTCTTTAGGTATGTTGAAAATCTTTGAGTGAAACTATGTACCTTCTCGTTCTTTTCTTTTTTTAGAAAACCAAGACCTTTCATTAGAGAGGCATGTGTCTTTTGGGCTGCATATTTACTTCTGAAAATCCTTTCGAAGGTGTCCCAATCAGGAATAGAGTTTGTAGGCAAACCGAAATACCAGGATGCTGCTGCTCCTTTAAGGGTATGCAGGAATAATCTACAGACAACATCTTCGTACTCCCCAGCCCTTAACCCTTCTACTGCTAAATAAAAACTTTGCAAGTGGTCATCTACAGCAGTCTTTTCATCAGGATCAAACTTAGGCAGTAGCTTTTCAAAAGATTGAGGTAGGTTATGCAATGTAGGTGTGAGGTTCAAAGGTGATCTAGCTCTCCAAGCCGGTAGAGGGTTGAGCTAATTCACATTTATACCAGCCATGAGCAAAGGTGAACGAACAGGAGTCTGAGTAAGAAACACCGTAAGATGAAACCGGGCTTACTTGCTTCAAAGGTAGAACCAAAACCTGTAAGTACTTGGGTTAGGTCAAAAGCTTCCAAATATCTGCTGGTGGGGTAATCTTGGGAAAATAGGTTTCCTCGGCCAGCCATCCACTAGCGGCCCTCCTTCTAGCGCCAGAAACTGTTGAGGCCTGGAAATTCGCAGGCAACAACAGTAAGGGATTCTCCCCAGTCCACATTCCCAACTAGCCCGTGACTGTTTGGTGTAGGGAATCCATCTGGTTTGCGGTCCGGCTACTGTAGGTCAAGTAACAAAAAGAGTTTACCGGTTGCGGCTCGGTCCACCGTATATGTTTTTGTATTTTTTGACTTAATGTATGATATGCACATGCCTAATTAACCATGCAGGGTGATAAGGATGCAGAGAGTAGTCACAATGTGATGCGCAGGTTCTTACCTCTCGTCTTAGAACTCACAAGCATATAAATCACATGTAAAGTAATGAAGCAAAACTAACTATCTACCTATCCCCGGGGAGCCGAATTGTAACTTATTTATGAGTAATGTATATTGTGCATGCATTATAAAGAGAAAATACAAATAGATGATGTTCCTTCCCACAACGCATGAACGATTAAGATATTTAGACAATCAGATAGCTAATTGTTTATGAACAACATTCATTACTCATGGTGGTAATTTCACAGAATAAACCAGAAATCATTCAAACAAGAACATAGGCTCTAAGAGTTAGAACGATCTCACAGCTAATGGACAAAAACTGAAAAAACGAAATAGTTCATCTTTCACCAATCCATAGCATAACATTTGAACATCCCACCAATATTTCTCCGACAGGAAAAAAATAATTCTTTATTGCAAAAAAAAGTAGTTCTTCTTACAATCTCTCGTTCCTTGTCTAACTAGGAAAAAGCCCCTTGTTCTTTCAAGTTCTCTATATTTATACAAAAGGATGAGACTGTTGGGCTGCCCACAAACTAACCCTTGGGCTTCCCAACTCTTCGCCTCCCAAATTTTAACTTTCATTAAGTGTTTACAAAATTGTTACATATTACAAAAGTGAACCATCATTCACGAGGAGGGCCCCACTTGAGAATTCAGAAATTTCTTCCACACCAAAGGCTCAGGGGCGATGCCTTCAAACTCACAAGGTTCCAAAAAATGAATGTTTATCTCAAACTTTGCAGCTTGGTTCTTGATGGCCTCAATTCTAGCCGCACTCAAACAAAGTTGATCCTCCAATAGCTGCACACTGATGGCGGAATGATCTACTTCACTCCTTAAGATCTGGTCGTCGAGGGCCTTAATGTGCTGTATTTTTGCTTCCTCCTCTTGATACCTCTTCTGCAAAATCTACACAAATGAGTTGTGGTCCGGAAAAACATCTAGCCTCTGCTCAGCTTCTACTTGGCACCAGTTATAGGTAATCAGGAGCCTTCCAAAGAATTCTGTGCATGCTCCTTTCGTCTTTCTAACAACCTTTTTGAAATCCTCTGTTGTGTTTATAGCAAACTCTAATAAGTCGTAATCCTACTTAAGGGCCTGTCGATCTTTCGAGGGCAGCTCTGCAGGAGTTTCTTAATTATTTTCCACCCTTGCCATTCTTGCTGTCAGGACGTCCTGAGATCTATCAATAAAATAAGAGGGGTCTCCAGAATCTCCTCTAATCGACCATCTACTTGCAAAAATTTGCATCTTTCCCCTTCTATAGCAGTCTGCAGCTGAAGCATCTTGGCCTTTTGTGCCAGCACATGTTCCTTGAAAGGCTGGAGACTAACCTGCTGCTCTTTTGCTTCCTGTAAAGTTGTTGTCAAAGAAGTGATCTGCTCTTGAAGTTTTGTCTCTTGTTCTTGAGACTGCCTCTCACTTGCCTCCAAGGTGGTTTTTTGCAGCTCTAAGTCTTCTATCTTTCCCAGCAGCTTTTCCTTCTCCACCCTTAGCTCTTGATACTCTTGTTGCACTCTCTCCAGACACTATTGTGTAGTTTCCATAGACCTCCTTTCTGCTTGGAGAACCTACAGTTCATCCTTTGAAGACCTCATCTCTTTTTGCATGTCCTCATATTTTCTCTTCAGCTTACTGTTTTCTTCTCTCTCCTTTCTCAATGTGTCTTTCAGCTGAGAAGAAGACTTCTTGGATTCCTCCAGATCTGTCATTATTTTGTCCACATTATCCTCCACAGTGTGGATCAATGCAGCTCCTGCTCGAATAGTGAATCTGGGATCTTGGTCTGTTCCATATACAACGGTTGTATCTGTTATCATCTTCCCGGACAGACCTCCTGTTTCAACCTTCTTTTCAGTTCTCTTCACTATCCTCTTTCTTTCCTTGTCATAGAAGACAGTATTAAAATCAGGGATTTTTTCCCCTATCTTCTGTACAAAGGGGACCAGCTTAAGTGTGCGGACCATAGACTGTCCAGGTGTGCTGACAGCAGGTACTTCTTGGTCCTGAACCTCGGGGTTCTCCACGTCCTGGGTATAAATGTCAGTTGTGTCAGAGGCTGACTGTTTTGTCGCTGTTTGGGTCAGCTTCATCCTCTCTGCTTCTTGTTTCTGAAGCTCCTCATCAAGCTTCCTTTTCCTTTCTTCTTCTTCATTTCTCGCATCTTCTTCTGCTTTTTTGGCTGCCTCTTGGGCAGCTCTTCTTTTTTCTTCATGTTCTCCCTGCAGCTTCTTGGGCCAACCTTTGGGCTTCTTCATTTCTTTTCTTGGCTTCTTCATTGGCTTTTGCTTGTTCATCCTGCCCCTTCCCACCTTTGGTGGTGATTTTCTTTTTGAACCTTTTCCTTAAGGCTGTTATGTTCAATGCACTACGGAAGACGGACTCTTCTCTGTCCCAATCGTGAGTGTATTCCAAATGGACGTTGTTTTCTTTGCAATGTTCAGCCACTTTGTTGTGGGAATCATTTCTGTGGAAGGGCATTTCACTAAAATGAAACCTATCCAACTCTTCCACAAACTCATCTGCTTTCTTTACTCTGGTAAACTTATAACTCCCTAACTTGAAAGGCAAAGGGGGATAGGCAGCCTTCTTATGTTCAAATAAAAATATTTCTATGCCATCCAGGAAGACTTGCCTAACTTCCTCTTTATGAATGATGTAGTCCATGGCGTATTTGGGTAGTAGGGAGGGTGCTCTTGAGCCTCCAAACATTATGAAGTAGAGCCCATCCTCAGTCAGGAAATAATCGGCATATTCTTCAATTACCTGCAATGCCTCTTCTGAGATGCAGTCACATTCTTTCAGGAAAATGATAGTATACAATGGCATGATAAAATGTTCACAGAACTCCCAGTAGTGACTATGATACTTGTGAGCCCACAGTGGCTTGTATGCAGAGTAAACAGGCATCCTCTCCCTGTCCCAGATGCACCTTAGGCCGGGGAAACGTTGATTGCACAGTATACAATCAACGAGTATGGAACTCATGTAAAATTCTGACCTCTTTTGGGATACTCCTCCCAAAGCTGAGGCCATATAGGTTGAAATACTATTTGACACTATGTTATCCCAGTTGAAAATGGTCCCCTGGGTCGCAACATAAAAAATAATGGGCATGCACTCCAGTTTGAAGCTTTTTCCATGTGCTCTTCCAAAAATTATGTTGAGCATTAAGGCAATGAACCTGTACGGGGTCCTCAAGCTCGCTGTGTCATATTCTCCCGTCGGCCTGGTTCTAAAGTTTCTTCTAGACAACAGCATTCTTTTGAGGGTCTCGACGAGATCCATTCTGATGTTTCTCAACCAATCGTCAGATAAAAATATTTGTGCTTCTGGCAGGTGGTAGGCCAGGGCTACATATCTTGGGCTATAGGCAGCATAGCCTTGTTTGTCAGCATTCTCAAGGATCATAGTGGTTACATCTTCCCGGGGCAGAATCCAACCAATCATCTGTCATATATGAAATTATAATCATTAAGCCATTTCCGGATAAGTTGCAAACATTGAGACAACAGTGTGCATTGTTTTACCTCATTTGTGTTTAACATGACAGAAATTTATTAAATGAAGCAAATATGTGCAGGCTAACACTTCTGTCTAATACTAAAAACAGTTCCATCAACAAATCTCTAGTGGGAAACAAAATCTACATTAAAGTGAAGAGACCTCGGGCTCTCTGTGGGCGCCATGATCATCACGCTGCGTGGAATACAGGGGAAGTTATTCAAGTTTTCTATGGTGCGCCTCAACAAAAATACCACCCATGCACCCTATGGTCAATATAACGTTGTGCGGTGCTATACAACCCCCAACCAACTTGGGTTTGAAACCGACCGCGAATCAGGTCGCTTGAAACAGCGCGGCTTTGGTTTGAAGGAAACGGGCAACACGAAAGGGGGAAACCAGTCTAACATCACAGGGAGGCCATGAACAACCCTTCCCAAATAGCCTATCATCAAACGGGGCAGACTGGTGCAGACAGTGTAACGGTCGTCTGCACCAATCTCCCCAACCAGTAAGCGCAGGGTCGAAACGCATAACGGCTGTGGAGGGAAATTATCCTGTGGGCCAAAAAAAACACCCCCACTGACAGCTACGCTACAAGCCCCCCCACTATATATGCATGTAGATAATGGGGCCAAGGGAAAACGGCCGTAGAAAAACCTAACTGTAGAAACATCAACAAAACGCTTCGAACGGAACGGGATAAGAAAATAAGAGCCTACCTGGCAACGCTGCGTGACCGGCGGGAAGAGGACTGTTAATCTTCCACAGTTGCGCCACCTGGAAACGAGGGTACATAGACAACGGGGGTCCTTGCGAGCTTGAGCGAACGACAACGCACGACAACGACAGTGCACAATAGTTGGAAATAGCAATAGAATAATCCAAATGCCCGACCCCATATATATATGGTCAACTATGAGCAGCGGGAGAAATACCGAACGGCGGAAACATAAGGATTGAAGGTCGCAAGAATATCTCTTTCCGCAACGTCGGGTGGTAAAACAACTAAGATAGCCGCCGAGACATCCGCATCGGAGCTCATAAGACTAATCATCGGAGCGATAGCGGAATAAGGAGCCGCAACATCAAAATCATAAAGGACAAACATTTCGCAATAGGCAAGGTCTAAATCGGAGGAGAAATCAACTAACTTACCGCAAGGCTAGTGCTTTTCGCAGCTGCAATGGCGGAAGCCCAAAACTCAAGGATCGACGACACAACAAAGCGGGGTTGAAAAGTCAATGTATCGGGGAACTTCATGATCTGTCATCCGCAACTGCGGAGAACGTAGAAGCAAGATGATCCGACCCGAAACCCAAAAATCAGCCGATTGAGACAAGTGCATCGGAGAAGAATGGCGAAGCCAAAGCTGATTGTTTCTCCACGACGGCGGGAGTGCAAGCAAATGAACTTCCGACTCAAACACTTGACAACACATTCAAAGGCAATGATAAGCTTAAACAAACAACGGATCATTTTAGGCATTAGAAAAAATCTTTCTGAAGAATAATTAGATCAAATCAAAGAAGAAAATCAAATCAATATAAGCAAAAGGAGGGTCCCAAAAAATTTTGAATTTTGGGAAGATGTTGCAGCTGCAATAGGTTGACAAACTAAATAATATAATAAAATAAATATTTTTTTTTTTTTTTTTAAACTTAGATGGAGAAAAGTTAAAGGTTANACTTATTCAAATGTCTATTAATTTAAATATAGTAGTTGAAAATATTCAAATGAATAAACAGGGAGGTCAATTGGATAATTAATAAGTAATTGTTTTAGTTTAAAATATAGTTAAAACTAAAAGAAATAAAATTAAAAATATATAAGAATAATTAAATAGAAAGGGAAAAATAGAAAGTGGAGTAAAAAGAGGAAAATAAGGGTTTGACTTAATGAAAGAAATCTTAAAACCCTAAAAGGGGGAGGGGTTAATTGAGAAAAGATAGAAAGGTAAGTATTCATAACATATTAATTAATTAATTAAAAAGAATAAATAAAATAAAAATAAAAAACCTAGGGTGAAAAAGTAAGAAACAAAGAGTAGTGAATAAATGAGTAAGGTATCAATGGTGAGTAAGTTGATAGATCAGCGATCTCCAAGATTGACTTAGTTTATAGTCATCTTCTAGATTAAAGTTGTTAAGATGTTTTTCAATTTCAATGGCTTCTGTAATTAGTCTTGATGAATAATGAGAAGTGGAGGCAAGGATGTTAGTAAGCATGATTCTTTGTTTAAGAATTATGAAGATATTTTGGTTGGAAACGGTTCTAATGATATTGAGGACTCTGTTGGTTTTCTGAGTGATGGGTTATGTTTGGCATGGCCTATGCATTTAATTTCCAATTTTGTGAATAATGATTAGGCAGTCTCCCATGGTGCTAATGTTGATTTTCTTTAGGAGATTCAAGTTGATAGTGTAGACACTGGTAACGAAAGTAATCACTCAAAAGATTCAGATATGGCTTAAGTGTCTCAGGATCCTATAAATGAAGGCTTGAATTTAGTGGAAGATGAGCTGGTTAATTCAACTTGTGCTCATTGGAGACTTCTTCAGACTCTGATTTTGTTTTAGAAAGTGAACTTACTCCTTCTGTGGATATGAGCTCCCAAAATTACTTCAGTAGTTAATTTTATGTATGAAGTTCTTTTGTCTTTTTCTGCTCTGACAATTTGTCATACTTTATAGTTGGTCGGGCATTTTTTGGATTTTGGAGCAGAACCTCTTTGCTCAGGATGACTGTGATTAAGGGTTTTTCAAATTTTCACTTAGACTTTCTTAAATACTTGTATTGAAGGAATTATGTAACTTTTGTTGATCTTCAATCCAGCGTTTTATCAATAGATCAATATATGCTTTTTGTTAAAAATAAATAATCATACATAGCAAATATAGGAGCAGGAGATCCAGAGCAAGTAACTTATAGAGTACCATTATATATGAAAGAAGTCGATCCATTAGCAGCATATCCACTAGTAACGTATCCATATCTACCAGTATAAGCATTACCCCCATTGATAGGACACTTCATATCCAATCGATCAGCAATTCCATGTTGTATTTTCGCACTTTTCTACTCCATTATGTTGAGGAGCATAACTTGTAGTAGGGTGCCTCCTTATTCCGTTCTCTTTGAAAAAAAATGGAATTCACTTAGAATTAAATCCCCCCTCCCTCTATATGTCTACAAAATCGAATTTCATAACTATGTTAATTTATGTTGTGTAATGCAAGGGATACTAGTGATCATCTACTTATTAGAAATAGGAGTTGCCTTAATTCATTGTGAAAATGTTTTCTTTTAACCAATTTCACTCCTTAATTCTTCATTATTAAGGCATGGGTTACTCTTTATGGTCTATTTATGCTTTTTATGGGGCTTGGTTGCATAATAATCTCCATAAAAATCTCCTTGATTGATTCGATCGTCACTTCTCATAAACTACACTACCAAAACCTTTGATTGAATGGACAACAATTGACACTCAAACTTTGACTATGATTGTACTTCCTCTAGCCATCTAATTAGCATATACCCATTTGTAGTTATCATTTCTAGTTGTATGTGACTATGAACACTATGATTGTGCTTCCTCTAGCCATCAAATTAGCATATACCCATTCGTAGTTATCATTTCTAGTTGTATGTGACTATGAACACTATGATTGTGCTTCCTCTAGCCATCAAATTAGCATATACCCATTTGTAGTTATCATTTCTAGTTGTCTATGACTGTGAGCATGTTCATGTTTTCCAGTCTTCCTCTTCTAAGGAATGGACTATGGTGCTCCGCGACCAAAGATATTTCAAATTTGAATTTATTAAACATAACCGGGACCACTAGATTGGATCTCTTGCTTTTTCAATACAAATCTCCTTGACCTTGGACGTCTGTTACAACCATATCCGGTTGGACTCTTAATAGTCGAATATGACTTTCATGTTTAATAATAAAATAGGAATAATATATTAGATGATGATATAAAATTACAATAAGCTCGCCTTTATATGGCTTGAGCAAGCATAGTGAAGGGTTACTCCCTTTCACTAGTAACCTAATGATCTATATTTTTATAATTGATAATATTAATTAAATATTCACAACATTGCCTCCCCCTTGGGAAAAGCTTTGTCCTCAAAGATTGAGTATTTTCCTAATGCCGTCCTTCATTTTGATTCGATATCGGTATTAGAATCGGACGAGATTTCTTGTGCAGAGACTTGCACTTCCTTTCCATTGATGATTCTTCACTATATTGCCTAATTGTTCCTACATTTATGGCGAGGGTTCCAGTCATCACCGCATCGACGACGTATGTTTTTCTTATTTTTTCTATTATCAGAGTAATTGTTAGATGACTTCGACCTATTTTCCATTTCATAGGCGTATGATTGAGGTTTGCGGCATTGATGGTTGGGTGAACAAATATATTCACAGTACCTACATTATGTCTCTTTTTCTTGTTGATAATGGTTATCGCCTCTTGTTTTTATTCCTTCCAATTTGCGTTATACGACTTTTGCTTTATGTATTGCTACTTCTACGTTAGGTATGTCATGTAATTTTAACTCTTTTTGGAGGTATGGTTTAAGATCTCCTAGATATGTTTCGAGTCTTTGTTTGTCAGACAACCCAAATACTCGTGTCGATAAGGATTCCCACTGAAGTGTGAATTCCTCAATGCTTTCGACCTGTTGTAGTCTAGTAAGTTTACTGAAAAATTCATCTTCTTTGATTCCTTGAAACCGATTAAAAAAATCATTTTTGAACAAGTTCCAGGTGTAGGAAAAATTGTCTCTCTTCCACCATAAGTACCAATTATAAGCATACCCTTCCATATGCATTGACGCATATTTCACCTTCTCCTATTCAGATTGAATATTGTAAATTTCGAAGTATTCTTCTGCTTTGTTTATCCAAGCAACGCATTGGTCTTCACTTCCATTGTATTTCGACAACTCTATTTTTGCCTTAGGTGGGTACACTATGTAAGGGTGATATTGATTGCCTTTTGCTTTACGATTTGATGGTGGCTCGGAACTACTGGATGATGCAAGTGACATATTTGAACTGCTTTGTTGTTGGCGGTGATTTTTAGCCTTTTTATTCTCTACTATCTTACTAATAGCTTCTATTTTGTTGTTTAATCGTGCCTCCATATCTAGTAGTACTTTTGTTTCTATCTCTTGCTTCAGGGTCGCATTGTTAATCTTTATTTCTTTTTGCAATTCTTCTTGATTCTTGGCAAGTGCTTCCTATGTGGAAATATGAAATGAGGAATCTAGCATGGATGGACTGTTGACTTGGTCTGTCATAGGCATTAGCCTTTGTAACACCTCCATTAATGTATGATGGCTATGGGTCATGGTGCTCAACTTCTGGGTTATGGTGTTTATGTTTTGAGTCATAGTACTCATTTTGTCATCCAAGTCTTTTTGTTTTTCGTTCAAAATGTCAAAATTTTCATCCAGCCTTCTTTCTAGTACCAGAACAACTTCGTCTTTGATTTCTTTTTTAAGCACTGTATTGTTATTTTTCATCTCTTCCTTCAAGTTTTTTTGGTTAGCGATGAGGGATTTGATGTCCTTATCCATTTTTTGGATTTGCTCTTTCAGTTCCGCCATGGTCTTGGACCTTGTATGCGGAGGTGTGTACTTTGACACTATTATGGCTTGTGAGGGGTGAAAACAACTTTTACTAAGGATGGAGAGATTTCAAGGATAATAATTAATGATTGTAATAATTATTATAAAAAAAACTTTATTTTATTATTTGTTTTATTATATTAAAAGAAATTGAAATATTATAAATATATTATAATATTTTTTTTTTTTGCAGTTCGTGGAGGTGAGAACGACGGTGCGCTGAGGAAATGTAACTGAGGCTGGTAGGTCAGCAGGCGGACCTAATGAGGGCAGCACATGGAAATGTGCAGAAGGCTGCGTGGAAGTGGGAGTGCGTGGTTAGGAGAGGAGCTGAGGGAGAAGATGGTGGGGAGGATGGGAATGGTGGAGTAGGCAGGAGCAGTTGGAGTGCAAGATGGTGGATGGGAGGACCATGAGACTGGTGGCTCGCGGGATGGAAGGAAAGAAACGTAGAAGAAGGTGAGGTGCGGGGAAGGTGGGGAGTGGAGATGGAATGGAATGGGGAAGGAGGATGGGGGTGGAGCATGTAGGAGGCGCGAGGGAAGGAAGAGGAGTTCCAAGCTGATGGGTATTGCATGGGGTGCAGGGAGAGCTATGTGGGAGTGAGAGAAAAGGCACCAAGTGTGGATGGGGTGCGCAGATAGATGTTGGGCGAGTGCAGTGGTGGATGAAGGATGGGAGAGTGTGGGTGGGGAAGCGGATGGGATGGGAGAAAAATGAGCATCGATCAGGTGGTGCATTTGGAGGAGGGAAAGTGGCAGCAAAGAGGAAAAACGATGACGGAAACAGGAGCGTGGATATGAGAGAGGGAGGATGAGTCGAATTCGAGCTCAGGCCAAAGGAGCGAATCCACTCTGATACCACTTGAAGAACCTATATCCGTTTAGAGTGTTAATAGTTGAATCTGACTTTCATGTTTAATAATAAAATAAGAATAATGTATTAGATGATGATATAAAATTACAATAAGCTCGCCTTTATACTTCTTGAGCAAGCATAGTGAAGGGTTACACCCTTTCACTAGTAACCTAATGATCTATATTTTTATAATTAATAATATTAATTAAATATTCACAACAATGTCAAAAGAAGTTTTAACCAATAGATAAATTTTATAATCTCAATCCCAATGTTCAAACCTAAACCAATTGAACACTCCCAGAAAAATTGTCGTTAAATAAGGTGCATATCGGATCATTGATTCCAAAATATCGAATCATGAATGTTTTGAGCAAGGTAGTTAGGAATTCAAGTTTATATGATGCATTGGATCATACATCTCTCATCAAAGATTGCATGGATTGTTGCTTTGAGGAAGATTGGCACATATCTATATCAAGAAATAATTTGATGCCTAAAATGTTGAGGATACCAAATCAAATTGTCAGTTGATTAATGTTGCTTTTTGAAGGTCTCTTTGTTGTTGTATATCAAATCCACTTTCAAATACAAATCCCTAATGGATTTCCAAGAAAAAGATGCTCAAGTAGCTTCCCTTAACCTGCAACGTGTTTTGAACTACACATACTTTCTGATAGCATGATCAAATATAGATTAAGAATCAAAAGGTAGATAAATAGAGGGATTGTTGGGTATTAAATCGTTTATAGGGTGATTTCTTAAGTAAATCACCTTGGAATATCTTTGTAAGATGTACAATGAAAATGGTTTTTCCGGCCTTGTTACAAATCGTTCAAATTCACCATGCAACATGAACATTCACCATGGTAAATGAAGCAATGGTCAAAGGTATCGAAAACTATTTGGCACCAAAACTAAATCTGTGATGAAGTTGGGATTGAGGCTAAGCTAAAAATAAAGTAGATCTATGGGTTATGACGAAATCTCATGTACATCTATGAATCGATCTGATATATGTACAACAGAGAACACAGTTTCTCTTGTATATTGCTTGTTATGATTGCTGATGATCTTGATGCAATTGATTTCATATTATCACATCAAGGATTGTTGGCTCCTCGGCAACCATTTTCATGGCTTCTTACATGAATTTAAATATCAGTCCCTTTGGATAACTCCCATGGATACAATCTTTGATACCATGTTAAAGAATAGACACAAGAATAATAGTATGATGACCTACACATATATAGTATAATATATAGTATAATGGGTGATGCCACCTAACAAAGAGACTTGTTGTAGGTCTTAAATCTTGCATGATAATCAGGCAGTCTGAACTAACTTACTTACTTATTGTTAAGGATAAATTATGATTATTCAAAATGAATAATAAACATAATAATATATTATGAAAATGCATAATAACTAATATTGAAATGTTAACCATTACTATATAATTACTATATAGTAATAGTACTAAAAACACCCATACAAAACCATAGTAAGTGTCAAACCAATAAAACCACTTTTTTTTTTAGTAAGCAAGGAAAATTTATATTACTGTATGATACAAAAAGGGTATACAATCATACTCGTCCAGCTGAAAGAGCCGCACTGGACTGAGAATCATCTTCAGAGAGGTAATTCTTTCATTTCCCCCATTCCCCCCTCCCCTTATCTTTCTAATATTCTGGTCATCTAGACCCTATCCCCCATTAACATCATGCCTATCAAAAGGATTACAAATACACGTAGCCTTCTGCCTTCCAGACCAGTAACTGCGCAGGGGTAAATATCTGGTGAAGGCATCCGTACTAATTACCCCTTCCCAACCGAACCCATTACATTCATAAATGCAAAAAACAATGTTCATTAACATACTGATATAACCGGATTGCGCCTGCAGAACCCAGAAAAGCGAATTTTAGACAAAGGCAAGAACCCAAAACACTGCCCTCCACTAGGTCTTACTGGGGTTGTGGATCAACAGGGGATGGCGGCGGCGTCGATGGGTGCTCCCCCATGTTCTCTAGCAAGTCACCCACCAGCTGATCCAGCAATCTATAACCCGTAGCACTTTCATGCTGCCCTTGTCTGATCATAACTAAAGCTTCCCAAATCCCCTGAGCCAATTGCAAGTTTTTCTGAATATCATGAGCCAACAAAATGCACACCATCCAGAATGGACTGGCTTCCAGGGGCCACCCTTGATTATTCTCGTACTCCCTGATGAGCTTGCCCTCATTAACAACTATCATGGCTTCCACCTGAGTCGGGGTCTTTGCCATGTATTGTGCCCCCCAATTTAATTCCATAGGAGTCGGGTACTCTTCCACAAGCAAGGCACCCATGGAAGCACATACTTGTGAGATATTATCCCCCTCCCCTCTTCCACTTTCCCCCCTACGATGCCGCACTCACCATTGATGAGCCATTAAATCACGGAACTTACGATTTCAAGAGGCCTGCATGACAATGTGAGTGAAACAAAGCCTTTCCACTGTGATCCTCTCATGTTCCAAAGAGGCATATATAGCTGCACCCTTGGACCTATTAATGCATCCCACTCTCCTCATCACTGGTTGATGTTTCCATTTCGCACCCGGAGAATTTACGAACTTATAGTTCCTGCGCCATTTTTTCTGCACCAAATCCTTCCCTCCGTGCGAAAGATTGACACCCTATCCCCCATTAAAGGCCACCTAGAACGGTCCATCCTGGTCTTAACAGTCCCAGTACAGAAACTCAAGAATTCCCCACTAGTATGCCCAGAGCGTCTGAACCCTTGTACCTCTCCATACCCCGCAAACTTGAAAGAAGGCATATTTATAAATGCAAGCGCAAAGTCGGATCGTCCTTACCAAATCGGGCATGCATGCCACCCGCCACTTCTGGTTCGTTTTTCTGCAGCCTAGTTCTCCTCGTCGTTAAATAAACTTGAGAGACATTAAAGCCATGTGGAAGGGATATAATGTCACCTTCCTTTACACCTAACACAGGGGTGTGAAGAGGGGCCCCTGCATGTCGGATCACGTGGCCATCCAAGGGCATCCCAGAAGAGACGGGGGGGGCCATGTTTGAGAGAGGAATCAATGGTCAGCAGTGTTGAGGGGATGCTTAGATTGCATCTGTCTTGCATCGGGGCCAGAGTATCGGATAGCTGTTGAGAGCAGCCTGTACCTGTCCTCCCACTATCTTCCGCTGCCATCACTTCGCATTTCTACCACAACTGACCATTTCTCTTGTCGTCGTCTACCTCTGCAGGGAAAGAGGTACAGTTACCAACCCCTTCATTTGCTATGGCGTCTGCCACCCTGTTGCATGTCTGTTTAACATGCAAGAATTTTAGTGCAGGGTTGTCCTTTAGGCAACCACTTAGCATTGTAAACCTGCTCTCCCAATGCCAATTTTTGGAAACTTGGCCTATGGTTGCACCATTCTGGAGCCTCTTGGATATGTTAATGATCACCAGTGAGTCTCCTTCCACTATCAACAGAGTTTGCTTGTTCTAGATTTCCCACGAGACCCCATTTATGAGGCCTTCAAGCTCTACTAGGTTGTTAGTGCTGGAACCTATGTTTCCCCAACAGATGCTGAGAATTCTTCCCTGTGAGTCTCTAACTGCTCTGCCAAACCTAGTCGGTCCTAGGTTCCCTTTTGCAGCCCTATCAAAGTTTAATTTAAAGACACCCTTCAGAGGACTTTTCCAACATTCCGAACTACTCGGCTGCTTGATCATTTTGTTGGGACACGCGTTGTTCACAGGTAATGTCCTAATTCCCCACCCTTGAAGAATTTGTTTTTCACTTGCTTCTGCTGTGTAATCCTCCTACGGCCATTGAGTAAGCGTAACGGTTTCTTTTATATGAGCTTCTATAGTCGCCCAAATTTCTTCCATTCGCTGCTTTTTATTTTCAAAAAATTTCAGGTTCTTGGTTTTCCATATTTCCCAAACCACAAAGCCCAGGAACAGATCCCAGATTCTATTCACTATTTTTTTTTTGAATAAATTCTTAGGCCATTCAATGATTGTTGCGTCAGATCTTCATTTACATCTGTGGTTTTTTTTAAACAGCCCGACACCTTTGTCCCAAATAATGTCCGTTGTTGGACATTCGTCCAACAAGTGGTTTATAGTTTCATTGCTATTTTGCACATGATGCATCTTGATGGTCCCAATATCCCGCGAGCTTGTATGTTATCCAAAGTGAGAATGTGATGCTTAAGAAGGAGTCAGCTAAAAGCGGCAACTTTGGGCCATCATTTCCCCCCCCCCTAGACTTTTCTCCATTTTTCCTCTTTTTCTAGCCTGTGTGTTTCAGTTATCGACCCTATGGATTCTTTAATGTTGAACCTTCCAAGGTTGGAGTAACCCCAACGTATCTTATACAGACCATCATGCCAGGGGATCTTCCTTGAGCATAGTTCCCTGTAAAACTCATCAATGTTCTCTGTAGGTGCAATTTCTTGCCACCAGTATTTCCTTTTCCATGTCCGAAATATTTTGTCAGGGGACTCGGAGTCCCAAAATTCCTTCATCGTTTTCCTCTAACTATTTTGGAGGTTGTATATGAGAGTCGGGACGTCGTCTCAACTATCAATGCTCGCCTCCTGGTTCCAAGTGTCGCTGACCAACTTAGCTGTGCTACCATTTTTTTCCTCCCAGAAACTATGATTTTGGATGATGTTTTAGTTTTCCTGAACCAATTTCTAGATACTAGTGCCCGAGAGGTCCTCCCCAAATCTAATCAACGATTGTTTTGGACATTGAGGTGCATACTTCGCATGCCATAGCTTCTCCCTCCTCTTCATGAGTTATCCACCTCCACCATATCTTAGCTCCAAATTCTTTGTTAACATCTAGAGGGTCACGGAGGCCTAACCCTCCCACTTCTTTGGGTTTACATATAGTTTGCCAGTCCACCAACAGCCATTTTCGGCGACTATCTTCTCCTCCCCACGGAAAGTTCCTTTGAATATTCCTTATTTGCTTTATCACTGGTTTTGGTGCTGCCAAAACCGAGAATAAGTAGAGTGGCATGGCCTGGAGGACTTATTTAACCAAAATGAGTCTGTTGGGGAAGTTTAGGGCTCTGAAAGTCCACTAGATAGGTTTCTATTTGAGCTTGTCCAGAATCTCCTTCCAAGAGACCTGTCTGATGGTCGATTTTGCAAGAGGTGCACCTAAGTATTTTGATGGGAACCCTCCTTCGGACAATCCAAGAATTCTTAGAATATTTATTTTTGTGATTTTCAGGGTATTAAAGAAGTGAACCTGGGATTTTTCCTTATTAATTTCTAGACCGCTGGATTCCAGAAAAGTGTCCAATCCATCCTTTATTCCTCTTACCTCTTGAACCGTGGAAGGGCCCATGAGCATCGTGTCATCAACAAACTATTGATGAGTTTGAGGTTCTATCTCAGCGTCCAAGGTTAGCCCTTCAATCTTATTCTCCATGCGTAAATTCTTAAGCATTTTTCCCATCCCCTCGGCTGCTATAATAAACATAAAGGGGGACAGTGGGTCCCCTTGTCTAATTCCTCGGGAGCCCTAGAACAGTGAGGAAGGGGTGTCGTTAACTAGAATTGAGAAGAAGGACGATGAAACCAGTTTCATGACCCAACCCGTCCAATGGTTCGAGAATCCGAAACCCTAAAGCACACCTGCTAAGAATTGGCAATTCAATTTACCATAAGCTTTAGATAGATCTAATTTCAATAGCAAACCTGGGATTTTCCCAGTTTTGACCGAATGGATGGTTTCGTGAATCAGGGTGATTCCATCCAGAATTTGTCTTCCTTCTACGAAACCTGCATGCTCAAAGGAAATGATTAAAGGAAGCAGGGGACGAAGTCTGTTTGCTATGACCTTGGAGATTATTTTATAAATGACATCGCAAAGGGCGATCGGTCTAAGTTTTTCGAGATCTTTCGTTCCGGTTTCTTTTGGGATAAGCATCATGAATGTTGCATTTAGAGATTTCAGAATATTGCATGTCTTTCTTGAGTCCTCCACCAGAGCCCACACTTCCTCTTTCAGCTAGTCCCAGTAGGCATGGAAGAAGTTGGTAGTAAACCCATCAGGTCCTGGGACTTTATCATTATCCATTTGTTTAATTGCAGTGTCTACTTCTTCCAACTCAATTGGTTTCATAAGCAAGAGGTTATGATCTTCCGTGATAACCCTTGGAATATGCCTCAGTACCTCCCTCTGAGCTTCGTCCCTATACCAGTCTAGTTCCTCCAGGAGTTTATAAAAGTAGGAGTTCCAAATTTAGTTCAAGGTCCTCCTGGGTTTCAGCAATATGTCCTTCTTTTGTTTTCAGTCTAGCGATCAGATTGCCCTGGCAATGTTGAATGGCTGCTTTGTGGAAGAAGCTGGTATTATGTTCCCCTTCTTGGATCCACTTAACTCTATATTTCTGATTCCATAATATTTCCTCCTGTTGTTCTCGTTGGGTAAATTCATGGATCAACGCTTTTTCTTGCTCTCGAATGTCCTCCGTGAAGCCATTCTCCATCCCTCTGATTTGCACCTCTTTGATTTTGCCATCCAACTCCACTTTCGCCTTGAAGATATTACCAAAGGATTCTTTGTTCCACTTCTTGATTTTAGATTTGAGGATTTTAAGCTTTTCTTGGAACTGGTACATCCTCGTTCCTCTAATGGTTGGCATTTCCTCCCACCATTCTTTTATTTTCTCCGGGAATTCATCCTGGAGAAGCCAAAACATTTCAAAACGGAATGGTCTACGCAGGTTGACCCCTACATTGTCCCACTCCAACTTAATAGGACAATGGTCTGAACCAACTGATGGGAAAACCACAATCCTCAGTTCTCCCCCATTCATCATAATGGATTCCAAGACCAGGAAGCAGTCTAACTGACAGGCTATACCCATGTCCCCTGTTCTTTTGTTATTCCAAGTGACGGTACCATTGGTTGTTCTGACATCAACCAATTCAAGTTTGTCAATAACTTCATTAAAATACTCACTGATAGGGTTTATCTGCCTTAACCCACCTTTTTTTTCTTCAAGGTTCCTGACTCGGTTGAAGTCTCCTAGGTTGAAGGACGAACAATCCTTCTTTAGCCTTCAGCTCTTCTTCTGTCAGAGCTTTCTTTTTATCTTCTCTGGCTTGACCCAAACTAGAGCTTGATTCTCCAATAGAGAACATCTTCAAGGTAGGAGTGCTGCTTTGCTCCCTGGTGAGCATATCAGCGAGACAGTTTAAATAACCTAGCTTATACACAATATCAAAATCAAAGTTACTTAGCCAGATAAACCATTTAAGAATTCTACTGTTATTTTCTGCAATTAAATTTTCATTTTTAAAGATACCAGGCATTATCTTCAAGTCTGTTCTAATAGTAAATCTAACGGGTTTTAGGAACAGTATGAAGTGTTGGACAGTCTTTTTGACTCCCAAAATTTCTTTGTGGCTCGACGGATAATTTAGCTCTGCTGCTTTGAAAGATCCAGAGCCGAAACCACAGATATTCTCTTTGCCATTGACTGCTTCCAACAAGACTCCACCCCATGTGGACGAAGAAGCATATGTTTCGATGATCAAGTTACCAGTACCCTGAGGAAAAGATAAGGGTGGCAGCTGCAATACTTTTTCTTTAATTTTCTGTACTGCCTTTGACATTTCGGTTGTCCATTTAGGTGGATTTTTCTTCAGACGTTGTTGTAACAAATGGACATCTGCTGCTTGACCTCTGTAAAAAGGTCTGATGTAATTCAGGCTTCCAAGAAACCTCTACAACTAGGTTTTATCCAATATTTCATTTGGAAAACGACTGAATACCTGGAGAACATGGTTCTGTAGGATTACCTGTCCTTTCTGTATCTTGAAACCAATAAATTCTATCTCAGTCTTTCCAATTTCCATTTTACTTTCTGAGAGGACTAACCCATGTTTATAAACCAATTCATAGAAGTTTTGTAAATGCTTCAAATCATCTTGCAGGTTCTTTGAGCATATAAGAATGTCATCTATGAATACTAGCGCCCAGAGTTTATCACGGAAGATGTCTTCCATTCTTTTCTGAAACTCTGATGGGGCATTATTGATCCCAAACGGCAGAACTTTCCACTGGTATTGTCCATGGGGAACCACGAACGTCATTTTGAACCTATCTTCAGCCTTAATTCCAATTTGATAAAAACCATATTTCAAGTCAAATTTTCTAAAGATAGTACAACCTGCAATTCTCTGCAACAGGCTTGCTTTGTCCGGGAGAGGATACCTTACTTTTTGCAATGCAGCATTCAAAGGCTTGTAATTGACTACTAGCCTAGGCTTACCTCTCTTGATCTCTGAATGTTTATTAACCACAAAAGCTCTACATTCCCAAGGGCTCTTTGATTGTTCTATCAAACCTTTAGCTAATAGGTCTTTAACTTCTTTAGCACAGAATTCTCGTTCTGAAGGAGACATGATTATGGCTGATGCTTTCATAGGTTTGATCTTTTGTAGCTAATCATATGGCAGAGATACAAAATATTTTTCCCTAGTCCAAAATGCATTCGGACTATCTGAACAACAATCTTTGACCAGCTTCTCAAAAATATCTTTCAACATCTTTTCTCCATGCGCATCTGAGAAGGAAATACATCTCTCCATTTTCAAGAGCTGAGCAGCGTTAGTTATATTTACAGGCTCTTTCCTCATGACTGGACATTTCAGAGTAGAATGGAAAGAGATGGGAATAGTAACTGTCTTACCATTCAATATACAAGAGAATGTCATTTTATGAGTATCTACAGAAAATGGACTGACTCTACTCAAGAACTCGGATCCTAATACACAATCATCTAATCTATACAGAGTTAGTTTATCAGAAACTTTATCAAACTGTACAAGGAAAAGTTCAGCTTTAGCTGCAAGGGCTACTGTGTTGCCATTTATTACTGAACCTTGGCCAGATGTCTTTTCCCAATAGTAATGAGGGAGAGCCGAACCTCTAGCTAGGTCGACTTGACATCCTGAATCAATCATGCAGTCCAGAAGGTATGGTTTATACTCATCGGGTTTGAACTAGACTTTTACAAAGAACTTAGGACCAGTGAGCATTGACAGGGATAAGTTAGGAGGGGGACAGTTACTAGGGGATTCTTCTATGGTTACTTTTTTTCTCCTAGTTTGTTCTAAGCTCATTGCTCTGTCAAACTGCTTATTCATTTCTTCATCTGAAGATTGATCTCTTTCTGCTTGGATAATCGTAATCATGCTCTTGAGATATTCAATCACTGTGCATAACTGCTTTAACTGCTGCTGCTTCTCTTTGACCTGCAATCTAAGTAGTGCTTCCTTATCCATCCTGAAGCATTGTCTGTCATCATGTCCTTCAAGATAACTTTTATAGAGCTCAACCAGATTATAGACTGCAGGAGTTACAGTCACCATTTTCCCTTTGCCTTTATCCTGCTCTAATTGCTTAAGCAGGTATTTTTTCTCTTCTTTCAGAGATGCTCTAAGCTGATACTCGAAAGGAGGCGTCTCTGACAATTGCAGATCGATTGCTACAATCTGCTTCTTGATGTTCTGAGATTTAGATAGAGAAAACATATTAAGAGAAAACCCAGAAAAATCAAAATCTAGCTGCTCGAACCCCCCTAAATTTGGTTCTGAATCAGATTCAAACGCGGTTGAAGATGAGGAAGAAGCAAATTTATGCATGGCAGCAAGGTCTGGGTCAGACTCTGAGTCTGAACTGTCATCAGATGGAAGAAACATAATGTCACCAGATGGTGATTCATCAGGCTCTGGCAAATCCCACCATCGCGGATCCAGAGACTCATAGAAAGCGGCAAGCCGAGGCTTGGACTTCTTCTTAGGGCACTTATTCGCCCAATGGCCTTTATCACCGCAGAGGAAACAAACTTATTTATTTGTTTTGGATGTTCTTCTTTTAAGAAATCTGCGGGCTGGTTTGACATACCGAGGCCTGCGATGTTTTGGCTTTCTGTTAAATTGCAAAGGTTTATCTGGATAGTGATATCTTAGCTGACTGGAATAAAACCCTTTGCGTTTATTCTTATGGCACTTACAGGTATCCTGTAAATGACCTTTGTTGTGCGCACCACAACCCCAATCTGGTAATTCAGCTACATTTTTACAAAAAGATGGAGTGAACATATCTTGGTGTCACTTAAAATCTTTGCTAACCCTTTTTTCAAGACAATGTTCCTGCCAAGTTTCTAGGATATGACCATGGAGTTGTGCAAGAGAAAGAGTACAGTAGTTTATTTTTTTATCCTTCATATACTTCTCTACCGCATCAGGAACATGACCTGGAAAGCTTCTCAGGTAATGCTTTAAATAAGCAGGGTCATTAGCTTTCCCTGAAGAGATTAGCAGGTTCTGCATGTAGCAGAAATATTATTCGGCTAGTGAGAGATTACATAGCCGAGCAGACATAAAAAGAGATGCTAAATGATTTGAGATATCATGATCTTCAGCACCATAAAACTTCTTTCCTAGAGCTTGCAAAACTTACTGATCAGCGTCTTCGGCATTTAACATTTCATTCCTGGCATCCTGTGGAAGCCAGCGCCACCATTCGTTTGCGAGACCTGAGAGTCCTGCAACTATCTGTCCTGCTAGCTGTTGGCTAGTCAGGGAAGGATCCTGAGTTCGTTTGGACAGTGTCCAATGAAACATTAATGTGATAGCATCTCTTATCTCAGTCCTGGACTGGCATTTGATATTAAGAACAGGCTGGTCAGGCATCTGGGATATGATATTGTTAATAGCATTGACACCAAAGGAGGTGTTCATCTTTGGGGCTTGAGATGCTTGCGGCATGTCAATGTCGAACTCTGGTTGGGGCTTATGAGAACCAGAAGATTCTGCAAAAGTATTCTTGGTGGTCAGCATATTCAAATACTTTGGTTCTAGGGCTGGAGGAAAGGACTTGAAGTGTCCAATCCATTCCTGGACTTCAACAAAGTCCTCTTCATCACGACCAAAACTGAATCCAGGTCTATTGTCTTCTTCTTCTTCGACTAAAAACATCCCAAATGAGAAACTTCGCTCTAGTTTGGGTTCTGTATTTTTCCTCGGATAGCCTTTTGCTGCTAAGGCATAGGCGGAGGGACTTAATCCTAGAGCCCTTTTCTTTAAATCCTTTGTCTGGCTTATAAGTTCTTCCAGACGGCCTAGTCTCCTTTCTGTTTTATCTGCAGCTTTAGCTATAGCTTCTTTTATCTCTTCAGCATCTTTTAACAGATGATTTAACAATTCTAATCTAGTTTCTATCAAGGCAATCTTTTCTTTTTCTAGCAGAATACCAGATTTTATAGTAAGTAGATCGTTGGCCATATCTTCTAAATTGTCAGCAATCAATTTCTTTTGCATGTTCCCCCAGTTCATCATCTTAACTTCATCTGATACAGATTCATCTGGACCAGAAGATCTATATGGGAGGAATTCTTTTTTAACCGTTCCATCCACTGAGTATTGTCTGAATGGAGTTTCTGGAAGGTTTCTGGAAGGTTTCTTCCTGGATAGAAAGATTTTCTACCATTGTTGACTGTTTCAAATGCATTGTTCTGTCTAGGAAGAGTAAACATTCCAAGACTTGGCCTTTGCCTATGGTGTTCTAGTTTCTAAAGAGTTTTTCTACAGGCTGGACAATCTCTGTGTTGTCCTCTGTGTTCGGAATCATATAGGCCTGTATGAGATGGTGTAGGAGATTGAAGTTCAGCAGGATTCTTTTCCTTAGGTCTTTTGTATAAAGCGGCTGAATTTTCAGAAGATGATACTGAAGAAGATCTTATTAGAGGAGGAGCGAAAGAAGGAGCAGGGGTTGTCTCTGGGAGACGGAAAGAACTTGTTCTGCTGTTAAAGGTTAAGGGTCTAGAAATGGCATTTTTCACAGTTTCTGCATCCCTTAATTCTTTGTATTTAATTTCCCATTTTTGGGGATAGGAAATTCCAGTCCACTCAAAGGTATCTGGTTGTGCTTGTTTAGACTTATCACTCTCCACCACGCTATGCAGGTGCGAGCTCTGATGAACTTTCGAGCGTAAGGGAGGAAGATTGTCATTTCCAAAGTGGACACAGACAAGGCTTTTTAACTGGATTATTTTAGAACAGTTTTCATATGAAACCCCTGAGGAAGGATGTAAGCTTTCAATGAGTTATAGATGTGAGGATCATCTAAGCTTACACTATATTTAGGAAATATTGTTCCATGAGCAGGGCCATCATGCAAAGGCGCTGTAAAGCCACCTATTATAGCATCTGAAAAATTTACATGACGCATATCTACAGCCACACATAAGGAAGAAACAGGAAGATAAGGTCTAACTAAAGGACCTAAACCAAGCTTAATTGCACCAAGGTGTGCATAATTGTAACCAAATTTGATTGCCCAATCAATATGGGATTTATCTAGAAGATTTATGTGTATGGGTTCTTCAGAATCTGTAAACGACACATCTACAGAAGATAACTTATTTTGGGTAGCGGACTTATATTGCCACCAACTTAATTGATAGACATCTTTAGAAAGAATTGTGGGAAGCTCCCAATTCTCTGAAGGATTTGTGTCTTGAATGTGAATATAAGAGGAGTCAGATGTAGAACATTCTGTAGCAAAGGATGAGCGTCTCTCTGCTAATGAAACTAATTCACTTTCATCTTGCTAGCAATCTAGGATAGTGTGAGGGATAGCATCCATCGATGGGTCCATTTGAAAGAGGTTCTGTCTCACTTTAGTCTTGACTAACAGGGATTTACAGCGCCTACTCCACACGGCTATTACCCTTCTCACAGACTACTTTAAACCTCTAAGACGTCACCGATCACTCAGCAGATCATTTCCACCTGCCTACTGGTATACTATCTTTACTAGATTTAAACCAGAAAGATTCAAATGCAGAAGATTATTGACAGATTAACTTATAATAAAGTCAGATTGCTTGGAACACAGAATGCTTGTTATTCAAACTGCTGGCTCTGATACCATTTACGCCAAGATACCCATTTGATGCATACTGCTAACTGTCTGTATGGAAACCTGAAATATATGCTTGCTTTCCTTCACCACAGATTCATCATACCCATTTGATGCATAACCTTGTTGAAGAGCAACCGAATACACATAAGCTTAAGAATACTTGAAATGATTATAAAACTGGGCTTCATACTACCATTTACATTTAGTGAAAGATCTTCCGGGCCTTATAAGTAATCCCACTCATTCTGAGGATAGCTCTTTCATGATGACACATTTACAAGATTAGTAACAAAAATCATGTTGATGATAACATCCAGCAAATTTTCATTTGTCTATCATTTAATTTAAAAAGTTTGAGAGCATCAAGTGAGCAGTTTGCTTTGCAATATTCTGTTTACCAATCGCATCAATTTAATCATGAAAATAATGCAAGAGACATTTCCCTCAGCCTTTGAAAAGGTCAAATATACTATCAATCTCAACGAACTCGAAACTCTATCACTCGGTATTTGGATATCCATCCTGGACAATTTTTTGAACGCGTTTAGCACCTGTGTACTCTGTCACTGGAGCTTGAGCTTGGACCTCTGTGTAATGAGAGCTTAATCATCAAACTCATGCAAAATCGATCAACCAAATTCATTGCAATGCTTCATCTACTTCTTATAGTTTCTTGAAAAAAGAAAACCACCACTCTACATTTGATTAGAGCATATCATATTCTAAGTTAGCATTTAGTATTTTATAGGTATTATAATCACAAAGAATTCTGTTGACATACTTTGCAATAAACTATAATGCTTCTATCTTTAAGAAAAAGAGAAGCTTCATCCATGAAAGGATATCATTCACTCTGTTTTCTCCAAGAGGGAAAGAGAACTGCAAGTTTTCCTTCAAATAAGATACTTGTATCACATGCTAGGAAACATATCAATCGAATGCAATATACTACAGCGTCTTTACAGTTATTATAACCTTCCACAGACTTTTGCAGTGAACCATTTTTTGACTCTTGGCTCCATCACCCAACCATTACAGTTGTAGAGTTGCAGCATCTGAATACTCCGATGGCATTTGATTTTGGGTACCTGACATTTGCTCGACATCTGGATGAATGATAGAATGAGCATTGTCAACATCTTGGCTCTTGAGTATAGCATCCACTAGGTGCATTTTATATGAACTCATAATCATCATATGATCATCGAGCATGTAACCCTGGATGTACTCTTGGGCCCACAATGTTTGGTAACCTCTTAACATCTGTGAAGTTGGAATCAACATTCTTGCTGGCATTTGGCATCGTCAAGGGTTGGGCTGAGTTTTTATACTTTATGCATTAGATATATCCCACATGCATAAGGAATAACTATTTGCTATTTAAAATAAAAGATTTGTTGTGGCTCCTTTTGGGCTCTATTTAGCACCTTTGTGTGCTCTTGGTAAATATGTCGTGGAGTTTGGCTGTGGATGGTGAAACGCTTTAATATTTTTAATAAAAAAATGTTAGTTTAAGAAAAGGACATAATTTCTTCACTAAACAAGGAAAAAAACCTTTTGTGTGAACACTGCTCACATGCTTGGCTCTTGGTAATATGTGTCGTGTAGTTTGGATTAGTGTGGCTTTGGATGATGAATGTACTTTATTTCTTGAAATAAAATCGTTATTTAATAGTTTTTAATAAAAAAATGTTAGTTTAAGAAAAGGATATAATTTCTTTACTAAACAAGGAAAAAAGCCTTTTGTGTGAACATTGCTCACATGCTTGTCTCTTGGTAATATGTGTCGTGTAGTTTGGCTCTGGATGGTGAATGCACTTTATTTCTTGAAATAAAATCGTTATTTAGTAGTTTTTAGAAAAAAAATGTTACTTTAAGAAAAGGACATAATTTCTTCACTAAACAAGGACAATAGGGGAAGATATATTGAGTAAGCCTTTTGTGTGAACACTGCTCACATGCTTGGCTCTTGGTAATATGTGTCGTGTAGTTTGGCTTTGGATGGTGAAGGCACTTTATTTCTTGAAATAAAATTGTTATTTAATAGTTTTTAATAAAAAATTGCTAGTTTAAGAAAAGGACTTAATTTCTTCACTAAACAAGGAAAACAGGGGGAGATATATTGAGTACGAATTGATCCACATGGAAGTTAAAGTAATAAGAGATATATTGAGTATGAATTGATCCACATGGAAGTTAAAGCAATAATAAATTGACCAAATTAATTGGTACACTTTAATTTTTGTAAAAAATTGCTAATAGACTTTCAAGCAGAGAAAATCAGGGTCTTTCTTTGCACGTGCGTTGCCAAAATCCAATTGTTTTGATGGGACAGGTTTTGGTATCAACACCCATTTCTTGGTCAAGCTTTCCTTGTATTTTCTATCAATATTCATTGACCTAAAACCATAAAATAAATCCACAATTAATGTACAAACAAACAAAAAATCCTCAAAAAAAAAACAAAAACTAGTTAATAAATAAGGAAGAATATTGAAAACAAAAAATAACGGAAAGAAAATCACTAATGGGGATACGCAACCATGTTTTACAAAAGTCTACCCCTTTCTTGGTTCAAGTTGCCCCTTGTTTTCTAGCCATATATTTTGATGTAATAGCCTAAGAGAAATCCATCGATAATACAAAATAGAGGCAGAATCCACAAACCAACAAAAAAATAGCAAAATTAGCTAAAAATTTACGAACAATTATGATAAATGGAATAAAATAGAATTAAAATCAGCGAAGACAAATGAAATAATGAAGAGGGAAATAATATGGTTACTAGGATGCAATATTCTTTATAAGAGCATCGATCCATTTACTCCTCATAGGAGCACCAATGCGCCCACACCTTAGAGGAGCACTAGTGCACCCACACCTTAAATAAAAGCGTTGATGCACCCATACAAAAGAGGAGCACTAATGCGCCCATATAGACTAGACAAGGAGTAAGGAGCATCACTGCTCCAAGATCACTGGAGAAAAAACATTATGTTGCATAGAGAAACCTCGTGAACTTGTACATAAACAGAGGTGAAAACCTCAGTTAAAGAATAAACACAATAATGACAGTATGACAGAAAAGGCTAATTAGCCTAGTCTCATTCATTAATATTCACACCAATGCTACAAACTATAGTAAAATGGATGATGGCACCTCATTGAGAGATTTGCTTTAGATCCTAAAATCTAACATCACATTAAGGCTAAGCAATCTTAACTAACTTAGTCGTCGTTGAGGGTAAATCCTTATTATCGTAAATGAATAATACAATTAAAGGTGACAATAAGACTTTGTGATCAATAAGGTAGGACACCATCTAAAATCACCCCCCTCAATCACAAATCTAACTATATATACCAGTTAAGCAATAAACACTAGAGCGAAAACTTATCTGATCAATTTTCAAAAATCCTTGATATGAGCTTCAATTAAAATTTTGCCTGAAATCCTATTAAAATTGGATTCTAGATGGTTCATCTGAATTGAACTAGAAGACACTTGATATTGAATAGCTGACATGTCTAACCATTCCCTGTTACTTGTTACTTGAAAATTTTATCATTTGCCAAAGAATTTAGCTAGAATAAGTTGGCATATTCTACCAATAGGTGAACAAATAGGATCACCATTTTTTCTATCTGTGAACAAATAGGACCACTAAAGCACTTTCTAAATTTAGACAAAATTAGTTGTCAAATAATATCCTAGAAATACCCATTGGATAACTAAGAGAAACTGAGAGGAAACCATATTACATGTTGGATCTTCCCAAATATTGAACATGATTTGAAGAGGAGCTCAGATGCAATGTTGAACTTCCCTAATTTGAATTGTATATAATTGTTGAGGAGCTCAATTGTCTAGTTGAATTTTGGTCGATACAACTTTGAACCTTGAAGCCTATCTATCATTAACAATATTCCCCACTATTCCCCATGTATCTAGTGTGTTTGGATGATCACTAACCATTTTCACTTTATCAATGTACTCCCCCCCAGCCAATATGAAAGAGAGTTTTGAAATGATATATGTTGTGGGAGAGGTCTTTACTCAGCAATTAACTATTCATATAATTGCTAGGTGTTGATGACCATTGCCAAGGATTAAATCATCCATAGTAAAGTTTTAGCCTTATAGCTTTCTTCAATGTGGAACATCTATTTAATGAATGATTCCTCTTGTTGCAATGTTGACAAGGATGGAGATCAAAACAATGGTCATCCATATGACCAACTTAATGACAATGGTTACACTTATCATTATGTTTATCATCAACTTTAATAAAATCTGCATCAAACTTTTCATTTGAAGCTCGCACCTTCAAATTTTCAGCAGCAAATCATGCACTCACAACTGAACTACTTTGGAGTATGCTAGAGTAGGAAAGTTGGTGTCATTTTCATATCCTAAGCCCTCTTAGTTCATTATTGAATTGCAATTGTTCCCAATGTTTGACAATGATTTTGAATTTTGTATTTGTTGTTGTGCTTCCATACATTCATTAATGCTTGTAATCAGGAATATTGCACCTTTTGCAAACAGAAGTTGTTCCTCTGGTCTGAATGGTTCAGATCCAGAACAAATGAGTGAGCAACAAAGGATGAAGACCTTCCCTGAATGTCGTAGACACCCGGAATGCTGCTTCAATAGTGAACCTGTGTACCTGCAAACAGATCAGACATGCAAACACATCAAAGCTACCAGAAAATCATCTTCTTATCCATGTTAGTGACTAAGGAATCTAACAACATGTACATGTGAAATCAAAACAACAGTAATGTGGGACGAAAATCAGCTTTTCATTAAGAATGTATGGAGAAGCTTACAATCGTTTCCTTGGTGTCAACAAGCACCTCCATGAGACAAACACTTCATCCCCATAAGCTCCAACTTTGCTTTCTATGCTCTCCAATGACTTGGGCTAAGTGGTCAATCCAACAGCATAACAATACCTCTATAGTTCTCCCCTAGGTTTCCACTCTAAATGTTGGGATTAAGGGAAAACATGGAAGTTAAGTGTCTTATCACATGGTGGTGACATGATTTAGGTATAACAGAATGCCCCCCAAAGCATGAGACTTAGAGGGATACGATAAGCGAGAGCTTTGAGAGAACAAGTTGTCACTTCAAGGTGAAAATGTCAACTCGGTCGGAGAATGTCGTCTAGTAGGCATCTGTAGTACATCAATACTTTTGACTCAAAGAAACATGTAACCAAATCATGGCTGCAGACCAATACAAGGCAGATCCATGAGAGGAATAAAATACAACGTAGATCCATGTGATAGAGGACTCAAACTTGGACATAGCTACCAGACATACAACGTAGATCTATGTCATACAGACGTAAATTTAAGCATAGCCACGACCATACAAATGTGGATCCATGCTAGATATACAAAACTCCATCGCAACCACGGGAAAGCAATGAGCGCTAAACAAATACCCAGGGTCTTCGTCTCGTCTTCCACAAAGTACAATTCTATCCATGTGATTACAATGATCTGAAGTCGAACATGGTAGAAACCACTTGATTACCGTCCAATGATGTGAATCGTTAACAAGTACGAGGGAGATCACCATTAATGTCAATGATTCCCAAGGTACCTTCGTAAAATCTACTGAGTGTGAATAGATGTCTTGATGTCAAACACCCAGTCGATTCTATCGATCAAAGGTCAATGATGTGAACCTACGTCGAGAGCGAGTGAATTTGTCATTAAGGCATACAGATCTCAAGGTACTAAGTTTTTGTTTCTAAGACTATTTCCCAGATGATGAGTTGATGTCGATGGGAATAGTCTCATCGAAGGAGGGCCATGATGAGTCCCACATTGATGACATGAAAATCAGAACATAGTTCTGGAATGATGTGAATGTAGTAACCATAAGACTGACTCAAAAGTACTGACACAGAGACTGTTCTAACTGCAGAGGTAAACTTTTTCAACTTCCCTTTGAACATCGGGCGGCACGACAAAAGACTTGGCAGCATGACGAAACTAGACAAACACACAGTGTGACAGTGGACAATGCATTCTTTTGAAAGACTCAAAGGAGTGGCATGACTCATGAAAGTGGATTGTCAAGAATATTACCTGAATACCCAATTGACTAAAATGATATGCAGACAAGTACCATGTTCAAAGGTAACGACAAACTACTGCCATTTATTTGCAAAAATGATTCCCTTCCCATTTCCCCCATCATGGTTGATGAGTGCCTCTTTTCAGTTTTAAGAGTTCAAAGAGGGTAACAAACACTCGGTATAGCTCGTCCAAAGACAAGTCCAAACTCATATGTTTTACGAACTTGAGAGAGGAGGGATCCGTTCCCAAAAATGGGTCTCTCAATGTTTAATTTAACAAGTCCAATGAAAGAAAACTCGGTAGCATTCATGTTTAGAGAGTCTGAATGACCACGGAAGAAGACACCAAAGGGTTCTTTTTCGTATTATTTAGTCTCTAAGGCCCAAAAAAGTATAAAATTATACCTTAGAGAACTCTTCCAGTCATGATTGGCTGGAATGTTCCTTTTTTGTAAATAGTCTATCTCAACCGAAAAAAAGATAACCTACAGTCGGAGAGATGACTCTTCAAATGCTTTAACGAGCGTGAAGAAGACAAGATCACTCGACAATCTTTTCGTATTTAAGGAGCCTGAAAAGAGTTTAAAGAAGACTCCATTAGGTCTCTTTTCACAATGAGAGATTTTACGAGCCTGAAAAGAATCAGAAACGGACTCGAACCTTTGATACTAAGTTTCGAGAGCATGACCAAAGTGTCGCAATAAACACTCCAAGACTTTTTCCATTTTATGGTAGTACAAAAAAGTCAAAAACGAACTCCCAAAACTTTACTGCTACTGTTCTTCTATCCTGCAACGACTCAAAAACAAGTGTTAAATGCACAAATAACTGGCATTAAAGGATTACGATTGATATATTTTGAGTAATAGATGATTTTAAAACAAAACTATAGCATGTCAAACCCAAAAACGTGTATAAAAGTCATGTACATAGTGAAAAATCAAAACATTTTACTATTTACCCATAGTGGAGAGCATTTGGAGCACTTTCCTGACCAGATTTTCAGTCGTTGATATCGGGAGTTTCCACTGTCGAATTCGAGCACCGTTAGTTACAAGTAATAGCCTAGACCCTACTCTTTCACCTTATGTCTTCAATTTTGACTTTTAATGGTGTTTTGGGCTTGTATGGCAAGCCCTAAAATCATGGGAGCGGGAACCGCTCTTATCCCTTACGGGATAAGGGGTACCTCGCTAGAACCATGCCGAAAACATAGCACACAGGCGATGCCACCGCATGACCTCAACGGGGCATAGGCGGTGCTGGACGTGGAGAAGTAAAAATAGTCACACAAGAAAAACTAGCTCATTTCAATTGATTTGGATGATTAAAAATGATTGTAATGAGTCTTGTGATTGTTTTTGGCAAGTTCTTGTTGATTAAAAATGGTCATATGGAAAGAGAGACAACATGATAATGACGACGCCTTCGCCAAATGAAATGCAGGTTGTATAGCTGCATTGAGAGACTGCAGACTCTTAAAATTCTTCCGTACACCCAGTATGGTATCACATGAGCGATTGCTAGAGCATATACTCCGGATGTGGAATCCGGAGCAACAATATTTCGAGGTTGGTGCTCATATTTTGATAGTTGAGTTAGAGGAAATCTACTTCTTGACTGACCTTTCGAGACGGGGTACTCCCATCTCGCTGACTGGTTCTCGTGGAGGGGACATCACTACACAGGAGTTGATAGACCATCACTGTCTCCCTTAGACAAGGACATCAGGGAAGAAAATCCCCATAAAAGTAGTGATGGATGGACCTCTACGGACTGTATTGTTTACCATGTAGAGAGTGGTGGGAAGCCAAGGAGTGCATTAGGCATCTAAAGCACATATGCTCTATGCCATAGAGGCCATGGCGCCTATAGTCTTTAACTGGGCGGAATCCCTGCTTCCAATATTCAAGGATCAGCTGACTAAGTGTCGGCAGGGGGAACTGAAGCAATTTGGTTTCAGTTCCATTCTAGCTTGCTTCTTCTTCGAGCCAGTTCCACAGATGAGACCCCAGGTGGTCTTTACAAAGCTAAGAGCGCGGGACCCTCACATGCAGAGGTGGGTCCGGATTATGGCCCATACTGGAGTGGGCAGGGGGAAGGTAAAGTTTAGTGACCCATTCTGTCGATGGTTGAGAGATTATCTCCTCATGGTGGAGGATTATGCATATGCAGGCACTGACTTCAGCAATGAACCTGACCTGCCGCTCCCACCTGGTGGACAAAGGGGTGACATCGGTGAGAGCGCAGGACCCTCGCATGCAGAGGTGGTTCCGGATTATGGCCCATACTTGAGCAGATAGGGGGAAGGTAAAGTTTAGTGACCCATTCTTTCGATGGTTGAGAGATTAGCTCCTCATGGTGAAGGATTACGTATATGCAGGCACTGACTTCAGCAATGACCTTGACCTGCCGCTCTCACCTGGTGGACAATGGGGTGACATCGGTAAGAAGCAAAAAACCCTAAAATGGAAATAGTGTTTTTATGTTTTTATGTTTTTGATGTTTTATATTTTTTATGTTAAGTAACGAGACTTCAATATTTTCATGCAAATGTTGGAGCAGCACGACCTAAGGGAGCTTCGCCATTGCATAGATGAGTCGGAGCCCGTTTCGTACCGCAGGGTGACGATGTGACCGGGGAGTTAGAGGAAAACCTAGAGAGGTTGACCCTAGACATCCCTAATGCTTCCATTGATGACCTCCCTCTGAGGTATCAGAGACCTACAGCAAGAGTACTGGGTCGGTTTAGTAGACTGCTACGTAGAGTATCCCGGGAAGTGATGTGCTACCACGAGCATCACTAGACGATGTGTGCATGATGTATCCACTGAAAGCTGACAGCTTTAGGATTTTGTATTGTGATTTTTACCTGAAAGCCTATGTGCTTCAGATGAGGTCTCATGACCTATTTTTTGTAAAACATGTCCATATATATATATATATATATATATATATATATATATAGACTTGTACCCGGTGTTTATATGTCTCAAATGGTGAATGTATTTTACATGAGTTTTATGTGTCTTTAATTGTTTATTTACAATGAACCATGTTTGATTTTCATGTCATGAATGGGAAATATGCCAATCTAGGACGTAATTAGCTAATGAGTCAGCAACTACATTATGTTCCCTAGGGATATGCCTATAGGTGATAGTTTCAAATGACCTTTCTAACAAGCGTACCCTCCAGAAGAGGCAGAGAAGCACAGGATTCCTAATGGTATAAACATGGTTTAGATGACAAACCATGAGTTGTGAGTCCATCAAGACTACCAAGTTGCAAACATCTTGGGAGGTAGCTTCATTCAGAAGACCTATGACTGCTCGATACTCTGCGATTTTGTTGGTAATGGGACCAATACAAACCGCTCCTGAACTGACCAAATCGTAAGCTAGGGAATAGAGAACCCAAGTAGCTGAGGCAAGATTCAAGGTGTGGCGGAAAGCACCATCGGTGAAGCCGTAGAAATCCATCTGCTCTGCACGACCAAAACATGGTATAAACAGATACAGACACTAAACTCAAAACCATATTGAAAATACTTAAAGCACACTAAAAGTCAAGCAATATACATATATACAAGATACTATCCGAGAGAGATCTAGGCATAGTACCTCTTCAGGTACATTGTGAGGTTGCCCTAAAGGGATTCTATCATAGTCTACAAGCTCGTAGGCCCCTTTCTCTAAAACTTCAGAAATAACAAAAGGACCGTACCACATGGATTCAAACTTTCCTTTCCCTAGTTTGTCATATCTCTAATCGTAAGTCAAAACTAGGTCACCCTTGTTAAAGGCACGAGGTTGGACAGATTTATCATACTATACCTTGATGTGTTTCTTGTGTGCCTCATTAGCCAAGGCAGCATCTCTCCTAGTTTCGTCAAGGTTGTTCAAGTATAAAAATATCTCTTCCTTTGCAGAAGTGTCTGGAAGAAGTTCGATGGCAAGTTTCAAGGATGGAATATGACATTGAATCAGCAAGATAGCTTCAAGTCCATAGACAAGATGGAAAGGTGTGAAACCAGTAGTTGTTTTCACTGAAGTCCTGTAAGCCCAAAGAGCGGAGAAAAGGATATGGTTCCAGTTGGATTTATGGTCTCCAACCATCCGACGAAGCATCGTTTTCAAAACTGTGTTAATGGCCTCTACCTGACCATTAGCTTGCGGATAATATGGCGTAGAGTTTTCATGGCAAAAACCTAGCTTGGCACTTAGTTCCTCCGTCATTTGATTATGGAAATGTGATCCATGATCAGTAACTATGGACAGCGAGACTCCGAATCTAGCTATGACATGATTGAACAGGAAGAGAGCGGCAGTCTTACCATCTTCCGCATATGTAGGCATGGCCTCATCCCACTTTGTAAAATATTCAATGGCTACGATGATGTAACCATGCCCCCCGACTGAGGTAGGCTTACAATGCATATAATCAATACCCCATTGGAAAATGGACACAATGGCAATGACGGGGTGTAGCGGAGCAGGATGAGTGCACTTTTTCGGATAAAAATGTTGACAAGGTGGGCATTTCTTGACAGCCTCGTGACAATCTTTAAAGACTGAAGGCCAGAAATAGCCAGTGTGAAGGATTTTTTGGGCTGTAGCCATCCCATATAAATGACCGCCACATGCTCCAGAGTGGCAATCATTTAACACTTGTTCGGATTCCTCATGGGTGAGGCATTGCCGGAGAATAGAATCGATCCCATGTCTATACAAGGTGTCATTCAAGATGAGGTAGTATTTTGCTTAGTGATGGATACGACGACGATCATCACAAGATAGTTTTGGCTGAAATATTTGTGTTTGGAGATAAATGAGCAAATCTCCATACCATGGGTCAGTAGTGCTTATCAAGAACAGGAATTCATCCGGAAATGAATCACTGGGCTCAGATTTCATCGAAGCACAGGGAAGATCACACATCAGCTCGGCAAAGACCAAGGATTTCATTGATGTGGCTTTGGAAAATTCCAAATCAAACTCCTGTAGTATAACTATCCATCAGGAGTACTTGCCCTCGAGCACCTGACGAGTCAAGATGTAATACATAGGGTTCTGGTCTTCCAATACAGTGGTTGTGTGAAGAAAAATGTAGTGACAAATTTTTTGAACAACAATGACCATGGCCAATGCTAATTTCTCCACGCGTGAATATCGGGTTTCAGAATCCATAAGATTCTTACTAGCATAGTAAATCATGCACTCCTGACCGTCGGGATTTTCCTGCACCAAAACCATAGCTATGGTAGTAGTGGAGGCAGCAATATATAAGAGGAAATCCTTTGAATAATCTGGGGGGTTTATCACGGGTGAATGAGTCAGAACGTGCTTGAGATTATCAAAGGCGCATTGGGATTGGTCATCCCAATAGAACAGAGTGTCCTTCTTAAGGAGACGCATATAACTGTGCGTTTTCTCTGCAAAATTGTACACAAAACGGTGGAGAAAGTTTGTCTTCCCTTGCAAACTTTGGAGTTCAAGAAGATTGGTTGGGGCTGGTAGAGCCAAAATGGTGGCAATTTTCAATGGGTCTATCCGGATGCCATCCTTAGAGACCACAAAACCTAACAGGCGTCCCGTCTCAACACAGAAAACACATTTATGTGGATTGAGCCATATATTATAAAGACGGCATCTCAGGAAAATATCTCTAAGATGACCAGGGTGGTCCTCCCGTCGCTGTGAATGAGCAGGGAGGTCGTCAAGGTACGGTTCAACAATATGTTTAATATCGTGAAACGCATAGGACATAGCATGATGGAAAGTGGCTCCAGCATTTTTTAATCCAAATGGTAACTTCCTGTATGCAAAGGTTCCCCATGTGCAAATGAATGTTGTCTTGTGCTGATCGGTGGGTAATATCTCAATCTGATTATGACTAGAAAATCCATCCATGAATGAGAAGATGACACTTCCGGCACAGTTGTCGATAATCTAATCGATGTGTGGAGTAGGAAAGTTGTCCTTGGGACAAGCTTTATTCAGGTCTCTAAAATCGATATAGACTCTAATGGTGCCCTACTTTTTATTGACAGGGACAACGTTCGATACCCATTCCGTCAGGGGTACGGGATAAATAAACCCAGCTTTGAGAAGTTTCTCTATTTCAGCGTTAATAGCTATGGCCTTCCGTGGATGGACTTGCCTTAGTTTTTTCTTGACAGGTTTAGCAGTGGGATAGGTTTTAATTTCATGGACCACAATGGATGGGTCTATCCCCGGCATTCTTCATAAGACCGGGAAAAAATATCATGAAATTCTTTGAAAAGTGCCTTGTATGCTTCAGATTCTTTGCCAAGCAGTTCTTCCCAACATGAACATGATCGATGGTACCAAGCTTGGCTGATATGTCAATCATATTTGTCTAAGTAATGTTGCATAGGTTTCCTTTAGAATCTGTGTCATGCAACAATATAGGATTTTGAGGTGTGTTGACATTATCAGTGGAAAACAGGGATGCAAAGTCATGGTCTACTAAACTGGTGTTGGGGAGGAATGAGGATCTATGATGGTGATCCTCCCAAATAGACTCATTCATATTCATGATCTCCATGATGGACTCGTTGGAAGGAAAAGTCTTAGAGAGATAATCCAGAATAGGAAGAGATGGTTCTAGCCAGTAGGGTAGGTGGTAAGGATCCGAAGCCACCAGATCAAGTTCATCAGTGTGATCATCGAAATTTTTTTGAATGATGTTGTACATTTCTTCACGCAGACTCAACGAGGTGGACTCAACAATTTGTTTTCCCTTGGGCTCATAATCAAATGACGCAATCATATTTGTTGTCGTTGTGTCTATGTTAGGAGGAGTGGATGGAAAAATCCCCATAAGGAACGAATCCTTCAACATTCCTACCCCAATCAACTGGTAACGAGGAGGGGACTGGCCTAACATAAGGATGTTATTAGTTGTAGAGGTAGTAACATCTAGCATACAGAAATTGAGCTGGTCAATGGTGACAATTCTCCCTATATGTGGAAATTGGAGTGTTCGAAATACCGTCGAAGTGACAGCAGTCATGGCATAAAACCAATTTCTTCCCAGAACGAGTTTATAATCTAACGAGGCCTCTACTAATTCTACTTGAATAGAAGCATTTTTTCCCCCAAGCTCGACTCCAAGGTCTGATATGACACTGTGGGGCTGGAAACCTCATCCACAAAAGGCTTTCAGAGTCATAGGTGATGTTACAAGCTCGGGAGAGCTGATATCTTTCCAACAAGACAGGGATAAACTGAAGTTGAAGCTCCTTCGTCTAAGACAATCCTAAAGACCTTCCTTTCGACTAATTTCGTGATGATTTGGAAAGCAAGTTTGTGAGGTAGTCTAGACTTATAGTTCTCAACATTGAAATGAATCAAATTAGTATTGTTCGGGTCTAAATCTCCTAACGCAGTTAACAGGTTTTTGCGTTGTGTAGGACAACTTTAGAGCACTTCCAAGGTAGACATTGCACATGGTGCCTGAGTGAGATCTTCTACTACATTATAAAATTGAGCAGCTCAGGAATTAGGGTTAAAAACAACCTTCCTAAGAGTACTCTTGGGTGGACGCAAAACCATGTCGAGAGTAGGCTTCTCGATGGTTAGGGGGACAGCAGACGAGGAGTCAGGAGAACCAGTAGAGGGAGCTTTTCCTGAAGAAGAATTCTCTTCTTTCTTGTCTGCGAGTTTGTCGTAACCCTGACTTTGAGTTTGCAAACTAATGGTATCTGAGGACATCATACGAATTTCCTTTGATGAACTAGAGTTTCCTTGATTAGACATGTGGTCTATCAGTTGTTGTTGAGAGGGAAAAGGATCCATAAGAACTGCGGGTGCGGGATTTGTTTTCAAAAATTAGGTGATTTCATCCCGATGGGGACACTCTTTTGTGAAATGATCACCTTCGCATAGTAGACATGGATATTTTGCTTTTCTTTTCCCTTTATCATTATCGTTGGTGGTTGGTTTTGGATTCTCCTGTTTGTTTCCAGGTTTTTTGTTTTTACTTTTACCTTTCTTTTTATTATTGCCGTAGGTTTGAATACTCTGAATAGAATTGACCTCGGTAGAAACCTTGGGAGTTGAAGGAGTAGGGGTGGCAGTCTAGGGTTGCTTGGCAGGTTTTTCTACTGACGGGGACTGGATTGAACCAACAATCCCATCAACAGGGACTTCTGCTGGTGGCTTTGCAGGATCGGTGCTTGGGCAAGGAGCTTGAGGAATCAAGTCATACAAAGTTCCGGACTGGGAATAGACCAAGTCTAGATATTGGGCTCGACTAATGTCTTACTCTTCAGAAATAGCACCTCCCATAGCCACATCTCAAGTAATCGGAGGAAACAAAGATTTAGTAAACCAATCAGCTAATAACTGATTCGGAATAGGAGGCTTAATGAGTCTTCTTCGACTTCTCCACTCATGGATATGATCAGATATGTGGGTGGAGGTGTTCTATCATGGAGAAGTTAAGAGATCAGTACCCGTTTCATAATGGATAGGAAGCTGAAAGTGCGTAAGAAATACAATTTCCAATGACCCAAAATCCATAAACGAATGTTGCGGAAGTTCAATGTACCATTTCGCAGCTATACTGGTCAAATTTCATTGAAAGAGTCTTAAACAGACTGAATCATCCATCAGGGAGTTTGAAGAACACCATAGATGGAATGTCATGACATGGTTTTTCAGATCGTCTCCCTGCTTCCCGTCGAACTTTGGAATGTCCGATGGTAACTTTACCGAAATGGGAGGCCACGAGGGGTTATGTCGAATGGGGTCATTAATCAACTTGGACAAATTAGGCAAGTCTAAAGTTTGTTTGTTTTTTTGACTAGGGGAATCGGCAACTAGGGCCGAGCTGGTACTTGCGTGACATGGGGTCCAGGGATCCATTCCCGCTACCACTATAACCCTAGGTGCCCCACACCCACTACAAGACATGGGACATAGGTAAACCTAGGTGGGATTGATCTCGTGACCTCCAATTTACAACAAGTGACTTCATAACAACGGAACCGCCAATGAGCCACACCCGTGCGGGCTCAGGAAAGTCCAAAGTTTCTAGGAAAGGTAACTGACGATAGGTTACACATACTAGTAATATTTATATGGAATATAAGTACTAATAGGACTGTAAGTAGACTGATAGACAAGTTGTTGTGATGAAGAACTACCAAAAGATCCACCCGCAAGGGGTTGATTTATGGGATCATGACCGTTAAGACCACCAGGGCCTCCGGGACCACCAGGAGGTGGACCACTAGACCCTCCTGGACCTCTAGGAGGTAAACCTCTAGATCCTCCGGAACCACTAGGAGGAGGGCCACCAGGCCCTCCAGGTCCATTAAGAGGGAAGCCACCAGGCTCCCCAGGACCACCAGGACCATTAGAACCATGAGGAGGAAAGCCACCAGGTCCTCTAGGACCATTAGGCCCCCCAAGGGGAGGATCTCCATAAGGAGGTCCTCTGGCACCTCCCGCAGTATGTATAGGTATCCCCCCCATAGCTGGCATGTAGGACCAGTTAGGTTGCCCCCATGGTATGAAAGTATTACTAGGATATGGAATTCCAGCATAAGGCATTCCTATAGGGTTGGGTGGATAGTTAATATTTCCTATAGGTACTTTATTTGTTGTATAACCATAACCACAAGAGGTTTGATTGGTTACAAGTTGTGCCCCCAAGGGTTGACCTAAACTATATGGGGGGGTAACCACATTAGTGTGGGTGGGAGGGACATAAACTGTAGATTGCTCTATACCAGAGGTCTGTCCTTAACTAGGTACAATTTCGGTGCCAGATAACGTAGGTCTTACCGGGGGTTTCCCCTCGCCACTAGAAGGTAATGACGAAACAAGAATTGAATTTTGAGCCCCAGGTGTGGAATACCTAGGAGGATTGGGAACAGACATAATATGGGAGGTGGTGGGGTTGGTAGTTTGATCTGGGTTATGTGGAGTCATTGTGCGATCTAGAATCGGTTCAATGGGTCTCATTGAATCATCAAGTGAACGATATCCCAGAGGAACAGCTGTGGAACGTGATGGTGGTGTGCCCAATATGTCATCTATTTTCTTTTCAATCTCTTGTGCACGGAGAATAGCTTCCTAGTATAGTCTATGTTCTTCTTCATCTGGAGAAACTTCTTCAGAAAAGTTTAAATGGGTGCCAAATGAGGCAATGGCTTGTCCTATAGAGGTATCCCAAAATGGAGCATTGGGACCATAATCTGGACGGGTAGTATCCTTAACATGACCTTCTATGGGAGAATGGAATGAAGTATTACCCCGAGAAGGTTATTGGACCAAGGGAGGCGAGTGTGAAGGATATGGTCCTCCACTTTCTGCAACCACATTCTCTCCCACTTGGGAGGTGGTAGCAGCTCCTTGGTCGATAGCTTCCATTGGATTTTCTCCTGAAACAGGAATAAAATCAGGTGGCAAGCCCCATACTCTTCTGGACTGTCTTAGCTCAGCCAGTTTGTACAGGTCCTATCTAACCTAGGATCTCAAAAACTAAAAAACACACCAAAAATTTCCCTACTCAAGCTATAGGCCAAACAAGCAAACTTAAATGACAGGAGGAGTGCAGATAGTCAGGTCTCTCACCAAGATTGTCAAGAAGGTGCCACTCGTGATATACCTCAAGGGTACATGCATAGTAATCTCCTCGAATACTATTTTCAGTGTATGTCTCCAAGCAAGACGGCCAAAGGGATTTTCTCATATGGATAAGGTATCCTAGTGGGGTCTCCCGATATACACAAGGTATGTGGGAGATCAAATCGGTAGTAGTGTTGTCTAATGCATAACCGTTCACAAGGGGCCTTCCGATACACAATTGAGTATGTGAAGTACCTTTCTATATACCTCAAGGGTACATGAAAGGTCGTTCGATATACTAACGGTACGTTGAAGAACCGCGCGAGTCCCGGGATGTAATGCGGATGAGTAACGACATCTCCTACGCTTAACAATGCCCTAAAACGTCTCTAACCTACCACTCAAATTGCTATGTAAATTTTAACCTATAACTACCATTAATTTTAAAGTGGACGGTTAGGTGAATTCATGGAATTTTCATAGAAAAAGTAAAACCATGCAGTATGCATATGCAAATATTTCACTTTATTGTTCGTGCTATGCCTACCTATGGGAGGGAAAGAGGGTATTTTCTTTTCGTTTTAAAACCAAAAATTTCCAAACAACAATCTTGAACAAATCAAAATCAAAGACAAGCAACACTTTCCAAACTCATTTCTCTTTTCTGAAAGCAATCAAAAGGGGAAGAGTCTCTTTTCCTAAAAGAAAAACAAGAAGCACATTATATGCATATGCACTCTATTTTTCAATTTTTCTTAAAACATAGATAGATCTAACTTAAAACTACAATATTTTTTATTTTGATGAGATAGTACTAATGCAAAAGAGACAAAAGAACACAGAGAACCTGAAATCTTGTGAGGCTAATCAGAGATCCATTGCCTTATGCTCAATAATGATAATGACCTAATCTCAGTAAAAAAAAAAAAAATTTAACAAGCAAAAAGAAGTCCTATATGGAAACAAAAAATGAAATCAAGATGCTAATCAAATGGTATTTCTTTCATTCTTTATAACAGAAATGAAAAGAGAGCTCACTACAACATAAGCTTTTCAAAAAATAATTCCTTTCACAATCACAACCAACAAGCACTGAAGAAAATGAATAATCAACAAGCCTAATCTAGCTTTCGAATTCTTCAATCAAACCAACCTTTTACCACAAAATTTCAAACCATGAGCATTCAGATTCTAACACACAAGCCTGACAGTGTAGGGCTTAAAGCAAACAAACTCAATTTTTTGCAAAAAATGAGAAAAATGTAGTCTTGGAACAAGGCCTACCTGGCACCGCGCTGGAGAGGTCTTGACAAAGTGGTTCTGGATGAGCATCGCTTCTGGATAACAAGACTCGGGTGGTGGTACCGCATACTGCTAACAGAGTTTAGGCGGTGGCACCGCTTGCTGCCAACAGTGCATGAGAGGTTCCCTGAATAGATCCAAAACACAAAGGAGAACGAAAGATCAAGATAGAAATTGATCAGATCGAGGCAAAAATTGATGGATTTACAGTAAAAAAGAGCATAAAAAAGTCGAAATAATTCAGATCTAAACAGATCTAAAAGTTTCAAACCAAAATTCACTGAGTCAGATGGTAGATCTAACTGAAGAGAGTTGGAGATGGAGCCTAGATTCGTATAAGAGTTTGAGAACTGAGGAAGATCATATCAACTGAGATATGCACTACTCCCCAGCAAAGTCGCCATATTTGTAATCAGGAATATTGCACCTTCTACAGACAGAAGTTGTTCCTCTAGTCTGAATGGTTTAGATCTAGAACAAAAGAGTGAACGACAAAGGATGAAGACCTTCCTTGAATGTCGTAGACACCTGGAATGTTGCTTTGATAGTGAACCTATGTACCTGCAAATAGATCAGACATGCAAACACATCAAAGCTACCAGAAAATCATCTACTTATCCATGTTAGTGACTAAGGAATCTAACAACATGTACATGTGAAATCAAAACAACAGTAATGTGGGATGGAAATCATCTTTGCATTAAGAATGTATGGAGAAGCTTACAACCGTTTCCTTAGTGTCAATAAGCACCTCCATGAGACAAACACTTCATCCCCATAAGCTCCAACTTTGCTCTCTATGCTCTCCAGTGACTTGGGCTAAGTAGTCAATCCAACATCATAACAATACCTCTATAGTTCTCCCCCTCAACTATGGACATGAGTTTGTATTTATAAGGCTCAATGGATAGGAATAGTTGAGAGAATTGTGGGTGAGGTGGCTTTAAGATCCTACCATGGGGGATCTTGAGCTCAACTGACCCATAATGATAGGGATAAGGGAAGACACAAGGCTCATGTTCTAGAAGCCTCGAGAAACTTATGTTTTTCCCATTTTACCCAGGGTACCGCTTTTCTTCTCTTATGACAGAGTGGTTTAGATGAGAAACGCTTATGGACCAAAGACCATAGGCGATGGCACCACTTCTTGAAAATAGGATACATGCGGTGCTAATCAAGGTACCGCTCATGGGCCATAGGGAAAGCGCGGTGCTGATTTTTTTCATGTAGAATGTAAGACAAAGTAGGCTTCCACTCTAAATGTTGTGATTAAGGGCAAACATGGAAGTTAAGGGTCTTATCACATGGTGGTGACAGGATTTAGGTATAACAGTTTACTTTTGGAACTTCAAAAGAAAATTCATGTTCACATTCTCTTATCCCTATTTTATCATTCTTTGCTTTGACATTTTCTCCATGCAAATCATCTCTTAAAACAAAGGATTGTTTTGAACAAGAACTAGTTCAAAATTATAAGTTGGCTCTTAATTCTTCATTATCCTTAACGCAATGTTAAAGAGTTCTAATAGGATACATAGCATGCTTACCTTTGTTTGCATGACTTGTAAATTGGTAGTAACTTTTTTCAAAATTTCTATGTGGATTGTGATTTAATTTCCACCGATTGTATCAATAAATGTTTCCAATAAGGAATATGTTTATTTGATTCTGTCGTTACTTATGCCATACTCACTTGCTTACTTGCACTTGATAACTTTTGTACCATGCTTGCTTGTTAGCAATATTAGGGTGTCAGGTACTACCAAATGTGCACCTTTCAATTTACTTCTTGTTAGAATGATTACAATGAGTTGATAATTTCAATTAAATACCTCCTTATTCAATTTTAGGTAGGTCATTCTTTTACAACAAGTGGCCAATTCAACATGATCAATTGTGACTTGATTACTCAAACAACTATTGGCCCAAAAAGACACTAGAACTGAAGCATATGGATCACATGACTCCAACAAATGAACTTGTCATGAAGCCATTTTTTCATGGCATATTTAAGCAAAATTGATATGTATTGTTGGATGTTCGATAATGTGCTATACAATTAGCCTTGTTGTTACATTAGATTGCAAAATGATTTCTTTATGATTGAATTGATGCGTTGCCTTATTGAACCCTAAAGATTTATGCCTATTTCTCCATGTTTTGGTGAATGATAAATTACAATTTCAATGTAAAAAACTAGACACAAAAAAATAAAATCATCAAGCACCCAAAAAAAGAACACACCATCACACGTGTACTTAGGGTGTATCTTGGATCCCCTCATTCAAATTTTAGACAAATATTAGACACAATTACTACCAAAAGTGATCTCATTATTGATATTGCATAGTTACAATGCTTTTGTCCTTTTGCACGATGAAATATACAATTTACAAAACCAACCTCCTTTTGCAAACTTTGGTAAATACATTCACCCTTATAACTCCCAAATTTCCCTTGTCACTTCAAACTTTTCTCAGTTCTGCTTTCTTTGTAATTGAAAGTACAAACCATAATTGGATTTTAAAGATAATGGACTAGTCCTTATACAACTAGAAAAGTATTATAACACACATTGTTAGGTTAAGGGATTTTTTAGAAAAGAAATCTAACTTCATATGATTTTTCCTTTGCATTTTGATATGTGTACAATAGTCCAAAATTCAAAAAAACAAAGAATACTACCCCCAATATTTTGAATGTTATGCTTTACTTACCGTTGGTGATTTTGCAGTTGTATCTTTAATGATAGTCTCAATGGATATTTCCTTGATTGATTCAACTGTCACTTCACTTCAACTACATTATCAAAATTGTTAATTGAATGGAAAACAATTGGCACTTAACCTTTTATTGTTATTGTGCTTCCTCTAGCCACCAAATTAGCAAATCCATTTGTAATTATCATTTCTAGTTTTATGTGGTTGTAAGCATGGGCATGTGGTCCAATATTGGCCTCCTATGGAACAAACAACAATGCTTCAAGGCCAAAGATATTTCAAATTTGAATTTATCAAATTGAATCGAGGCTACTGGATTGAATCTCTTTCTCTTTTAATACAAATCACCTTGACCTCGAATGTGAAAATAATTTTTAACCAATAGAGAAATTTAATAATCCCAATCCCATTGTCCAAACCTCAACCAATTGAACACTCAATTTTGAAAGAAAGTGCATACCAGTTCATTGATTCCAAAAGATCACATCATGAATTTTTTTAGCAACGAAGTAAAAAATTCAAGCATATGTGTTGCATTGGATCTTATATGCTCTCATTAAAGATTGCATATATCATTTTTCTTAGGATGATTGGCGTAGATGCATATCAAGAAACAATTTAATGCTATGAATGTTGAGGAGGATACCAAATCAGATATTGAGATTGTTGGTTATTGAATGGTCCTTTTTGAAAGTTGCCTTGTTGGTGTAGATTATATCCACACTTAAATTCAAATCCCTAATGGATTTCCAAAAAACAAGAGCTCAACTAGCTTCACTCAACCAAATACATATTTTGAACTACGGTCACTTTATGATAACATAATCAAATACAAATTAAAAATCAAATGGTAGATGAAACCACAAATTAGTGGAGATGTTAAAGTTACAACTTCCTGAGTCATTCTCCAAGTCAATATTGTGCACCAGGATTGAGCCTCATGTGTCAAGGTAGTGCCTTACGGAGCCTGAGTTGGACTCGAGAAACTTGGAGTAGAATCTTGAGTTGGACTCAAGAATGACTAAGCCTTACATGTAAAGGTTAATCCAGGATTCTGAATGTCTTGGAAGAGCATGATCTATATGGATACGTATCATGTGTTATTGAAGCGCCTACTACAATTATCGGGCTTGCTTTCAAGAAGAATCAAGCCAAAGCAAAGAGAATCATTTATGATTCTGTGAAAGGCAATTTGGTGTTGGTTATTACTCCATTGAAGACTGCAAAGGATTGCATCAAAGCTTTGACAATTCTTTATGACAAGAAGGATCCCAATTAGAAGAGAGCCTTGAAGAACAAACTTCATGATTTTAAGATGGAGAAGGACAAAATTGTTGCTTCCTTTTCACAAAGATCTCTCAAGTAAGATATCAACTCTTGAGTATTGGAGTAATTATCGATGATTTTGATCTCATACATATTGTTGTTGATGGTCTTCCATCTTGATGCAATACATTCTTGGCCACTCTAAATGGTCATGAAGTGCAACCAAACTTTGTAAGACTATGCCATGGTTTCCTACAAGAAGAAGGTTGAATTCAAAGAAAAAATGCTTCCTCCAAAGAGGAGAACCTTGCTCTTACGACAAGGATGAAGAGAGGAAAGAAATCATTTTCTCAAAACAATTTTCCTCATCAAAAGGAAAAATGATACAACAAGAATTTTGATAAGCCTAAAGTCCAATGCTTCAACCATAATAAGAAGGGTCACTTTGCAAGAGACTACCATGCAAAGCAAAGAGGAAAGTTCAATGGTAGGTTTCATGCTTATGCTGCTACAGAATCTGAACATATTCCAATGATCAAGAGACAGAGAAGGAGTACTATCTTGTCTCATCTCTATCAAGATACATTACCAATAGTGTTGAGACATGGTTGGTGGATAGTGGCACATCCCAGCACATGACTGGATATAGGAGCGCTATCACAGATCCGAAGAGAAAGAAGTTCTCATGTTAGGTGGATCTTGAAGATAATACCACTTATTCGATCCAATGAGTTGGATTCAAAGCAATCCTCATGGACAACAAAGCGCTCTTGTGGATTAAGAATACAAGCTTGAATTTTGAAGTTGTAAATGGAGTTAGAGAGGGAGGTCTCTACAAATTTCTAGGAAGGTTTGTTAAAGCCATGATCCATAACACAGCCAGTTCTTGTGAACTATAGCATAGGAATCTTGGTTATCTTCATTTCAAAGCACCGTTTGGCTTGCAGAAGATGGTAAAAGGAATTCATGTGTTTCAATCTAAACATGATGGTAATTGTAGAAATTGTGCTCTTGGTAAGAACACCAAGAAGAGATTTCTAAGCAGTACCAAAATATACAAATGGATCCCATACTTGATCCATTCATATCTATGTGGTCTTATGTCAACACCGTCCTTGAGTGGTTATATGTACTATGTTATTTTCATAGATGGCTTCTCTCACAAGTCTTGGATATATTTTATGAAGGAAAAGAGTGAAACTTTCAACAAGTTCTAGCAGTTTAAAGAACTGGATGAGAATCAAAATGAAAAGCACAATCATGCTTTGAGATATAATAATGGAGGAGAGTTCAACTCACATGAATTTAATGATTTCTTCCAAGAGGAATGGATAAGAAGACAACAAATTGTACCTTGCAACCCCTAGTAGAACGGGTTTGTTGAAAAAAAGAATAGAACAATCTATGGGTCTGCAAAAGCTATGATGTGTGATGAGGATCTTCCCACATACTTATGGGCAGAAGACTCCAACATTGTTGTTTATATTCATAATAGAATCCCTCGTGCTATCTTGGGAGAAAAGACTCCTTAAGAAGTTTTCGCTAGTGTAAAACCAGATGTTAGACATTTGAATATTTTTTATTGTCCTGTCTACATTCATGTGCCAAAAGAGAAGAGGACAAAGATGGATCCATCTGGAAAAAAGGCACATTTTTTGGATATAGTGAATCCTTCAAATCTTTTAGAATATATGTTCTAGAACGAAGCCACATTGAAGTCGGAAAAGATGTAACATTTCACGAAAAGGTTTCCTTCAAGAGTTCTAAATAACTTCAGTGTGATTCATATATAGAGGAGCATTAGACTCCCATGATGGAGGACACAATTTCTATTTCTCTTCATTTAGATTTTGAGAAGGAGAAGCTAGAAGAATCCTTATATCTACTTGAAACTGAAGAGCTAATAGAACTGGCAGAAAGATATATTGATTGTTAATGTTTTGAACAATAATGGAGATTATTGAACTTTAAAACTTTTATCATTGATGTGTTGAGGATATGTAACAATAAACAATTCAATCACACACAGTTATTCATCCACAACACAAGATGTACCCTAGGGAAAATCCTCATAATAGAGAGGATGAAAACCCCATCAATTCTTCATAGTATAATAGATAGATTGCAAAGAATAAATTTTACAACATAAGAAGATTGCCCGATAAGAGAGAATATGGAGCAATAGAGAAGAGAGATCCACTGTTATAAACTTGTCATATGTCTAGCATATTAATAAGAATCCATAATGACTACCATGCAAATCCTAGTGATGGTTGCATGAGAATTATCCACACATGCATTACAAATTCCAATTGTTTTTTTCAAATAATCAATTCATTCATTGAATCTTCATCATACACAACTAATGTTACGTACCTTCAATCATGGATATTAATTGATAGTTAAATGACATTGGAGTGAACTCAATCTCTAACTGAATATGGATCACTTAGTTAACATGCTAACATAAGTGTCATATTGCAATAACTCAAGTGTCGCATGCAACACACTTTCTTAACTAAAGTGGCATCCTTTGATTAACTTAAGTGTCTTCTCTTAGTCTAACTAAAGTGTAAACACTTAGTTAACTAGTCCATATTTATTTAATCGCGTAGTTAACCTTTATTAACTGGATATTGTTGATTGATGAACACTAAGCTCTTCTATACTTAACCGAATGTTGATCATTAATAGTTCAACCGATGCTTTAACTATAGCATTGATTAAGGAATTCATAATTAACTGAAGCTTTATAACTTGAGTTAACTTCGAATTATCTTTCTCTCATAATCTCTTTATTATATATCTCTTTATCCTTCTTCTTTTTTTTTCAATGTGGTTCACGCGTCGGCTTGACCGACGGGCTACATCCACAGAATAATTTCTGGCGGACCCACCCGAAGGGGCCTCACACCCGCGGCCGCTGCGTGCCTAACCCCAAGAGAGTCGATGAGAATGGATCCCGCGACCTCACATGCTGGGAGGCCTAACTACGAGTACTCGACCGATTGAGCTAACTCTTGGGGCTTATATATCTCTTTATCCTACAGCATGGTCTATGTTTAATCATCTATCATATCATATTATACTCAGAAGAATTGTCACACATACTGATGATCATATATATTACCCCGGACCATATATTCATATGCTAAAGTAATTCACTCTATAGGTGATTAGTCTCTAGAGGATATTTAATAGCTTTATCCATCTCGAATGACCATGATTAGCAATACATCACATAGTATAACCTCATGACTTGATACAACACAAGTCATAGTTTGATACAACACAAGCTATATGGCCTTGATACAACACAAGACTTCAGAACTTAATACAACATAAGTTCCTGAACTTAATACAACATAAGTTTTGGACTTGATACAACACAAGTCTCTAGCCTTGATACAACACAAGATCATAGTACATGAATCTCCCATGAATATGACTTGATTCAACACAAGGTCCTAACTTGATACAACAAAAGCTATATGAACTTAATACAACATAAGTTTTGGATTAGATACAACACAAGTCTCTTAACTTAATACGACATAAGTTACTAAACTTAATACAACATAAGTTCTAGACTTGATACAACACAAGTATTAGGGAGAATGTTTTGAACTTAATACAACATAAGTTCCAGACTTGATACAACACAAAGTCTCATGGAGAATGACTCCTGATGTTGTACATTTAACATTGATGAACCTCCTGCTAAGAGGAGATCTACTTGGTGTCGAGACATTCTGCAAGAGTAAAAAAAACATGGAGCACCATTAGGCACATTAAGAGAGAGAAGGAGACTTGAAAGATATCCAGGATATGTAGCACAAACGGATCACATCAGTGATTCAGAACCCACCGCCAATGAGGAATATTTTAAGCAGCAAAAGATGCAATTATTGGAATAATACACATCCATAATGAAAAATGATGCGTGGTAAGTGGTTCCTAAACCAGAAGGGAAGTTTCTAGTAACTTCCAATGGGATTTATAAAATCAAACATGCAGCTGATGTCGGTATTGAAAAATATAAAGCAAGATATATGTCTCGTGCTTTATCACATAAAGAAAGAATAGAGTATGATGAGCCATTCTCTCTAGTGTCCAAGTACACCATTATTCAAGATACAATTTCCCTTGCCTTAGTTCGGGGGCGGAAGCTTCACTAGATAGATATGAAGACTTCCTTTGCCAATGGTGAAGTTGAGGAGGAAGTATGCATACAACAACCTGAGGGGCTTTTATTTCATGGGAAGGAGTCCCATGTATGCAAACTTAAGAAATCCATTTATGGGCTTAATCAGGCCTCGAGGGCTTGGTATTTGAGGATTGACATCTATATTTAGAGCTTGGGATTATTCAAAAGCGAAGCTAACCCCAACATGTACTTCAAGGTTTTGAAGAACCAACCATTTATATTGGTTCTCCCTTACTGGAGAGGAACAAAAGATAACTCAGTGCAAGAGGGATCTCACTTCTGAGTTTGAAATGAAATACTTGGGGATTATGCACTATTTTATTGGTCTATAAGTTTGGAAAAGTAAAGATGAGATATTTATTTCGCAAGGAAAGCACACAGCTGATGTGTTGCGCATATTGGTATGATGGACTGTAAGTTCATGTTTACACCAATGGTTTCTAATCTGAAGAAACTACATGGGTCAACTTCCATATCAAATCTAGTGGATCCAACCATGTATAGATAACTCATTAATTCCTTGATGTGTTAGATACGTAGTAGACTAGACATATGTTATGTTGAGAGTATCTTGAGTCAGTTCATGTTTGAGCTAAGACATAGACATTGGGTTGCCTCCAAGCATGTGCTTAGATACCTTCCAGGTACTATTGCTTATGGACTCATGTATTCTTCCAGTGGTGGAGTGATACTACTTGGTTGTGTTGACTTGGGGTGGTAGTATTGTGGATAGAAAGAGTACATCTGGGTATTTTTTTAGCTTGGGATCAACTATGATCTCTTGGTCTAGTAGGAAGCAGGCCAGTTCCATAGCCCAGAGTACTACAGAAGGAGAGCCTATTGCAGCCAATAATGCCTACCAAGAAGTTGTGTGGCTTAGGAAGCTACTTGTTGGGTTGTTCGATGAGAATCTTAAGACTATTGTCATTCACTCTGAAAAATCAAAGTTGCATTAAGCTCTTAGAAAACCCAGTGTTTCACGAAAAATTGAAACACATTGAGATGAAATATCAGTAAATCAGAGACATGGTCTAGAGAGGTGTCGCAAGACTTTGGTACATTTCTACTGATGAGAAAATAGTAGATATGTTTACTAATCCTCTATCCTTGATGAAGTATAGGTACTTCCAAGACAAGCTTGGCATGGAAGAGAAATCCTCCCTCGCTAAGAGGGAGTTTTAAAGTTATAGAATCGTGAGTCATTCTCCAAGTCAATCTCGTGTTCCAGGATTAAGCCTCGTGTATTGAGGTAGTGCCTTAGGGAGTCTGATTTGGACTCCAAAAACTTGCAGTAGAATCTTGAGTTGGACTCAATAATGACTAATCCTTATGTGTAAAGGTTTAGCCTCAAGTGTTAAGGAAAGTGATTTGTATGTCAAAGTGATTGTGTTGTACAGTTTTTTTGTTGAGACTAAGGTCTTGTGAGTCAAGTTAGATCCTGATGTGTTGAGGTAATGTTTTGCATGCCGAAGCACGAATTGTGTATGTCATACTACTAACCATCGTCTTAGAGATGGATAATCTATTAATTATTTCTAGAGACTTGCCACCTCTAGAGTGAATTAATTTAGCATATGAACACTTGGAATGATAACAGAACGAGAAGATCACATCATTGGAAAAATATTCGTAGTATATTTGATATCATAAATAAATGAAAGTTGTCACAATTGGACCATGCAGATAAGACAAGAGATAAAGATAAGATGTGATAAGATAAGAGAGAAATTGAATTGTTCACTTCAGTGATGTTAACAAGAATGACTTCAGTTAAAAGAGTTAATTGAGTGTTAACAAATAATATCTAATTAATTAACTATGTGCATGACAACACTTGAGTTACAACAACTAAGTTGTGGCACTTGAGTTAGCAACCTAAATAAGTGGTCTAGCATCCAATTTAAGGGCGAGTTCATCCTGAAGTCAAAGGAAAAAGAAATAATCCAAGAATAAGAAGGATTGCGCATTCGTTATGCAGGATTTTGATGAGATCAATGTGAAGAGCGAATTCTCTCCTAAAGGCATTTTTTATTTTTTGCAGGTGATAAAAAACAACAAATTGGTTTTGTGTTGTATATATTGTTGGGTTCTTCTCTTAATCCATCTTCTCTCTTGCTCTGATATTACACCAGGGGTGCTTGGTATTTCTCTATGATATTTTACGTGGGGTGCTTGATGTAATATGCTCATTGTATAAACATTCTCTGTTATCTATCAATATTATAAGGAATATTTTGCTGGGTTTTCTCCCTCAAGTTATAGAGTGTTTCCCTAGGGTAAATTTTGTGCCATATCTGAATGTTTATGCTTCTAATTATTCATTGCTTTCAAGTATTATTGTAATTTTGCAATTAAGATAATAATATAAAATTAATATGAGAGAGATTGTTGGTTATTGAATCATGGAGAGAGTTGTTTCTTATGGAAATTTCCTTGGTACATCTTTGGAAGATGCACAATGATAAGGGTTTTACAACATTGTTACAAATCTTAACAAAGTCGCCATGCAACATGAGCATTCACCATGGAAAATGAAGCAACAAAAATAGGTACCAAAAACTATTTGGCACCAAAACTAACTCTATTGGAACAAAGAGATTAAGGTTAAGATTAAAAGAAAACAGATCTAAAAACTATGAAGAAATATCATGTACTCCTGTGAATCAATCTGATACACATGCAACAAATAACACTTTTATCTAACAAATTATTTAATATGATTGAGGACAATCTTGATGAGATTGATTTCAAATCAATGCATCATGGATTGTTGGCTCCTCATCCACCATTTTCATGGCTTCTTCCATGAACTTCGCAAATAAATACCTATGGAAAAATCCCATAGGTACAGTTAGGCCCTAAGAACTTTAGGTATATGATACTATGTTAAAGAATAGACACAATAACAGTAATATGACAGCCTACAAATATATAGAACAATGGGTGATGCCACATAACAAAGAGATTTCCTCTAGATCCCGAAATCTTGCATGATAATTAGACTAGGAAATCTTAGATAACTCACTTAGGCATAATTGAGTACAAATCACTATTATTGTAGTTCAATATTACAATTAAAGGTCACATGAAGACTCTTTGATTTGAAAGTTAATCCATAACCTAATAACCCACGTGAATATGCACTAATGCTAAGAAAATGTGTACCCTTTTCTTTATTTTACTTCTTTTTCATTTCCTATCCATATATGTTGATGTAAAACCCTAAAATAAATCCATTGTTTACCTACAAAAAAACTAATAAACTAGGGAAAATGGTGAGAAATGGAAAATAATTGAAAGAAAATAAATAGTGGAAGCAATGAAATAATGAAAAGCTAAAATAAGGGTCACTTCATTGCAATTATATTTATCATTCACCACATTCATGGATATTTTTGTTTCATTTTCTTGTAGAACCACCTATGTTTCCTCTTCTCTCTTGTATAACCATATGAAATGTAGACATGAAACAAATCCTCTCTTTTTCCTCTTTTTGAAACTCATATTTTAGGTTTTACCCACCTCTTTTATAAGTTGAAGAAATGAAAATTATTATTTGGTGCATTAGTGTATTAGGAGAACTAGTGTGTGCATTCCTAAGGAGGAGCACTAGAGCACCCAAACCTCAAAGAGCAGCACAAGTGGGCCCATTCTAAAGATGAGTGCCGATGTTCCCACACCATAAAGAGGAGCATCAGTTTTCCATTACCAAAGACGGGCACATGTGTCCTTTTGGTATATTGGCACTCTAATGCACGTGGGTAATGGATCAATCGTGCTCCTAATCTAGTGCGAAGCATTATTTTTCTAGGACCAAATAGGAGCAACAATGTATTTTGGGGTTGTTGGCATACTGATGCATATTGGTGTAGAAGCACCAATGTTTCCAAACCAGTGTGTCTTGCCCAAAGTGGAGAACTAATGTCTTTTTGTCATGTTGTTGATTTAATTACCCTACATCCGTGGAGCATCAATGTTTTTGATATTAAATCACATCGATGCATCATAATGGTTTAGGCATACTAAAAAAATATGCTAAAACCTTCAACCACTTGCCTCTACTAGCAAGATCTGTCATAAATGGAGAAGGGGGGATTTTTGGGGGAGATTGTGCAAAACCTCCAATATAAGTTGTTTTCCTTGTAGCTAGAAGAAGAAGAAAAAGTGGAATTCTACTAATTATCCATTAGATCCAAGGATTTTCCCTTTTTTAAAAGAATTCAATACAACCTCCAATTGCAACATGGTAACTTCTACCTCAAAATCCATATTTGTATTCACATTTTTTAGAGATGGACATAAACTCAAAATGTCTATAATCCCCCCAATATTAGATAATCCTGGATATTGAAACATGGATTTAGAATGAAGTCTTCTACCTTCTTCTATCTCTTTTAAGGATATCACCTGTAACCATTAGGATGCATGATATCCTATATTGTATTATGAGTTTTCTATGATTGGGAAATTTGTGAAAGAATTTGTCATTAGTATCACCTTCTCCTATCCACAATGCTCTACTTTTGAGTCTCCGTCAAGCGTACTCATTATCTAAAAGATCATTATTATTATTCTCTAGATCCTTCAAGGACCCAACTTCCACATCTAAGAAGGCCTACCGTAATTTTGTTATTTTCAAAGAGAACAATAATTTCTTCTTCCACCTTTTTGAGCTATTTTTTAGAATTGGAGGCCACAAGTTTTTCCCAATCACTTATCACACTCTATACTCTCTTGAGATTGTTTGCAAATTGTTGAATAGTAGAGTCCTTGTGCTTACTATCAAAAGGATTCCAAGTTTAATCCTCTAAACTATATATCTATCAACCAAATGTGATTGAATTTGAGTGGGCTAGGAGGCTTCTAGTAACATTTTTCAAATTTTAGGATAAATGGGAGATGATATAACAAGCCTTCATTTCCCACCCAAAATATTATTCTCAAATTTGCATTGTAAATATATTTTCCATAAATAAAATTGTCCGAACTCTTTGATATGTTCTCTTTACCTCGCCTATATTTTTACCATGTTGGTGTCACTTTCACATATTTAACCTTTATAAGTTGATAAGTCTCAAACACTAGAGAAAAATAATCTCCAAGTTAGCCCCTTCTATAGGCCTCCCCCCAAATATCCCTAGTATTTAAGGTTAGATTTATGTTATCCCCTAAGACCACATTATCTTCTTCCAACATACCACAACTAACTAAGGCATCATGATAAGGTTTATTGTCTCCATAATTCCCATATAGTTTTATCAATCTCAAATCATTTCCAAACTCCTTTGTTGTGAGCTCTACTACTAACCCGAAGCCACCACAAAGGGGGAATTCAAGTAAAAAATAAAGACCCATCCAATGATAAAACCTCTATACAATCCACTTGCATATAATGAACAAAAACTACAATCCTTTAAAACCTTTGATAAAAAAACCTCACTTTCAAACTATAACACATTGTTTCCTGAAGAAAAACAATGCCAGGTTTATAGACTTCAAAAATTATTTTGGGGGCTAGATTCTCATAGGCACCCCCTATCCTTGTGGTATTGAGTGAGACGACAATCATCAGATAACCAATGGGTCAACCTTCCCTACTTTTGAGGCCCTAAAGATAGTTTTTTGTTTACCTTCTCTTATTTCTTGTTTAACCTCGAAATTAGCCAGAGTCAAATGAGACTTTCTTCCTACATAGATAGGGATGTCCTTTTTAAATCCAAACCTCCTCTTCTTTCTCTATAACCCCCTTATAAATACTTCTCTAATATCAATTGGTAATTAGATTTTAAAAGAGGATTGTTGGATGGATTTTTTGGGGGGGATTTATAGGATTGGTGTGCTTATCTCCCAACTAAGGTTTCAATTCAACTCCACAAACATTACTCTTAGGTTCTTCCATATAGACTCCTATAAGTTCCCACCCTTTAAAATACATAACATCATTCCCCATAGGCTCTACTCTATCCATACTACTTGATTACTCCTTACATGAATTTCCCTCCTTAATGCCTAAAGGTAATTCTGATGGGAATGGAGGACAGTCCCCTTAATGATTGGTAAATATGTGAAATAATTCGGTGTTATTATCACCATCCCTTATCCACAATTCCTTGATTTTGAATCTCCATTTATTTGTTACTTATATAAAAGATCGATTTTCCTTCTCTCCAAATCCTTCGAGAATTCAACTTTTACATCTAAGAAGAGCTCTAGTGAATTATATTTGAACATAGATGTAATTCCTTCTTCCATTTCTTTGATGTATTTTTTAGAATTGGAAGTCCTAACTTTTTCCCAACCACTCAACACACTCCTTACTCTCTTGAGATTGTCTTGAAATTGTTGCATTATAGAGTCCCTCTCCTTACTATCAAAAAGATTCCAAGTTTGACGCTCTAAATTCTGAATCCACCAACCAAGTGTGATTTAATTTAAGTGGGATAGGAGGATTCTAGTAATCCTTTTCAAATTTGAAGTTAATTAGATTTTGATATAGAAAACCTCCACTTCCCCAATATTTGATTCTCAAGTTTGTATTATAAAGAGATTTTCCCATCAAAGAACTACCCAATATCTTTTGTATCCCCTCTTTACCTTGCCTAGTGTTTTGACATGTTGATGTCAATTTCATAGATACCACGTTTATAATTGATGTGTCTCAAACATCAGAGAAAATAATCTTGAATCTAGTCCCTTGTAGAGGCCTCCCCTAAAATATCCTTGGTATTTAGGGTTAGATTCAAATATGCTAAGATTTCTTTCAAAAGTTGTTATGTCAAAACAAAAGGATCATTGAAAGAACAACAAGCACAACATAAAATAGAACACAAAGATTTATCCTAGGAAACCCTCGTGGGGGAGAAAACCCAGCAAAACTTCGTCCAAATAGACTTCAACCAAGTACAGTGTAAGACCCAAGAAATAATACTAGACTACTTCCTCCTCCTCAGCTGGATTGTTTCTCCTCTCTCAAGCGAACTTGCTTGAGTCCTCACCATGTCCAAATGAGGTAGGTGACTCTCCTATTTATACTAATCACCTTAGAGACCTAATAACACAACAAGGTTGACTTCTCCTTACTTCTAGGGCTGACTTTCCTTGGGAGACTCAAAAATACATTTTAATAATACTTTTGTGGGTACTACTGACCCGAATAACAATGGAGGTTTTACCTCGCGGCTTTACATGACCAAATACAAACAATAACATCCCTAATCATAGGAACAACATGTCCTAAAGGGGAAATAATAATAATAATAATACAAAATATTATATCTTCCGCAATTACATTTCTTTTTCACTCCCTCTTAATAAGGAAGGTATTCTATAACAAAACAATACATCAGCACATATGGCTGGTAATTCCATACGTCATAGGAAGTTTTCATAACTACGTCAACATCATCATAATATGTGGAACATCATCATCATGAATCATAACATATCGATCATCATATCACAAGCACTTCATTACAAGCATCAAATCTCAACACATCATCGCAAGCATTGCATCTTGACACATCATTGCAAGCATTGCATCTTGACACATCATCACGAACATCGCATCTCAACACATCATCGCGAGCATCGCATCTCATTGCATCATCTGAGCATCGCATCTCGTTGCATCATCACAAGCATCACATCTTGTTGCATCATCACAAGCATCATATCTTGTTGCATCATCGCAAGCATCACATCTTGTCACATCATCTCAAGCATCGCATCTCGACAAATCATCACGAGCATCGCATCTCGTCGCATCATCACGAGCATCACATCTCATTGCATCATCACGAGCATCACATATCGTCACATCATCACAAGCATCACATCTCATCGCATCATCATCTTTAGAATCACCTACAACGCCACACATGCATACACAACACAACATCCACAACTTAATGTGGAATCACCCACAACATAAAGAATGTTGGAATCTCATAGTTGTAAATGAATGTAGGACCATAACATCTGCAAATGAATGCAATACGACAATATCTGCAAATGAATGCAGGACCACAACATCCGCAAATGAATGTAATACCACAATGTCTACAAATGAATGCAAGACCACAACATCCACAAATGAATGCAGGACTGCAACATCCGTAAATGAATGCAGGACCACAACGTTCGTAAATGAATGCATGACCACAACATTCATAAATGAATGCAGGACCACAACGTCTTGAAATGAATGCAGGACCACAACGTCTTGAAATGAATGCAGGACCACAACATCCGCAAATGAATGCAAGACCGCAACATCCACAAACGAATGCAGGACCACAATGTCTGCAAATGAATGTAGGACCACAACCTCCAGAATTGAATGCAGGACCACAACATCTACAAATGAATGCTAGACCATAATGTCTGCAAATGAATGTAGGGCCACAATGTCTACAAATGAATTCCATACCAAAACAACATTTGTAGGCACACTAATAAACTTGACTTGCCTTCTCTACACTGGAATACCACTGTCATCTCATCATCAATAATGATCACATCATCACTCCCTCTTTTCATGGAGGTCCTTTTAGACTACACCAAGCATGTCTCAAAAATACTAAAAATTCACACAAGATAGAGGCTTAGTCAACACATTTGTAACTTGTTCCTCTACGGGAACATACTGGAGCTTCACAGCTCCTCTTTACACCATATCTTGGATGTAATGATGCTTTATCTCTATATGCTTTTACTTATCATAAAACAATGAGTTCTCTATCAATTTGATGCAACTCCGGTTATCACAATAAATATCAGTTGCATCCATCTTAGCATCAAACAATCATGTCAATAACTTGCAAATCCATACTACTTCACTATAGGCAGATCTTGTTGCAATATATTCATCCTCTGATGTACTAAATACAACATTGATCTACTTTCTATTGAAAATAATTGTCATTGATGTCAAAGGAGTTCAGTAATGACAAAGGAATAACCAAAGACATGATGGCAGGGCAAACTCAGTGTAAGGTAAAGGAATAACAAAGGAAGCAATGGCATGGCATGCATAATGATGTGGCATATGTGATGAGGTTGGAAAGACACATGAGATGCTATCATGAAGTCAGTGTTGCAATCTAACATCATTATGTTTGAATTGAAAAGGACTATTTATGTGTATCTCTGTGTAAATGAATAATTGACTCATTGTGTGTCTAAATCATGAATGGATTGATAGTTTGAATACCTGTACAAATGAATCCACAAAGATAATGTGTATATCCAGTGAGGGGATCAAGTCAAGTGAAGTCTTATTGAGCTTGATTAAGCAATCCTCTGATCAATCAACGCAGATTCATGGAGTTTCATTTAGCTTATTTAGCAGAAGTTGGACGGCTAAGATCGTATCAATAAAATAGATCGACGGCGGGGAAAGAATCTGCAAAGTAAATATGCATGGAATATAACATTCTGGAGAGCCAAAGTGAAGTTGCTTATTTAGAAAAGGTTGGACAGCTAAGATCATATCAATAAAATAGATCGACGACAGGGAAAAAATCTGCAAAGTAAATGTGTTTGGAAGATAGCATTCCAAAGTGCCAAAGTGAAGTTCTGTGTTTGTTAACTGATCAACGGACGAGGGGGATTCTGCCAAGCGATCGATAGTTCATAGGAGTTGTGGAAAGAGATTTGTGGAATCCCATTTTGAAAGCGTTGGGCGGCACATCCACAATCCGCAATTGGGAAGGTATCCACAATCCACAAAGTGCAAAAGAAGTTGTGCGGAAGACGAATTACAAAAGCAATTTCGAGAAAAATTGAAATACAGACCCGCAACCCGCAATCTACAATCACAAAAGAAATGAGTTTCTGATTGCGGAAAGGTCATTGTGGAAAGATAATTGTGGAAGCAATTCTCGAGAAAAGTCGAAATGCATACTCATGATCCGCAATCCGCAATTACGAAAGGAAGAAGTTTTCGATTGCAAAAATATAATTGCGGAAGCAATTTTTGAGAGAAGTCAAAGTGCACGTCCACAATCCACAACCCACAATTGCGGAAGGAATGAGTTCCCATAAATTATGGAAAATTCGTTGCGGAAATACAATTGTGGAAAGGTAATTGTCCGCAACTCGCAATTTTGGAAAGTTAATTCTGAAATGTAATTGCAGAAAGGTAAATGCAAAAAATTCAATGCGGAAAGGTTTGTTGCAAAGAGATTATTGCGGAAAGGAAACTACAGGAGTACATGATTGATAAATCTAAACAGAGTTATAATGATAAACAGAGAAACACGATTTACTCTTTGGAAGAACATGATTAACAAAGGGACGTGATTCTGTGAAAAGACACAATGAACTTGTGTGATGGTTTGATGAAAGGGCATGATGATGGATAATATTTAAACATAATATCGATTTGGTAGTAAGGTGTCTCTGCAGTTTAGATAGATGTAGTAGCAGGTAAAATAGAGACCAAAGGAGACATAAGCATATCTAGAAGTTTGATAAAAACATATTAGGGTGGTAGGGGGGTACTAGGGCAGGATATATGCCTGCAAGGGGGTTATAACCTCCTTCCAGTGGTAGCTGGTAAATAGGGGGTTGCAAAATCCTTTCAGCAGTAGTTGATAAACTAGGGGGTCATATCCTCCTTCCAATAGTAGCTGGTAAATAGGGTGTAGAAGCATCCTTTCAGCAACATCTGATAAAATAGGGGATCATAACCTCCTTCCATTAGTATATGGTAACTAGGGTGTATAAGCATCCTTTTAGCAGTAGCTGATAAAATAGGGGGTCGTAGCCTCCTTCCAGTAGTTGCTATTAAATAAGGTGCAGTACCATCCTTGTTTGTAGTAGCAAGCAGAAACTATTTGTAAATATAATTATGCAATAATAGGAAGCATTGGTGGTTTTCCCAATTGGGATTCCACGATAAATTTGTTTTTTGTGTATCTTCTTGATCATGTGGGTTAATGAATAAATTAAAAGTGGTTTAAATTGGTAAAAAATTTATCAATATTGAATCATCCCTACCTCTCAGTATTGTCCAATATTCCAACAATTGGTATCAGAGCAGGATCCTTCACTACAGTCTAAATCTTTGTAAGAAAGATCATATTAAAAACCACTATGGATCAACAAGAAGGGATTCCAACCAACAAAGATATAGTACTTAATAAAGAAGAATATGCATATTGGAGCATAAGAATGAGAGTGTACTTACAATCATTAGGATATGGTGTATGGAATCCAATAATCTCTGATTACTTCCCACCAAAAAGAGTAAGGACTGCATCTCAAAAATAACCCAAGAAAAATAACTCAAGGGAAATAGAGGCCATACTTGATGGATTACCTCAACCTATCAAAGAAAATATAGGACCATGTCTCTCAGCTAAGGAACTTTGGGTCAAATTGGAGAAACTTTACTTGGTTGAACAAAGACAAAAACAAGCTTTTATGTTTTCAAGAATGAAAGTGATGATGAAGAATCTTGCAACCATAAGGAAGATCAAAGGAGTAAAACCATATACAAGAAGAAAAACTTATTTTCCATGGAAGATAGTAAAGATGAAGAGATAAGTGAAAATGAAGAAAAACTATTCATGGAGACAACAACTTCAGAAGATGATTCAGAAATGGAAGAATTGGTGGACCTAAAGGCAAAACTCATGAGTGCTCTTGAAGCATAATGAAGAACAATTCTTTGGAAGAAAAGTTGTCAAAATTCCAAGAAGAGAAGAAACCAAAAGATAAGGGTCAAGTCAAATTATTATTGATTTAAAGAAATAGCTTCAAAAGGCCAACAAGATTGAAGAGGACCTAGTCGTGTAGTTCAAGAAGAGAATACAAGATTCTAAAAAACTTGAAAAGGAGATTATTCAACTTAGAAAAGGGGTTGATGAAGAATCTATCAAATCAAAGTTTGAGAACAACTCAAGGACTTTAGATGAAATCCTAAGTGTCCAAATACCATCAAGTGGTAAGTCTAGATTAGGATTTGACAAAGAAAAGAAGCCAAGATATTCCTCTTCACAAACCAAGTTGGAAATAAAAGAAGCTATATTGTTGCACTTAAGAGCCCAATTAAAATAGAAGAAAGTAAGAAATTTGATCCTCTCTTAGAAAGAACATATATGGTGCCTAGAAGACCAGTGACAAGTAGATATCAACAAATATTTTTGGGTCATTGCTACTCATGTAATAATTTTGGACATAAAGCCCTGAATTGCAAAGCATATGAAAAGTTTCATATCGATAAGAAGAATACACCCAAGCAGCAGAAGAATTACTGGAAGATGAATTCCAGTCATCAGAACTCTGCTCATCCTCCTAAGATGAAAAAGTTGAGAAGACATGCAAATGAAAATAGCCATTACAAAGATAAAGGATTCTATAAAATGGCATTCCTTAGATATTGTCATTGTTGTCACAAGTTTGGTCACAAGGCTGTTGATTGTAGAACCAAAAGAAAAGATGAAAGTTTGAGAAACAAACAAGACACAAAAACTTCAAAAGATAGAAGACCAGTAAGCAGGGTTCCTCATGTAAAGATGTGGAGAAGGAAGCCAGATGATAAAGACTCGAAAGAAACACAAATTTCAAATATCAGTAAAGATTCCAAAGATGATGATGAGCAAAATAATGTTATAGATAAAAATGACATCCATTCTGAGGGAAAGCAAGATGAATATGTAAATCAATACACCAATGGAGATAAAGATGATAATGGTATATACCTTTTCCGAAAAGGTTTCTCGTGACCTAGAAGAGAACCCTGAAATTAGCATTATAAGGGATCATATACTTAGGGGGAGTTAATATCATAAAATTGCAATTGGTACTTGAAAAATATTAGTTAGCAAGAAGAAAAGAATGTCTTGAGGTTTCCATCAAAACAAGAAGAAGAAGAATCATAAGAAATATTTGGTAAAATCTATCCTCCTCATAAACAAGAAGAAGTGTAGAAGTGACAAATTAAAGACTTTGCTAGAGACCATCCATGTGACAAAGTGAAGAAACATGAAAGTATTAAAGTACATGATTCATGAAGACCATGAAGTTTGTAACTAAGATAGCAGAAGTTATTTTTATGGCATTAAAGACTCCTTAAAAGAAGAACAAGTTATATGATACAGAGAAATCCGGTATGGAAAGAAACTAAAGGTTGGTTGAAAAGTATCAACAGTAAAACTAATGATTATAAACTCTATCAAAAAAAGAAGGATACTTTATGAGAAGTGAAGAAAACATAATATTTTAAGTCTAAGAAATACAGAAGCATAATTGTGATGAAGGTCTCGAAGAAGATACAAGTTAGTTCAATGAACTCAAAAAACAGATTGATTTAAAAAATCAATCGTAGAGCATCTGCTAGATCTAATTGAGTTACCTATTGAATATGATCACTTAGTAATAAAACTGAGATACTATCTACCCGTGTTTTATGGGAAGCATGAATAAAGCGAGTACTTAATACAAATGGGAAGACTCGCTATGAGAAGACTGAAGAAACAGATTTGGAAGAATTTTGAAGGGAACAATTGGGATTCAGGCACATAACAATTGATGAAGTTCTCATAGAAGTGCATATATAAAATTGTAGAAAAGCCTGTTGTTGAAAGTGTATTGGAAAGCTTTCTGTTGAAAAGTGGAAGGTGTAACCCGTGGGTTCCAACCATGAACATTGGTTTCCTTTAAAGTCTCCATCCAAGACAAATGTCTTCCAAAGATCCTCATAAGCTACCTTGATATACATACAGGAAAATGTTTGATGGGTGACAAATATGACATTGTGAGAACTCTTGTAAGTTGATGTGAAAAACAGTGCATAGAAGTCCAACACTACTCACACATAGAAATTTCTCTCTATACAGTCATCACATTCGTTTGAAGTAACGAAGAAAAAAAACTCATCAATGGGACAAAAGGAAGCACTGTGATAGGGGGAGTCTATGAATTTAATATCCAGGTTATCATTCAAAGAACTTGTTGCAAGAAAGAAAAGCAAAACTAGATCATAACACAGTGGTTAGTACCAAGTCAAGTTAAAAATAAAAAATAAAAAGAGACTGGAAAGGAATAATAGGTTATCCTTTGTCATTGTTGTCAAAGAGGGGGAATGTCTAGATATTTCCATCAATTCCAAAATGAGAGAATGTTGAAAATAGTTTTCGTTGATGTCAAAGGAGTTTAGTAATGACAAAGGAATATCCAAAGACATGATGGCAAGGAAAACTTAGTGTAAGGTAAAGGAATAACAAAGGAAGCAATGCAATGGCATGCATAATGATGTGGCATATGTGATGAGTCTGGAAAGACACACGAGGTGCTATCATGAAGTCAATGTTGCAATCTAACATCATTATATTTGAATTGAGAAGGACTATTTATGTGTATCTCTATGTAAATAAATAATTGACTCCTTGTGTGTCTAAATCATGAATGGATTGATAGTTTGAATACCTGTACAAATGAATCCACAAAGATAATGTGTAGATCCAGCGAGGGGATCAAGTCAGGCGAATTCCTATTGAGATTGATTAATCAATCAATGAAAATTCATGGAGTTGTAGTCATCATATTTAGAAAAAGTTGGATGGCTAAGATTGTATCAAGAAAATAGATCGACGACAAGGAAAGAATCTGTAAAGTAAATGTGCATGGAAGATAACATTCTGGAGCACCAAAGTTAAGTTTATTATTTAGCAGAGGTTGAACAGCTAAGATTGTATCAAGAAAATAGATCGACGGAAGAGAAAGAATCTGCCAAATAAATGTGCATGGAAGAGAACAGTCTGGAGCGCCAAAGTGAAGTTTCGTGTTTGATAACTGATCAACGAAGAAGGAGGATTTGGAAAAGCAATCGACGGTTCACAGGATTTGCGGAAAGAGATTTGCATAATCCCATTTCAAAAATTTGGGAGGCACATTCGCAATCTGCAATCCGCAATGCCGAAGGTATCCGCAATCTGCAATCCACAGAGTGCAGAAGAAGTTGTGCAGAAGATGAAATACAGAAGCAATTTCAAGAAAAATCAAAACACAGACCTGCAACCCGTAATTGTGAAAGAAAGGAGTTTTCAATTGTGAAAAGGTCATTGCAAAAAGATAATTGCGGAAGCAGTTTTTGAGAAAAGTCGAAATGCATACCCGCAATTTGCAATCCGCAATTGCGGAAGGAAGAAGTTTCTGATTGCGAAAAGGTCGTTGCAGAAAGATAATTGCAGAAGAAATTTTTGAGAAAGGTCAAAGTGCACATATGCAATCCGCAACCCGCAATTGTGGAAGGAATGAGTTCCCGAAAATTGCGGAAAGGTCGTTGTGGAAAGGTAATTGTTTGCAATTTGCAATTTGCAATTTTGGAAAGTTAATTGTGGAAGGTAATTGCAGAAAGGTAAATGCGAAAAATTCAATGGGAAAATGTCTATTGCGGAGAGATTATTGTGAAAAGTACATTGCAGAAAGGAAACTGGGGGAGGACGTGACTGATAAATCTAAACAGAATTAAAATGATAAACATAGAGACATGATTTACCCTTTGGAAGAACGTGATTAACAAAGGGACGTGATTCTGTGAAAAGACATAATGAACTTGTGCAATGGTTTGATGAAAGGGAATGTTGATGGATAATATTTAAACAAAAGACCAATTTTATAGTAAGGTGTCTCTAGAGTTTGTATCGATGTAGCATCAAGTAAAACAGAGACCAAGGGAGACATAAGCATATCTAGAAGTTTGATAAGAACATACTAGGGTGGTAGGGTGGTGCTATGGCAGGATATATGCCTGCAAGGGGGTCATGACCTCCTTCCAGTGGTAGATTGTAAATAGGGTGTCGCAACATCCTTTCAGCAGCAACTGATAAACTAGGGGGTCATAGCCTCCTTCTAGTAGTAGTTGGTAAAAAGGGTGTAGAAGCATCCTTTCAACAGCAACTGATAAAACAGGGGGTCATATCCTCCTTCGACTAGTAATTGGTAAATAGGGTGTAGAAGCATCCTTCCAGTAGCAGCTGATAAAATAAGGGGCCGTAGCATCCTTCTAGTAGTTGTTGGTAAATAGGGTGTAGTACCATCCTTGTCTGTAGTAGTAGGCATAAACTATTTGTAAATATAATTTTGCAGTAATAGGAAGTATTGGTGGTTTTCCCAATTGGGCTTCCACGATAAATTTGTTTTATGTGTATCTTGTTGATCATGTGTGTTAATGAATAAATTAAAAGTGGTTTAAATTGTTATAAATTTATCAATATTAATTCCCCCCCCCCCCCTCTCAGTATTGTCCAATTTTCCAACGCTTTCTACAAAGCCATGAGATCACATCTTATCCCAAACTAAAACAACATCTTGAAGTGTTATTTATGTCTTCAACACTTCCTTCCCAATTTGAAACAGTATAGCCACACAATCTTAACTCACTATCAGTTGCATACGTGAGGCCGCAATCCAATGTGCCCTTTAGGTACCTCATCACATGTTTCACTGCAACTAGGTGAACATGTCTGTGCTCCACCATATACTAACTCAATGTGCTTACAACAAAAAATATTTGGTCTTGTATTTGTGAAATACATCAGTGACCCAATAATCTGTCTGTATAGTGTGACCTCTATTCTTACTGAAGAGTCATCATTCAGGAGCTTCAATTTTGTCACCATCGGAGTGTTCATTTCCTTAAAATCCAACACCCCAAATCTCTTTAGGATCTCAACTGCATATTTTCCTTGGTTTAGAAAAATATCATTTGGAACTGCATTACTTCAAGACAGAGGAAGTGGTGCATCATACCAAGGTCTTTAATCTCAAATTATTCCACAATATTCTTCTTACATTCATTGATGAGCTTCTCCTCCCCTGTCAAAAATAGATCATCTACATACAATAGTAATATCATGATCCCGTCATCTACAACCTTACAATAAAGGTTGGAATCAACTTTACTTTTGGTAAATCCCAAGCTCATCAAGAAGCCAGCAATTCCTTTTTACCATGCCATGGGTTCTTGCTTCAATCCATAGTGCTTTATTCAATCTAGACACATGTATTTTCTCGTCATGTGTCTGAAAATGCAGAGGCTGTTCAATATACACTTCCTCTTCTATGACACCATTTAGAAAGGTTTTCTTTATGTAACTTCCATTTCATCTTGGCTGCAAAGGAAGTAATAGTTCTAATTGAAGTATATCTTGTTACTGTAAAATTCTCTTCATAAACAATCCCTTCCTTCTGAGAGAATCCTCGCGTGACAAATATTGCTTTGAACTAATCAATATTTCCATCTACCGAGTGTTTTTTCTTGAAAATCCATTTTGAAGAGACCATTGATTTATCCTTCGATCTTGGCACCACTTCCCAAACATCATTCTTTAAGATATATTGCTATTCTTCGATCATGGCAGCCATCCATTCCTTCTTCTTTGAATCTTCTTCAAAACATGTGGGTTCCTCATCAACAAGATTGCACATTAATGCTACATAATTAGAGTAGAGTCTTGGTATCTTGCTTCACCATATCATTTTTCTTCTTGAATTATATCACGAGCCTAAGATGGTATTCTCATTGTTGAAATCATCTCATGGGGTGTATCCATGGGTCCTTGAGGCTCTTCCATGTCGTGATATTCTTTTATAGGTTCTTGTTCGACATCTCTAATTGGTAGTCTACTGGTTTCTGCAATTTTGGGAGCTTCTTGGTCTTCTTTATGATCTTCATTTGCATGGGCCTTTCTGGATTTGTTGAAAGTTGCATCTTCATCAAATGTGATATCTATGTTGATCTCAATATGAGGGAAACCTGGAATATAGATTCTATAAGCTTTTGACTAGTCACTGTATCCAAAAAATATTCCCTTCTTTCCAGAAGGGTCCAACTTTGAAATTTTCTCCTTGGGAACATGTAAGTAGACAGGACAACCAAATATGTTCACGTTCCTAACTTTAGGCTTCTCACCAATAAACATCTCTTCTATAGTTTTATTCCCAAGAGCACTATGGGATATTCTATTAATTACATAGACTGTGGTCTTTGCTGCTTCAACCCATAAATGCATGGGTAGATCTTGATCATGGATCATGCCTTTGATTGCTTCCATGATAGATCTATTATTCCTTTCTGTCTCTCCATTTTGTGGAGGATTATAGGGTGTAGTAAGATCCCTCTTAATCCCATATTCTTTACAGAAGTCCTTAAATTCATTTGAAATGAATTCTCCTCCATTATCTGATCTCAAGGTCTTGATCTTCTTTTCATGAATATTCTCCATGAGAGCCTTGAACTCTTTGAACTTTTCAAATACTTCATCTTTTCCTATCAAGCAATATATCCAAGTCTTATGAGAGTAGTCATCAATAAAAGAGACATAATAGACATACCTGCTTAAGGAAGTAGTTGACATCGTTCTGCACACATATGAGTGAACAATATGCAAGATCCTTTTTGCTTTATTGTTATTGCTTGGAAATGGATTATTGATATTCTTTCCTTCAGCACATCCTTTGCATACCCCTTCATGACTGATCTAGATTTATGGTAGACCTGTCACTACCTTGCTCACAATTGGTAATGCTTTGCACCTCACATGAGAAATTATTCTATGCCATAGCTCACATGGAATGATGGTACAAGTTGTGAAAGTTGATTCTTTGTGCCCCTTTAGTTTGTAGAGTCCTCCTCCTTTAACACCTATTATAACCGCATCATCTATTGTATTTCCTTTTGAACACATAAAATCTTCACCATCTACAAAGGCAACTTTGAAACCGTTCTTATCTAAAGTTGATATAGAAATAATATTCTTCTTTAGACCTGGAACATATAAGACTTATTTCATTTTCATGGACTTACCAAAGTTTATCTTGTAAGAGGATTCTCCCATTCCTTTTATGGGATGTTGATAATCATCTCCAAGTTGCACCTTGTGTGGATAGTCTTTCTGAGTGAGACATGAGAGAGAGTCTTTTTGAAATGTCATATGTTTGGAAGCACCACTATCTATGAGACAAGTGTCACTTCCATGAGAGACTGATCCTGTGAGGACTGAAATTTAAACATATTCTTCACTAGAGTCGTCATTCTCTATAGCCTTCTATTCATCTAATTCATTCTCTTCAGCTGCATGGGCATGGAACTTTTGGTTCTTATTCTTGAAATTGTCGTTATTAAGTGGACAATATTTAGAGATATGTGGTAACTTACGACATGTGTAACATTCATAAGATGAGTAATCCTTTTTAAACTTCTTACCTATTTTGAAGTCTTATGATCTTCTAGGAGGTGATCCTCGATCCTTCCTTTTGTTTCTTCCATTCTTTGCATGAGCAGCTTGACCTTGATATTAATTTTCATTTAGTTTTTCTTCTCTATTTTCTATCCTTTCCTCTTCTTGTACACACTCTTCCCATAGCTTGTTGAACTTGGTTAGATTTCTTCTAGCACATATTCCTTTTATGAAGGAATCCCATTCTCTTGGAAGACCATTTAGGGTGGTCACCATAATCTCTACTTCTTCACCCTATCACCAATGGCCTCCAGATGTTCTTTGATATAGGATACTCTTGAGAAGCATGATTGCATAGTTTCTGCCTTTTAGATCTTCACACCCTTGAGTTTGTTTCTCAAGGTCATTCTTCTATTGATGTTCTTGCCTTCAATTAAATTTGCCAGTGCATTGAACATTTCATTTGGGGTATTCTTTAAAGATACTTGGGGGATCAAATGATCCTCTTTGATTTGATTATATCCTTCCTATGTTTGGACTTTACTTCATCTCCTTCCGGTTCCTTAACCTCTTATTTGATGTAACCTTATAGTTCATGTTCTTTAAGGATGAGCATGACTCTATACTTCCATGCTCTGAATTTTTTGCTCCTTCAAGGTTTTCATAAAGATTGGTATTGTTTGTCATATTTAATGAATGAGAACCTCAAATGGAAATATAGGAAATACTACTTACCAATTTGAGGACTGCTTCAGGATCACCTTGGGTTTGTAAGGAAAACCCTCATTTTCCAACTGTGGTCACTTGCAAATTTGATGGGAGGAAAAGACGTGCCTAGCTAGGGTGAGCTAGACTGCATCTTAATTTTTTGGAATATGTGGATGCAACCTTGAAAAATATGATACCCCAGTTTCTCCTAGCAGAATTGGCTGGTCAGCAAATTAAAGTCCACAAAATTGAAAAAAAAATCTACATAAATATGCACCCTTCTAGGGCGAGTTGAATGGCCCTTATTTTCTGGCTGATTGGTGGAGGGAGGTGTATGTAATAGTGAACCCTAGTTTGTTGAACTGCAACAAAAAAAACTACACAATGTCTTCTTTCAAAATTTGTTGCTTTGATACCATGTTAATATTTCTTTCAAAAGTTGTTATATCAAAACAAAAGGATCATTGAAATAACAGCAAGCACATCAGAAAAGAGAACATAAAGATTTATCCTAGGAAACCCTCGTGGGGGAGAAAACCCAGCTAAACCTCCTCAATATAGACTTCAATTGTGTTAAGCCCTAAATGTTGGGCACAGTTCCCCCTATAGTGTGGAATTTTACCCCCTATATGGTGGTGTATTACATACTATTGATGTAGGCTAGGGTTTATTAGTTGTTATTGTACACATTTGTCTCCTATATATAGGAAGGAGATATTTTTATTTGAGTAAGTATTGTATATTGTCTTATCTTGAGTACACAATACATTCTATAAGGAGGTTCCTCCCTCGAAGAGGATTGTTATTCCTCTATGTTCTTCATTATCAAGTCATGGATAACTCTCTTTTGGTCTATTTCTGTTATTTTTATGTTATTTCTAGGACTTGGTTGCATAACATTTTGTATCATACCTCTTTCCTTAGGAGTGGCTTCTACAAAACGAGTCATCTTATCATTTTTTCTACAAATGTTTTTCTACAAGGATTCAAAGATTGAGGTTAAAAACTCAATTCCAAAACAAGTCGAGCTATTTTCAGTCCAAAATTCAGATCCTGATCCATTACAATCTCAAAGATAACTGTGGAGGACTCTAGGATTTGAAAATAGGTGTTCTAGGGAAAAAGTTCATATCTGAGGCATCTAAGATCCAAATTGAGTGAGACCTACTACATCTCAGGCCAGAGTATCTGTGGTAGGAGTTTCAGCTGTGGAAACAAAAAATTGGACATGTGGCATACAATACAAGTCCGCTCTCCTGAAAGGTAGAAAAGAAGAAGTATTGGTACATTTGCAATAATTTTCTACTAGAGAATCCAAATTAGGTCAGACCTGTGGCCTTGGAAATAGGACATATTAGGGTACCACAGGCCAAAGTTTCAGACCTAGTGAAGTGGAAATTCAAATTTTCTCTCAGTTACAAGTCAAAACTAAAACAATATCCCAATGAAGGTTTAAAACATGTGTTATGGGGAAAAAGGTCATATCTAAGGAATCCGAGATCCAAATTGAGTGAGACTTGTTGCATCCAAAATAATCCATACCAGGGTATCTATGGTAGGCGTTTCAGCTACATAAACAATATATTAGACACATTGAATACCATATAGGTTCACTCTTATGGATAGGCCAAAAATAAGAAGTTTTGGGAGATTTACAATAAATTTTTATTGGCACATCCAAATTAGGTCAGACCTCTGGTGTCAAAAAGTGGACACATTAGGATACAACATGACAAAGTTTCAGACCTAGAGGAGTTGAAATTCCAAATTTATATAAGTTTCAAGTCTACCCTAAAACAATCTTCTAATCAAGGTTTAAAAAGGGGTGTTATAGGGAAAATTATTATATCTTGAGCATCAGATATCCAAATTGAGAGAGACATGTTGCATTAAAAATAAGACTATACATTGTATCTTTGGAATATATTTCATAGTTAGATTCAAAATATTGGACACTTGGCATAGTATACAAGTTTTCTCTTCTGGATAGGCCAAAAACAATAAGTGTTGGGAGAATTGCAATATAGTTTTACTAGAGACTGCAAATTAGGTCAAACCTGTGGCTTCAGAAAGAGGACACATAAATCAACCACAAGCCAAAGTTCTAGACCTAGAGGAGCTGAAATTTTAAATTTATATGATTCCAAGTCGTCTATAAAGCAATCTTCCAATCAAAGTTGAAGAAGGAAACTCTAAAGTTCAAGCAGTGGTAGATCACATAGAGCACCAACAAGCAGTCTCCCAATATTGAAGATGCCCAAAAATACGATAAAACAACAGGTAGATCAACATCACAGTCAAAAGAGTTTTGAGGAAGGAAAAATCATATGGGGACTTGAACAAATAATTGAAACAAGGACCAAACAACTACGAAATCAAGCTATTATTGAGTACCTCATCAAGTGGAAGTACTTACTAGCTGAAAATTTAACATGGGAAGATGATGCCTTCATATAGATGCATCCACAACTACCCAAGCATTGAAGACAATGCTTATCTGAAAGGGAGGGGCATGTTAATCCCTAAATGTTGGGCACATTTCCCCATATGTGTGGCACTTTACCCCCTATGTGGTGGTGTATTACATGTTATTGATGTAGGCTTGGGTCTATTAGTTGCTATTGTACGCCTTTGTATCCTATATATAGGAAGGATATATTTTCATTTGGGTAAGCATGTGATATTGTCTTGTCTTGAGTACACAATACATTGTGTAAGGAGGTTCCTCCCTTGAAGAGGATTTCTATTCATATTTGTTCTTAATTATTAAGTTGTCAATTACTCTCTTTTGGTATATTTATACTATTATTATGCTACTTATGGGACTTGATTGAATAACAAATTGTGATCCAAGAAAACCCAACAAACCAAGTACTATGTAAGATGCAAGAAATAAGACTAGATTGCTTCCTTCTCCTCAAATCGATTGTTTCTCCTCTCTCTAGCAAACTTGCTTGAGTGCTCACCATGTCCAAATGAGGGAGGCACCAATCATATGTATACTAACATCTAAGATGCATAATAAACCAATAGGGCCAACTTCTCTTTAATGACAAGGCCAACTAACCTTGGGAGACTCAAAAATACATTTTAATAATACTTTTGTGGGTACTACTAACCCGACTTACAACAAAGGTTTTATCTCAATACTTTACATGACCAAATACAATAATAGCATCCCTAATCAGAGGAACAACGTCTCTGGAAGGGGAAATAATAATAATAATACAAAGTAGAATATCTTCCACGGTTACATTTATTTAACATGATCACCCCCCAAGATCAAATTATCTCCTTCCATCAAACCATATTCAACTAAGGAATCCAACTAAGGTTTTCTGACTATATAGTATTACCCATATAGATTTATCAATCTCAAAACCTTGCCCAACCCTTTTGTTGTGATCTTTACTACTAACATGAAGCCACCATTGAGGAAGAAATTCAATAAAAATTAGAGCCCCATCCAATGACAAGACCTCTAGAAAACTCACTCGCATCTAATGTACAAAAGTTTGAATCCTTTGAAACCTTTTATAAAACAACCCTTACATTCAAACTATAACACATCATTTTTCGAATAAAACAATATCAAGTTTATAGATTTCAAAAATTATTTTGAGGGCTATATACTTGTGGGCACCACCTACACTTATAGCCATGAGCAAGAGGAAAATCATTAGATAACCAATGGGTGGGCCTTCCCTACTCCTAGGGTCATACTGATAGTTTGTTGTTTACTTTCTCTTGTTTCATGTTTAACCTTGGAACAAATTCAAATGAGACTTTCTTCCTATATATAGGGTTTCCCTTTTCTAGAGCCAAATATCCTCCTATTTATCAAGAACCCCCTTCTAAACCGTTCTTGGATATCAACCTATAATTAGATTTTAAAATATGATTGTTGGATGGATTTTTCGGGGGACTTTTCAGGGATTGGACTTCTTATCTCCCGATTTAAGCTTCAATTCAAGTCCACAAACATTAATCTTAAGCTCTTCCCTATAGATTTTAACAAGTTCCCACCCTTTAATATAACAACACCATTCCCCATAGGCTCCACTTTCTCCATACTACTTGATTACTCCTTACGAGGAATGGAGGACCCTCCCTTGTATATTTACTTGGGTTTAAGTGACCTTGAGATTTAATATATATAAAAAAGAACCAACATCCTTATTCAATGAGTAGAAAGGAGAATTTTGAACTATACCTTTACAATAAGACAATGATACAGGTTCCCTCACCTTCTAAGAATTAGGTCCTTGATGAAAAGACTTATCAACTAGCCTTTGATATCTTTAAAGAAACTAGAGTAAGCATGTAGTTTAGTAAACTTAACTCCCACTTCATGCTCGTGGAAGTATCTTAAGCTCTCCTATTTCTTTCTAACCCGTGCTTTCTTGTCACAACCTTGATCTTTCTCAACGCAGGGGCACTCAACCTGCAAATGACCCACCTTGTGACAAACAACACAATATAAAGACAACCTCTATTAATTAATATTATGAAAAAACTTTCATTAGACCCAATTTATTGCTATCTAAAAAAAACTCTTGAAGATCCAATTAAACTAGTACTCTTGCAACCCTATTGTCCACTTTTTTTAGCTATACTTCCCATAAGGAAACAAAAATCTCAATGGCATATCTCACTCTCTCCATTATATCTACATTCCACAACACAAGAGAAAAACCTAACAGAAGGATCCATATGTTTTGTATGAACACAAGTTTCTCCTAGGATTGAAACTAGGTGTTCAAGGTTTTAGGCATAAACGTAGTGGTCCGTGTGGAATTTTGGTTAAGCTTTGATATTTAATTATTAAATGTGGAATAACTAAGTACTTGATTCAATAGAACAACATTCACATAATATTTCAATCATAACACAGAATGTGCTCTAGGAAAAAACCTCAAAACAACGAGGATGAAAAATCCCAACAAATCTTCTTAGCACAATGATAGATATCAGAGAATGTACTTTACAATAGCATATTTCTTTCAACACCCTAGGTGCAATATAAGAGAGAATAAACACCCCATGTATTTACTCAAAATAAGAGAGAAGAAGGATCAACCGGATGAACAGAGTAATGTGTCCAACACATTAATAACTTGCCAAAAACAGTGCCATGCAAAATGTAGTGAATTGTTGCATGGGGAATGGTGCATCTCATGAAAAAATAGCAAGTGCCTTCTTTTGAGAATAGATCTTTTCTTTGGTTCCTTCAATTCTGCATATATAATGCACAATGCCTTTCATCTTTGACATTAAATCATGCTCTAGTGACTTCAAAATGAACTTGTCTTCTAACTGACTACATGACCACTTAGTTAGGATATTAACTTATGTGTCGTAATGCAATAAATCAAGTGTCGACATGAAAACACTTAATTAACTGAAGTGACGTCTCTTAGTTTAACTAAAGTGTTATCAATGCAAAACACTTTAGTTAATTATTATTTCTTTATTAACACTTAGTTAACTCTTGATAATTGAAATCATGTTGATTGATTTACTTGAAGTGGCAACTGCGAGTTCTACTTAATCAACTAAGGCATACATACTTAATTGAACTCAAGGTTAACAAATTGAGTTCTCTTTACTCAACTGAAGTCTTCTCATGAGAAATTCGAATTCTCTCGTTCTCTTGTGCATATAATCTTTATCTCCTATCTTTACTGCATCGTGCATATGTTCTTAGCTTAATTTATATATCATATCAGTTTGTACTAAGAATATTTGTACAATGTTGTGATCATATTATATTACTCTCGTTTTATGTGGTCATATGCTAAAGTAATTAAATCTAGAGGTGTCCACTCTCTAGAGGAGACTTAATAGCTCATCCATATCAAGTGATGATGGATAGTAATTAATCATACAACATTAATGCTTTATCATGCAAAGCATGACCTAAACACATGAGTTCCACCTCAACACATGAGGATCTGACTTGACAAACAATTCCTTAGCCTTGTCCAACAAGATTGTACAACATCATCGCTTTCATAAATCAAAGCATTAACCTCAACACATGAGGAATAACCTTTTACACTGAAATCTTAGTCATCCTTGAGTCCAACCCAATAATTTACTCCAAGCTCCCTAAGTCCAACTTAGGCTCCCTACCTTAACACATGAGACCCAATTCTGGCACATAAGATTAGCTTGGAAAATGGCTCGTGATGTTGTAACTTTGGCACTCCCTCTCAGTGAGGGAGGCATTCTATGCCATGCCAAGTTGGTCTCAAAAGTACCTATACTTTGTCATTGAGAGAGGCTTAGTCAAAACATATGCAATCTACTCATTGGTAGCAATGTACTAAATTCTTACTACACCTCTCCAGATCATGTCTATAATGAAGTGATACTTTATCTCAACGTGTTTCGACTTGTCATGAAACACATGGTTTGTAGAAAGCTTGATACAACCTTGATTGTCATAGAAGATGATTGTATACTCAAGCTTCTCATCAAACAACCCAAGAAGTAGCTTCCTAAGCCACACTGCTTGTCAGCAAGTAGTACTAGCCACAATATACTCAGCTTCTATAGTACTTTGGGCTATAGAGCTCTACTTCCTGGTGGACAAAGAGATCATAATGAAACCAAAGCTAAAACAATAGCCAAATGTACTCTTTCAGTTGACAATGCTACCACACCAATCAAATTCAGATATCCCCCCTCACCCCTAACATCACCCCTCTACTAGAGGCATATATACTCGATAAGAAATAGTACCGCAAAGGTATCTGAACACATGCTTAACAACAACCCAATGTATATGTCTAGGTTCAGACATAAATTGACTCAAGATACTCATAGCATAACATATTTAAGGTGTCAAATGTATAAAGTACATTAACAACCCAATGAGTTGTTTATACAAAGTGGGTCCACTAGATTAGATCTAGAATATAACTCATGTAGTTTCCTCAAATTGGAAACCATCAGTCTAGATATGGATTTGAATTCCATCATACCAAACATGTGCAATATATCAACAATGTACTTCCCTTGAGACATAAATATCTTATATTTTATCTACTGAACCTTAAATCGAAATGTAGTGCATGAGACCTAAGTCTTTCATCTAGAACTCAGAAGTGAGCTTCCTCTTGCACCAACCAATTAGATGTTCCTCTCTAGTAAGAAAAAAATCATCAACATATAGAACCAATATCAAAGGTTGGTTCTTAACTACTTTGAAGTACATGTTTGGATAAACTTCACTCTTAGAGAAGCCTAGTCTCTAAAGGTAGTTGTAAATCCTCGAATACAAAGCCATGGGGGCTTGCTTAAGCCTATACAAGGATTTCTTTAATTTCCAAACTTGGGACTCCTTCCATGAAGTACAGACCCATCAGGTTGTTGTATGTAAAACTCTTCCTCAACCTCACCATGAGGAAGGTTGTCTTCACATCCATCTAGTGAAGATTCCATCCTAGAATCGATGCAAGAGAAATCATAGCTCTAATAGTGGTGTATCTGCCCATAGGAGCAAATGTCTCATCATAGACAATGCCTTCTTTCTGTGAGAAACCTCACGCCACAAATCTAGCTTTATACTTTTCAAAAACTGTCATCGGAAGCATGCTTGATATTGTAAATCGTATGGAAGGTACTATGGAGTTCCCTTCATGTTCAGAAACAACTTCCCAGACATCATTATTCATTTTAGATTTATATTCCTCTATCATTTCATCTTTAAAAACATGTTGCTTGGGAACTTCTTCATAGGTGGAAGGTTTTGAATCACTTATGTGACTCATCTTTGCAACAGACCCTAAAAACCATTCAGGTTTCTTTCGCTCTATGGGTGATATTGATTATGCTCCATGCCTTTAAGCATGTTGTAGAATGTCTCAACGCCATGAGGATATTCTCTTATCGGGAGGTTCATTAAGAGACCTCTCAACCAATGTTATTGGTTCTTCAGAAGGTAGAGAGTATGAGAACTCTTTTGGTCTCTCCCTCTTAACATTTGAATGGGGAGAACTAGAATTTGAGTCCTCCACCATGGGAGCCTCATGCTCCTCCATGTATGTATCATATTGAAACTCTTTTGATCGCTTGAATGTAGCCTCTTCATGGAATGTCACGTATCTGTTAACCTTAATGTGTCTTTCACCTAGAACATAAATTTTGTAGGCTTTGGATGATTGGCTATAAACAACAAAGGTGACCTTATTTCTGGAAGGCTCCATCTTAGTCCTTTTTATTTTGGCAAATGGATGTATACAAGACTACCAAATATTCTCAAGTGTGAGATATCTGGTTTTTCACCAGTGAACACTTATTTCAATTCCTTATCTTCCAAAATAGCATGAGGGCTTCTATTATCGACACACACAATTGTAATGGTGGTTTTTTCCCATAATGAGGTAGACAGATCTTGATCATGTATCATAGATTTTGTATCCTCGCTTATGGTTCCATTTTTCCTTTCGACATCCCCATTTTGTTGGGGGTTGTAGGGTACTATCAACTATCTACATATTCCTGCATCACTACATAAATCATTAAATGCATGTGACTCAAATTCACCTCCATTATCATACCTTAAAGCATGAATGTGCTTTCTCGACTTTTTCTCAACCAAGGCTTTGAATTCCTGAAGGTTTCATTCTTATCCTTCAAGAAATAAATCCATGACTTTATAGAGAAGTCATCTATTAACAGTACATAGTATAAGTATCCACTCATGGAGGGGGCTAACATGGGACCACATACATCAGATAGTATTAAATCTAAAATCCCTTTAGACCAATAAGAGTTGCTAGAAAAACTCTTTTTAACATTCTTCCTAAGAGCGCAACCCCTACAAACACTATCATGCTTAAAATCAAATACGGGCATACCATTTACCATTTTCTGCAATCCAGGTAGTGCTTTGCAATGGATATGTCCAAGCCTCTTGTGCCATAGCTCGCATGGACTAACTATGTAGTGGATCATAGAATGAATTTACTTCCCAAGTACTTTGTAGAGACCTCCCTCTCTGACTCCGATTGCATCAGCAGATTTAAAGTATTTGTTCTTCAACCATAATAGTGCTTGATTATCCATGAAGATAAATCTAAATCCTTCATCTTGAAGGTTCGAAACTTATAGGAGGCTCTTATTTAAACCTAAAACATATAGAATGTCCTCCATGTGTAGTACATCACCAGAGCTCAACTGGAAGGAGGTGGATCCAACTCCTTGGATCGAATAAGTTGTGTTGTCTCCCAGCTCCACCTTGCATGTGAAATTTTTCTCCTTTCGATCAAAGATGGAGCTCCTATATCCATTCATGTGATTTAACAAGCCACTATCAACCAACCATGTATCGACACTTGTGATGATTGATACAGAAAGGGATGAGACAAGCTAATATTCCTCCCTTGTCTTCTTATCATGGATGCATTCTTCTATGTAGGTTCATTTTCTTTAGCAATAGATGCTTGAAATCTAACCTTGAATTTTCCTCTTTGTTTTGCTCTGCACTCTGTTGCAAAATGACCCTTCTTGTTGTAGTTGTATTCCTTGATATTTGATTTTCCAAAGTCTTTGTTAAATTCCTTCTCCTTTGGATGAGAAAACCTCTTATGAGTGAAGGGTTTCTTTCTTCTCTTCATCCTTGTTGTAAGACTAAGGTTTTCTTCTTTGATGGAGGAAGTCTTGATTTGTATTCACCCTTCCTCTTGGAGGCAATCATGCCACAACCTCTCGAAGTTGTCGAATTCACAACAACTAGGAACTTCTCCCATGGGGATGGGAGACCATCAATAGTCATTTGGAGGAGATTGCCATAATCCACCAGAACTTCAATGCTAGCAAGTTGATCTCTTACTTGAGAGATCTTAGTGAAGAAAGAGACCATAGTCTCATCCTTCTCCATCTTTAGGTTATGAAGTTTGTTCTTTAATGCCCTATTCTGACTCAGAGCCTTCTTCTCATAGAGATTTGTCAAAGTATTAAAACATTCCTTTGTGGTTTTCAAAGGAGTAATCATGGGCATCAAGTTGTCCTTCACCGAATCATGGATGATCCATTTGGATTTAGCTTGGTTCTTCTTGAAGGTAATACACCCTGCATTATATGTAGGCTCTTCCACCATATTGGATACATATCCATCTAATTCGTGTTCCTCTAGGATGTTTAGGATTTGAACCTTCCAATTAGTGTTGAAGTTTGAAGTTCCTTCAAGTTGGTCTTTCGGTATTACTGACATCGATGTCATTGTCTTCAAGTACAATGCTCAAATTCTCAATAACTACGTAGGATCAAGATTGCTTTGTCAAAACATATCTCCTCCATGCTCTGATATCTGATATCGTGTTGAATTTTGGTTGAGCTTTGATCTTTAATTCTTAAATGCAAAATAATTGAGTACTTGATTCAATAGAGAAACATTCACACAATCATTCAATCATAACACAGGATGCACCCTATGGAAAAACCTTAAAACAAGAAGGATGAAAAATCCCAAAAATATTCTTAGCACAATGATAGATAGCAGAGAATGTATTTTACAATAGCATATTTCAGCACCCCAGGTGCAAGATAAGAGATAATAAACGCCCCAGGTGTATACACAGAACAAGAGAGAATAAGGATCAACCAGATGAACTTAGCAATGTGTCCAACACATTAATAAATTGCCAAAAACAATGTCATGCAAGATGTAGTGAATGGTTTCATGGGGAATTGTGAATCTCATGCAAAAATAGCGAGTGGCTTATTTTGAGAATAGATCTGCTCTTTGGTTCCTTGAATCTTGCATAATACAATGTACAATGCCTTTCATCTTTGACATTACATCATGCTCTATTGACTTTATAATGAACTCACCTTCTAACTGCATGACCACATAGTTATGATATTAAATTAATTGTCGTAATGCAATAACTCAAGTGTCGACATGTAAACACTTAATTAACTAAAGTGTCGTCTTTTAGTTTAAATAAAGTGTCATCTTTTAGTTTAACTAACGTGTTACCAATGCAAAACACTTTTGTTAAGTACTCCTTCTTTTTTAACACTTAGTTAAATCTTAATAATTGAAATCATGCTGATTGATTTACTTGAAGTGACCACTATGGGTTCTCCTTAATTAACCGAGGTACACATTGTTAACTAGCAACAACCATATTTCTAATATTAATATGTTCGAAATACGCCGAGAGGCATATATTTGACACATTGATAATGTTTTCATTCTTTAGGCTCATGGTTGTATCATCATTGGAGTTAAACTATAAGTTGTATCTAATAGTTAATTTAAAATTTAATATAAAGCTATTGTAGTTAATATGACAACTCTGAGTTCTCTCGTCTCTTAGCCTCCAAATGGAGTTAAACTAAGCCTTATGCGCATTAACTCAACTCCCAACTCCCATATGGAGTTCAAGGGTGGCATGATTTGCACATTACTTAACTGATTGTTCTCGGTGTATGGTTTCACTACAATGAAGGTCGACTTCTCAGGCTAAGAGATGGAGTTCATCTAAATTTAATTTAATAGTTATATCACTTTTGGAATAATCAAATAGTTATCCAATATAACTGTGATTAGAGTTGAAGTTAATATAATAGTTATAGAGTCATTGGAGTTAAGCTAATAGTTAATCTAATATTTATCCAATATAACCGTGATTAGAGTTGAAGTTAAGCTAATAATTATAAAATCATTGGAGCTAAGCTAATAGTTGTATCTAATACTTAATTTAAAAGTTAATATATCGACAATTGCAATTCAAGTAAAAGTCATTATTGGAGTTGAAGTTAAGGTAATAGTTGTATCATCAATGGAGTTAAGCTAACAGTTGTATCTAATAATCGAATAGTTGAAAATGAAGTTTAATTTTTTCAACTATCACGAAATGCAATTATCATATGTTAACTAAGCTATTTTTTATTTTTTTGAAATTGTTAATTATGAATTTTGGACGACGCCCATAGAATCAATTTGGACAGTACACTTGTCTCATTCTTGTTCGTAGATGAAAAAGCATAGATGGTAGTCCACCCAAAAATTCTAAGATATATACGCCTATCAGCATAATTAAACCGAAGCTTAAAAAATTGAGTTCTCTTTAGTAGATTGAAGTCTTCTCATGAGCAATTTGAATTCTCTTGTTCTCTTGTGCATATTATCTTTATCTCTTATATTTACTGCATGTGCCTAACTTAATTTATCTATCATATCAATTTGTACTAAGACTATTTTCTCCAATGTAGTGATCATATTATATTACTCACATTCAAAGTGGTCATATGCTAAGGTAATTCACTTTAGAGGTGGTTGATCTCTAAAGGAGACTTAATAATTCATCCATCTCAAGTGACCATGGTTAGTAATACATCAGACAATATTAATGCTTTGTCATGCAAAGAATTACCTCAACACATGAGGATTCAACTTGACACACAAGTCCTTAGCCTTGTCCAACAAGATTGTACAACATCATCACTTTGATAAATCAAAGCATTCACCTAAACACATGAGGAATTATATTTTACACAGAGGGCTTAGTCTTCCTTGAGTACAACCAAAGAATTTACTATAAGCTCCTTGAGTCCAATTCAGGCTCCCTACCTCAACACATGAGTCCCAATCCTGACACATAAGATTGGCTTGGAGAATCACTTGTGATGTTGTAACTCTAACAATCCCAACAATGACTCTTTACCTAAGACTATTGCCATATCCTCAACTTTCCTCGTTATAAAGCACATCCAATTTGGCATCAAAACGTGGAACTTGAGAATATATTCCAAAAATAGAAGTTATTTTTTTGTTGGGTAAGCTTGCAGGGTTCCCCAACTCACGTTCTTCCATTTGAACCTTCCAACAATTTCCAAATTCATCATCCCTTTGACCTCCCAGATCTTCAGTTCATGTCCCATAGTCATCTTCATGAAATATGGTCCAGCCTTGTTGCAATTCCAACTAGATGAATTTTTTGGGTTGTCACTTGTTCTAGCTAGTTCAACGCTATTTGCTTTGAATTCGCCTTCCCTTTCAATAGACCTAGACACTAATGTAGTTTCATCACCCTTTCCTTCATTTACTATTGCAAGTCTATATAGGCCTTTGTATTTGCATGCGTTGGTCTTAATAAGCCTTTCTCCTCCACTATTGCATTGACCTTTATAGACTTTCTCAAACCCTTGTCCCCCGATATTCTCTCTATGTTTTCACCCTTACATTACAAAATCTCACCCAATGAAAAATATGGCTTGGTTTTTGTTACTGTCAACTCAACATTCAATATCGTTGAACCAACAATTATTTTTCCACTAGTGTGAAATTAAAGGTATCATGATGGCTTCAAGTGAGCTCGATCATTTAACAAATTGTTGTCACATGTAATCTTGTCTAAATAGATCCCCACATCACCTGATGATCCACATGCCCAATCAAACATGCCTTCTTTCACCATAACACCATACTTTAGTACTTTGTTGGAGGCTTTAGAGCTTTGCTAAACTTCCAAAAGGTCCCCATGTGACTTAAAATAGAATTACGACAAGAGTTCTCCTCCTTGTTGTAATCAACAATGTTTAGGTCTTCAATCATGGTGTTAGAGTACGATTAAACCCTTCACACACACTCACACATGTAATTATTTTATTGTCCTTTGAATACCAAATATACTATTTTTTTCTTGGAAGAAAGTCTATATGTGTGTGAAAACACACACACACACACACACACACACACACATTGTATATGTATTATGCATGTACTTTCAGGAAAAAAAACATGCGTGTGTGCATGCTCTCACATACACACACATATTATTTTTTTTAAGCAAAAACATCTTTGTTTCTCAAATTCAAAAATATAAAACAACACTCGTGGTTGCCTATGTCTATTAATTATTGTGTTCCCAAGGCTTGGGATTTTAATGCTAGGCTATTCGAAACATAGAAAATACATCAAACACCAACAAACATACATCAACAACATGTATGACGAATAGACATATCTCACCAATGGATATTTCATGCATAAACAAACTTTTCTTTAATTTCGTTGATCTTCAAAATAAAGGTTGAGGCTTTTTAGTTAGAGACTCTCCTGATTTCTCTCTTCCTCATGGAGTATGCTTTCCTGCAGAGATAAAGCCTCTTTTAAGAGCTTATTTTCCTTCTCATTTAATTCCATCTAAATATGAATGAAAGGAATTTCCATGACATCATTTACTTTTTCCATGATGAGACACAACATTGAAATTTTTAAATATTGTTATTTCCCTTAACCTAGTCAATATTGAGTTTGGAGTCCCCTAGTTAAGCCTTAAATATTGGGCACATTTCCCCCTATAGAGTGGTGTATTAACCCCTATATTTGGTGTATTACATATTATTTATGTTAGATATGGTATATTAGTGGGCCTATCAGTTGTTATTGTGCACCTTTATCTCCTAATTATCGAAAGGAGATATTTTCATTTTAGTCATCATTGTATCTTGTCTTGTCTTGTGTACTCAGTACATTGTGTAAGGAGGTTCCTACCTCGAAGAGGATTGCTATTTATCTTTTTTCCTCATTATTAAGGCAAGGATTACTCTTTTCTTGTATATTTCTTCTTTTTTCATGCTATTTATGGGACTTTGTTGAATAACATTTAGTATCAAAGCTCTTTCCTTGGGACTAGCATCTACAAAATGAGTCATATGGGAATTTTCGCTACAAATTTTTTTCTACAAGTATTCAGATATCGAGGTTAAAAACCCACTTCTAAAACAAGCCAAGATGTCTCCAATCCAAAATTCAAATCCCGATCCATTACATTTTCAGATATATTTGCAGAGGAATCTAGGGTTTTTTCCTAGTCTAAAACAGGTGCTATGGGGGAAAAGGTCATATATGAGGCATACAAGATCCAAATTGAGTGAGACCTTTTGCATCAGAAATAGGACAGACCATGGTATATGTGGGAGTGTTTTTAGTTTCATAGATGGAATATTGGACACATGGCATATTGTACAAGTTCGCTCTTCTGGATAGGAAAAAAATAAGTAGTGATGGGATATTTGCAATAACTTTTTATTGGCATAACCAAATTATGACAGACATGTGGCATTGGAAATAGGACACACCAGGCTACATAAGGAAGAATTTTCAGACACAGAGGAGGCAAAATTTCAAATTGACAACAATTACAAGTCGGCCCTAAAACAACCCTCCAATCAAGGTTTGAAAAAGGTACGCCATTTTAAATTTGAATAACTTTGAGTAAAAATATATATTTGTATTGTTCATAATTCCGCAAAAAAGGAAGTGGAAAAAATCACACTCATTTCAAACCACCAGCGGGTTCATCCTTGACATACAAAGAAAGTGAAGACATATCTTTTAGGGTGTCCTAGTTGGAAGATATGATTAAAGGGATGGCTAATAAAGACGATCTTGAGGGGATGATTAGTAAAGAAGATATTCAAGAATTGAAACAACTGATAAAGAATATATGTATTCCTCGTTCATATATTGAAGAAGAGGAAAATAAGGAAAAAGGGGACTTATTCTATTCATGTATTGAGAAACAGTTGCAAAATAAGAATTTGGATCCGTTGAAATGTGATGATTCACTACATCATCAAGGGTTCAACTTAGGTCCAAGGAACTACTTTATTCCCAATATTGACATGAGAAAGTTTGATGGAAATGATCCAATCACATGGATTTTTCAAATAGAGCAATTATTTGATCTACACCAAGTGCCAACTTTGCAAAAGGTAGCTATTGCATCCCTATATTTAAAACCTGATCAATTTGTATGGTACCAATGGATTTGTGACCATAAAAAGTACTCTATTATATCTAGGTATATATTCACAAAAGAGTTGATTGCACATTATGGGGATCGAAATAGCAACACCTTCTTAATCCATTTGGTAAATCTCAAGCAAAAAGGTCCAATTACAGAGCACAGCAAGCAATTTCAGCAACTAAGTCTCAGAGTGAAGAATATTTCAGAACATAATTTGTTATATCTCTTTATTGGAACCTTGAAGGATAGCATTCAACATGAGGTACGTCTCTTCGAACCACCATCCTTGGATAAGGTTTTCATGATGGAAAGGAAGGTTGAAAGTAAAAATATGGCGAGGGAGACTAGAAATACCACTTCCAACACATACACAGAGAATGATGTTCCTTCTTCTAACAACTAGGTCATGCCCCAACGTTTCTTATGCAGCTTATTAAATAAACAGTAGACAAGCGGCATAATCATATTCAACCAATATAATGCGATTGATATACATTTATTCATCCGTAAGAAAATATAGAATCATTCACTCAATGCAACATTTACACAAGTATGTCAAGCACATTCAACATTCACACATATACACAAGATATAATGTCAAAACCCATCCAGGAAAAAAACACAAGGTGCTCTTCATCTGGAAAGATGAAATAGATGCACCTTTCATCTGCGTACTAAGCTACAGACTCTGCTCGAGATATTCTTTTCTACCTTCACAGACTCTCACTCCCTCTCATGCTCTCTAATCTTCTCTCCACTAACGATCTGCACATATCCTAGATCAACTCAACCCTTCCTACTCCTATGCGCACTCAATTGTAGATCCTTCACTCTGATACACTCAGCAATACTAACAGACAAAATATAGAGCCATCAATTAGAATCTCACACTCTTCAGCTAGTGAGAGCCTTCCTTTATTTAACTAAAGTATAGCTCGAGAGTCTAATGATTCAAAGATAACTGTAAACACTGGCTATAGGGAGGCTAACCCGCATACAGATTGGGTTCCTTCTTCTATATCCCCATTACAGACTCAATACATATTCCATACATACTTGATTAAGACTCAATACAGACTCATTTTTTGTTTCTTTCTTAGCCGACTTCCTATATCCAACCTACAATTTGTCTTTCCTATTCTAGTAACACGTAACAGGAGGCACTAATGGCCTGAATTACATATATTCCTTCACTCATGCAGTTTTCGTCGGCTTTAGCTGAGCTTGTATCCACGATAATCAAGTCCTATCACTTTCTCAGCATTACGCCTTACTATCAATTTCCAGTTGTTATGCTACTTGCACGCCTTCTACTGCTGATATTTTGTCATACCTTCCTGTGTCGCACTCCTTCCTTCTTTTGCGACTTCCTCATTTGGTGCAGCTTCCTATTATGGCGCCTCCTTCTCTTCTTCCTCCTCTCTTTCACTTCCTTTGTCACAACCTCCTTTATCTTTTTGCCTTTATGTTGCTACTTCAGTCATAGCTCCTTCTTCTTCTCCTTTATCTCTTCTCCATACTTAAGCAAAATTATGAGTGAATTATGCCTTACTCTCCCTAGGCACAATAGGCCCCCAACACTCACCTGTGACTTGTCTCGAGCCACTCAAAGTTATTGCTCCATGTTTTTTCTTGCGTTGATTTTGTTTTCAAAATCTTCCACGGTTTTCACAACTCTCTCTGCTTCTGTGCGCACTTCTTCCTATGTCTTCCACATTTCCTCCACCATGTCGGAACTAACATGTTCCAGCATGACTTTCTCCATTGATGCTGCTACATTGCACACCTTTTGATGTACAAGATGAATAATTCCTGTAACTTCTTTTGCTTCTGCTACTAATGTGAGTCTTTCCAACATTTGTTACTACTGTCATTCTTTATAGTTATCGGATGTAGTTATTGTTTCAAAGTAGTAGGACAAACGATATGGGAGACTTATCAGTATTACAGATCTTCCTTATTTTCATTTATGGCTTCAACTCAAGCTCATACCAGGTTTTTCCCTCCTCCTTTCAGAATCTTCCTGTGCATCATCCTTGAATGAGTATGCAACATCGGTATAAACCTTGGAGCTCATAGCAGTTACCCAATCCAGTATATGCTCATTGTTTTCCTCAACTTCACTGTTGGTGAGGTTTGACATCCTATCAACGCCTAACCTTCCTTCATTGGAGTCTGCCAGTTCGACTTTTTCTTGAAATCGTCATCACCTTTTGTGTTTTTAGCGTTTTGCAGAGATTATGGTAATGACATTGGCCTTTGTTTCTATTTGCCACTATTTGAACACTAGTTCAGACCGGCGGGTTCTAGCAAAGGATACTATGCACTGTGGCAACTATTTCCACAGTTTTATCTAATGGCTTCAGTGGTATGTCTCTTGGTCCTTGGATTCTAGTCATTGCTTCTACATTCTTTCTCAGGAATGTTGAGAGAGTGTTGCTCTCACATGAACCAGAACACTTCTTCATTTCCAACCTTAGTAAGTTGGTTCGTATCATTAGTGCAAGAAGGACGGGATTTAGCTCATCTTCCAGTCGCCTCACTGCTTGCGGTGGAACATAACCTACAGAATTTCCTTCAACCATAACAGGTATAACAACAGTAATCATAGAGCCCTCGAGGGCACTAGAACTAAAACTCACAATCACCATACTTCTCCCACAGTATTTCTTCAGCTCTAGGTGTTCCTATAACATCTTGTTGTGGCATTTTATGGGGGTTAACTTGAATGCAAGGGAAAGTAGAAGACTTATCTAGGTGTTCAAGTTGTCAAATCTTCACACGCGCCATTATTGAGTAGTATCATGACAACACGTTCCAGTGCATCGGTCACCTATACGAACTTGTATGTTAATGTTGTCAATTACGTTGCTCCTTTGTTGTGACATCGTGATACTTATGACTAAGGGGACAATCAGATTCACTTGGTGTCTACAGATTTTAAGGATTGACATCAGTCTTGTCATCAATTTTCTTATTTATTGTGTCAACGTCACATCATTTTCTATCAATGTTCTTTCATGTGGTAACTTTGCTTTTTTTTCAAGTTCCATTAGGTTCTTGTCGTTCCTCTTACAGCCTGGATTCTATCAAAAACTCTCTTTTTTCGTCACACTCTTTGCGACTTGCATTTCCTTTTCCTATACTTTTGGTCGCACTCCCTACAACTTGATTTTCCCTTCCCAAAAGGGTTTATATTTTGTAACAGGACACTTGCCTTCACCGAAGATTTCTAATCTCGGCCAAATGTCAAGAAGATTGACCTAGTCGCAGTTATCAAAATAAAGCTTCAATCGACTCCCACTGATGAGCCCGTTTACTTATGTACCATCTAATTTTTCTAACGTAACGGCTCCTCCATCATTGATTTCCTTAACGAGATATGGTCCTAACCATTGTGTCTTCAACTTTCCTCAATGCTTGAAAAATTTACTATCGTACATAAAAACAAGACCTCTAACTTTAAAATGCTTGCTCTTAATATGTCTATCATGCCATACCTTTTGCCTTTGCTTTTCTACATTCTGGTGAAATCCTGCAATGAAGCGTTCTTCTTCCAAGTGGATTAGTTGAAGCAATATTTATTCTACAACATCAAAATATGTCATTTTTGTGATTGCGACAACTCTTAAACTTGGTACAATATATTCCATAGGCATGAGAACTTCTTGTCCATACACCAACCTGAATGGTGTTTGACATGTTAACTTCTTGCATGTTGTGCGATATACCCATACCAGTGCATATATATTTTGATCTCAGTCATCCCTTTGCGCATTGCAGACTTTTGTTAGCGCATTTTCCAGAATCTTGTTAAATGCTTCGACAGCTCCATTTGGTTGCGGGTGATATGAAGTTGTTCTTCTATGTTGTATATGGAATTCATCAGTTAGTTCTTCAATCAATTGATTAACAAAATGCGTACCTTGATCTCTGATTAAAATTTTTGGGCAACCGAACCTTGTGACAACATTTCCAAATAAAAACTTCGTAGTTGTCACAGCAGTACAGTCCTTTACAGGCGCTGTGTCTACCCATCCGGTTAAGTAATCAGTCGCAGTGATAATACAGCTTGCTCCAGTGCGTTTTCCTACTGGAATGACAGGTCCTAAGAAGTCAACAGCCCATTTATCAAATGCCTATAATGTTATTTGCGGTAATAATGGAATTTCATCTCTTCGGGGTGGCTTATGTGTTCTTTGACAGATATCACAAATGCTACAATACTCCTGAGCGTCTGCATGCATGGTGGTCCACCATAACCCTACTTGCAATATATTTATAACGGCCGCTTTTCCTACATAGTGGCCTCCTGGGACACCAGGATGTGCTTCGCTTAGTATCATTGGGCGCTCGTGCTCCAAAACACATCGTCGGAGTATCTCGTCAGGGCCCAGTTTATACAAATTGCCAGTAATCAACTGAAAATCTGCGACTCGCATTACTAAAAAAAAAATCTTCGTCGTTGTATTAGGGTTAACCTTGACTCGAGATTGAGTCAATGGTGGTTTAAGTCTAGCACATGGTTTGTTGTAGCCCATGGTATTGTCCCATGGTATTGCATGTGATTAAGCCTTTATAAGGCTTGAGGAGGCTCCATTGTAAAGTGGTCTGGAGGTGAGCAGTGGTTATCTCACTTGGCCTGGATGGCTGGTTTTGGCCATGTAATGAAGATTTTCATTGGTGTTGGTTTTCCCCACATGGGTTTTCTCAGGTAAATGTTTGTGTCTATGTAAATGTTACTCATGTCTATTTTATTTCTCGCTCGTTATTATATTGTATGATGCTTGTTTTAACCTAATAAGTGGTATGAGAGCCATGGCTAAAGTATTGATGTTGTTGTGCTGATTAAGAATGCTATGAGTGTGTGTAAAAGAAGATCATAGATCTTATGTAGATCTGGTTGGATCCATGTGATATGCTATAAAAGAACAAACCTTAGCCCCCTGTGTATATAGAGCCACGGTTTTGAAAGAGTGAGTCCATGGATGTTATTTCGTGCGAGGAGAAGATCTGTCTAGACATGGCAGGAGCAGCCACGCAGCTCAGCAATCCTGTGAATGTTTTGCCTCCAGTAAAGGAGCATGAGGACGATCACTGCTCCAAGTGTAAGCTGCACATGTAAGGCATGATGGCTAGAGCGCCATTAGAGTGAAAGATCGAATATCCTAGAAGGCTGCGTGAGGGTTTACCTCCATATTTCTGTGTTGATCAGTGTGAAGGAAAATCACTGTCATTATAAAAGAGTAGCATTCTGGTCGTGCTCATGAGGAAGGATGCAGTGGTTATGGTGTTGCCCATCTATGTGAAACAGAAGAAATTGTCCCCTATCTGGGTAATGAAATCCACCAGTGTGAAAGGAACGATCCGTGAGGAGTCGATCCATCGAGATGGAAAAAAGGCGGTTGAATGCGGATTGTCTTTCCTGCCAACCAGATCAAATCCGTGTGAGATATTTTCCAGGGAGTTGGTGCTGCAAGTAATAGAGCCGTGAATGGGTCATGTGAGAAAGAGCTAAGCCTGAGCATGGAGGAACCGTGAACTACCGTTGGATATAGATGGGTGTTATCGCTGTAGCAACGTTCAAGAAGATCTGCCCCTGTGAAGATAGACCGTGGTAAGAAAATGCCGTGAAGAAAACGTTGAAAATGGTATGCCGTGAACATAAGTCACACTATGAAGTAAAGGTAAAATTGAATATAAAAATGATTTTACAAAGGAGTGACATAAGCTTTGGTACATAAGATTGGTTAATGGCCTTGGAATGTTTTAAATGTTTTTTATTAAAAAAAAATTATGGAGTTAGCTTTTTGGAGAAAAGTCAAGTGGGCAAAAATGGAACTTACACCATTTCGAAAGAGAATGATTTTTTAAAAAGGTTTTTATGCCATGGAATATTTCAAAACAAAATGAAAAAGTGAACCATTAAGGTTTTCAAATTAACGGATCTATAAAATGGTGTATGAAGATAAGTATGGTAAAAATGTGGAGGCATGGCATATGACAAGCAATGGAAAAGTATGGAAGGACGTGCAAGAAAGCGAGTATGGAAATCGAGAGGATGAAGCAACGGATCGTAAAGAAATTGTTGGACGAATTCCTCTTCCTAGCTGGATCTATGCCTATGTCTATATAGTAGTGGGTGGCACTCGACCTGAAACCAGATCGTGCTCTAAGCACCTCATTCATCCAAGCTAGGTTTGCTTACCAATAGAGTTGTCTTCGATGTTTATTATGATTGGCGTTGTCAATAGTGATAGAAATTTACCTACTTAGGGTGCTACTCATACCTATGCTTCTACTGCTACTCCAGCAGGATCAACGATTACTTCATGGTACTTATCCCTATTACTACTTACTTGTCATAGGCTTAGGTGGGGCACTATAGACCACCATTTATTCCTCTCCCTCATGGTCGAGCGCTACGCCCCTGAATTTGCTCTACACAGCTGTCAGTAATAGAGAGAGGTAAGGATTTACTCCTAATCTACTCATATCCATATACGCTTAATTTTCAATTGGGTTATTACATCTAATTTCTAATCAAGTTTAGATGGAAGGTAATAAGTAAAAGCAGAGAAAGTTGCAGGGTACTACGATCATCTGCTTGTTCTGGTGCTTCTGAAGGTAAGGGATAAAAACCATGTGACTAACTACGTGCATTCATGTTCTAGGGCTACAGATCTAGTTGTTCCTGCCAGATAGCTCAATTATGGGCCATCAGAAACCCTCGTTGGGATGATATGAGATTATGAAATGGAACAGGCTTCTTACTGCTAGGAGGAAGAATAAGTAAGGTAAACCTTACCTAAATGATGGACACATTGGTGTTCGATGTTACTAGGGATAACGGGTGCGTCTATCATTCACTAATTATCCCTTCCTATTTTGAAAGGCGTTATCGATCAACGAAAAACCACCGTGAAGACACATGGAAAAAAAATGCAATGGAGCATTTTGCATGTAAATGGGCATATGACTCTAAGACCTGGTAAGGCATGCATACCCCTAGCAACTCACCGGTAAAGTTGGGAGATAGACCTAGGTGATAGGGGGTGTATGTAATATTTCTCGGTAAAATTTTGAGGGGGGGTTGGTGATTACTCCAAGTCAAGTTTAAAGGGGGGATTATAAGGGTTAACATTGACTTGGGATTGAGTCAAAGGTGGTTTATGTATAGCACATGGTTTGTTGTAGCCCATGGTATTGCATGTGATTAAGCCTTTATAAGGCTTGAGGAGGCTCCATTGTAAAGTGGCCTGGAGGTGAGCGGTGGTTAGCTCACTTCGTGTAGATGGTCGATTTTGGCCATGTAATGAAGATCTTCTCGCCCATTATTATATTGTATGATGCTCGTTTTAACCTAATACGTTGTAAATTCAGTTGGTGCAAAACCCATACCCAGAAAGTGTATGATATCTTTATATTGATCATCAAAGGAAGTTATCGCAAACAATTGTACATCGGGAAGATTATCTTCTAGACTAGTAGGTTCTTCTCCACTTTCAATTCTTGACAGGTGGTCTAGTCCCAAATTCAACCGAATCAGTTTAACAATTATCTCGAAATTAAATTCCTGGAAGAGGAAAAGCCACCGATAGATATTCCCCCCAACACTGGCTTATTAACCAAATATTTCAGTGCAGAATGGTCAGTGTACATTTTGTAATGTCCACCAAACAAATAATGTCTAAATTTTTGCAGCACATACACCATCGCTAGCCCTTCCCTCTCTGTTGTGGTGTAGTTTTTCTCTACAGTTGACAACTTCCTACTAGCAAAAGCAATGGGGTGATCAATAGCTCCTTCCCCTGGTTGCATCAATACCACGTCAAGCGCAACAGATGATGCAGCGACATGAACATGAAATTCTTTTTTCTAGTTTGGAAATAGAAGTATTAGTGTAGTAGCCATCTTATTTTTCAGCTTGTCCAGACTCTCTTGACATTCATTTGTCCACTGAAATTTTGTGTCTTTTTTTCAGTAATCTCTTCATTGCGGCAGTCACCTCTGCATATCCCTTGATAAACTTTATGTAGTATCCTATATGTCCTAATGTTTCTCTTAACTGTTCAGCCATGGTAGGTGGTGGTAAGTCGAGGATGATGCAATCTTGGTTGGATCAACCAAAATTCCATCGAGACAGACCACATGGCCTAACAGAGCTCCAAAAGGTGCACAAAAATACACTTCCTCAAATTTAGGGCAGTTTGATACTGGCGGCATCATTCTAAAACTCTCTATGTGATCTTTTATAAGACCAAATATCGTCCACTCGTCAAAGTAGACTTTAAGAAATTTGTGTATAAAATCTTTAAATGCAACAACTACAATTCTATAAAAGATTGTAAATGCATTCTTGAGTCCAAAGGGAATTACTGTGTATTGGTAGCATCCCCACTCTATCGCAAAGGTAGCCTTGTATCGGTCCTCCTTTGCAATTGTTATCTGATGGTATCCCGAGAATCCATCCGTGAATGAATACATTTTTTGTCCTCCGACATTCTCCAATACTTCATCTGTGAATGGGGTCGAAAATGGATCATGCAAGCAGGCATCATTTAGTTTCCTGAGGTCAACGCAAATTCCCACTTCCCCTGAAGTTTTCACGGGGTCTTCACTTAGTGAAACCATGCCATAGCACGTTCGTTCGTGGCATATGAAAATACCTCCCAAAATCATTTTTTTTAACCCCCTCCCAATATGCCTTGCCGATTTTAAAAAACCCCTATTTTCCCTATATATTGCATGTATCCATTT
>LPNX010615842.1:162360-239039 GCA_001517045.1 Pseudotsuga menziesii
TGAATCCTTCTCCCTTTCTTTTGGTTTTTCTCCAGCAAACCCACCACCACCCTCTAGCAATCTTATAGGTTTAGAAGCAATAGAAGAAGGTTCTACAACTACACCATTTCTTCTATCATCGCATAGGTTCTCTTCAGTTTTAACAGGCATAGCAGGAGGAATTGAACGAAGCCTTCTCTTATTTCTTATAGATTTGTCTCTTGTTGTGCAACCCATTTTACACTGTGCAAAAATGTTTGCTGGTATGTGGTCTGTCTTCTAAACAAATCGAGGGAGAAAAAAAAAAGAATCAAACCCCAATTCTAGAAAACCCCAATTCAACACTTGTACAATAAAACCTCTTTGCAATCTTTTCTGCTCAGTCAGAAATGCTAATATCTCAACAATAAATACTTAACCGCATAGTTTGATTCACAACTGCAGTCTTCAATATTCAATCAAACCATCAAAACCTAGCCAATGCAGAGGATACCCACAATAATCTATTAAAAAACCGGCAACGTTATCTACCTCATTACCAGTATGATTATGATTCAATTGAAAACGATCCCAAAACATTAGCAGATTGAAAAAAAATTGAAAAAATATCATCAGGAAAAGCAAGAAGATTATAGGCAGATTCAGCCACAGACTTACACAAGAAAGATAACAAAAAACTAGATTGTATTCAGAAATACAATTCAATTAAAAATCATATTCATGTATCCCAAAACTACCTGTAAATCGAATCATTTGCCTGTATATTTCAGCTTAGTTGGCCGATCCTATTTCATCAATTCGAGTCTGCGTAGAAATATTGTCCCCAATCAGAAACCTTTGAGTGGATACAGAATGGCCTGTGGCTGTGGTTCCTTCATAAACCTCCCCAACCCTTTCTTCTTAATCCACCTTGCACTTCTATATGCTATCAAAGAGCCCCAAACTGCTATGCTCCAGTCGATGAACCAGTTTAAGCTCCAGTACCAGAACTAGTTTTTGCACCAGTAATAGTAATAGCTTCCCTTCGCTCTGTTTTAATACCACCATTGGTAGCTTCGGTAGCAGATCTTAGATAATATAATACCATAGTCAGAGCAGCCAAGACAGAAAGCCCGCCATCTACTACATACTACCACACCGAGACACTAGCTATTACTACTTACCATAGATAGCCAGCACCACCGGGATCACGAGTATAGGCATGTTTTGATTAGCAACACTGAAAACCCTATGCAGCATAAGCAGGCCTAGCCCAACGATACTTCCAACCATGCCATCAAAAACCTCTGCGAGCAGGGCCAACTGAAAGATGCAGTCCACGCTCTGCAACTAACGAGTACCCCCTTAGAGCTTTCTACATATGCTTATCTCCTACAGTCATGCACGAAGAAAAACGACTTACCAGAAGGCAAACTTATCCATGCCCACATCATCGAAAGGGAATGTGTCACAGACACCTTTTTACACAACGCACTCGTTATGATGTATGTCAGGTGCGGGAACCTGGCAGACGCTGCGAAATATTCGACAGAATGCCTGAACGAGAGGATTTCTCATGGAACATCATGATTGCAACATATACCAAGCACAGAATCGCCGTAGAAGCATTAAGGTTGTTTTACCAAATGCAGCGAACAGGAATAGAGCCCAATCCGTTTACCTTCGTTAGCATTCTTCCAGCATGTACCAGCTCGGCAGCTCTGGAACAGGGCATGGAGATCCATCAAAACACAATAAGAAGCGGGTTTCAGTCTGATGTCATTGTGGTGAATGGTGCACGCAGGGTTGGAGCTCTGGTGAAGGGAGCGGGCAGAAAACCACAAGAAAACCTATGCAGCATACGCAGGGGTGCAGGCAGGCTTGGAGCTCTGGTGAAGGGAGTGGGCAGAAAACCACAGGAAAACCTATGCAGCATACACAGGGGTGCAGGCAGGCTTGGAGGACTGGTGAAGGGCGCGGGCAGGATTGTGGAATAAAATATCCCTCAACATATTGGATATTTATATAGTTAAAAAAAAAAACCTTTTTACCCCTAATATATCACCAATATATTAACTTTCAATTTTTTAATTTTAACCCCCCCAATATGAACGGACGTGATATCATATTGGTCCCTAGGTGACACACCCGTGGAAGTTTTCTGGTCTTGCACTACAATTGGACTGATCCATTCTAATTCTTCAACAGGTTCTATCACACCTGCCTCTAGCATTCGATCGAGTTCAGCTTTAAATTTCTCTTTGTAGTGCGGGTTTAATCTATATGGTCATTGTTTGACCAGTTTTGCATCGGGCTTCAAGGGTATCTTCATTTCACCAAGGTCCCTAATTATGCCTTTCATTTCAGAAAAAATTGTAGGGAACAGATCCTGAAATTCATGTAGTGAGTTAGTGATCTTTCCCACATTCTCATTGTCCCAGTAATCTCCAATATTAGCAAACTCTGGGTTTCCAGTCGAACTAATATTTACTTTCTTGATCTTGAGTGCTCTTAGAAATTGGTCACTACACATAGCAGCTCCTTCCACTGCACACATACCTTTTGAATCAAGTATGTTTATCTCAAGTGGGTCATCATCATTCGGTTCTCCTGTAATATTGTAACACTCCATCCAGTTGTGTACAATCGTGGTGCATTGATGGAAATTCGTGGTTGTGACTGTGATTTCTTAAAATAACTTTTCCTTTATTATTTGTAGTGCATCGTCGACTGTCGGGTGTTCACTTGTGAACTCAAATGTCTGGGTGAAGCTTACAACTAAACTTTCCCATTCGACAGTTTCTCGTCCCAACTCCACAGATGTGTAACAATTTCTTGGTACCATTTCCAAAGTGTGGATGAATCGATGAACCCATTCTTGTCGCGAATATTATTGCTAGTTCTTGCGACAATACTCAATATGTTCCATAGGATATGTCAGTCTTGTATACTTCTGATCAGGGTAACTAGTCTCTTCACCAAATATGATCTCCATTAATCTTTTACACTTTGGCCATTTGGAGATATATTTTTTGTGTGTTCCCCACCATCAAGCAGGCGTAGCTTTTAGCACATAGTCCAAAGTGGACAATCACTGCGATTCTATGACTTCTTCTTTCAAATTCTACCAGAAAAGACACAAGGTTAGGTAATCCTTCATATGTACGAAACACGCTCGCTTCGACTCTTACCCTTTGGATAGCTCTTGCAATTCTCAAACATCTTCTCATGGAGACTTCATGTAGCCTATTCTAGAAATTTTCCAAGGCATCACCTGAGTCAGATGTGCAAGAACTTACATTCCACCAACTCAGATTCTCATCAATTGTTGGATTAATATAATCTTCTTTTGAAGACATGATATTATACCACTGATCTAGATAATTGCCTTGACATTAACTATTTACTGAATCAATGTATCTCTACCCTTCGAGCAGATCAATTGCCGCAACCACCCTTATTTCATAATCTTCAAATGATAAGATCATTTTCTTGAAGTTTATAATGGTTTGGTTTTATATTTCCCTATCAATTCCCAGCAGTGCCATATATGCATTTGTGTCATCAACAATGTCAGTTACTTTGAAGTCGGCATATGTTCTTAAGCCTTCGACTTCTACAGGTACTTGATACAGCCTACCAATTGGTAGAACCTTCGACTGGTTTGCAAGCCTTAATTGAATGGGAGACTAGTCTAGTCATGGTTTATTCATGCTCTCCCATGTTTGTCTTGTCAATATGTTAACATCCGAGCCCAAATCTAGTATGATATAATCCATATCATAATCTCCTATCAGCGTAGGCATTCGCAATTCTCGGCATGTTTTTAGTGTCTCTTCCCGATATGGTTAAATATTTTTCAGGTCACATTTCATATGTAGTTTCTTCTATTAATGTTGTTAGTTCTGCGACAACATCTTTATCATTGATTAGTGCAAAACAACTTTCAAAAAATTCTTTAAGCTTACTAACCCTTTTCATTGGTGGCTTCCTAATTAGTTGTTTAAACCATTCAGGCATGGTCTTGACTTGTCCAAATGTCGACGGTTGATTAGTATCAACAAACTCTGGTCGCAGCTCCAATGAGACTTCTTTATTATTTTGGAAATCTAACACACCTTTCTTATGTGTCGTGGGTCTCACCTGTGGTTTTGCTTGCTATATATTCTAGTATCCACCTATCACATCACCTCCTCTCATGACTACAACAATGTGAGGTTCTCTTGGTTTGACAGAGATCATCTGAATGTTCTGATTGAGATTTAAAATCTGATTATGCACCGGGTTGGGATTTACGACAGCTCTAGCTTGCTATTTCGCAATTAGTTGCGGACACTATTCAACAGTGTCATCAAATGCTTTACAGTATGTACAATTTTTTGTAGGACTTTGACAATATTAAGAAAAATGTCCTGGTTGCTCATAATTATAACATATGACTTGGCCTCTTCCCCTACAAAATCCTCCTCCTTGTTGTTGTCCTCGGCCTCTAAACTTTCCACCCCCCCCTTTATGGAGGGTATTGTTGTTGTCGTGGATATTGATTCTGTTAGCATTGCGGTTGAGGGTACTACGGTTGTTGATATTAAGCAGGCTGATACTGAGGCTACACTCATTCAGCCTGCATCTACTCATCATTTTTCATTAAGTAGGTATCCATCGTCTTTTCTTGCAGTACCTGAAATGCTTTGCAGCCCTTTTCATCATGACCTACTGATCTACAAAATTTACAATATATACTAGCCGGTGCACTTACAATCTTCTGTAAGTACAGACATTCTTCGGACTTGTGGCCCCTAGTCTGCATATTCTACACCAAGGCATTCCTTGGGTGTTTAACGGATATAGTGCTCCTGCTGCGATGTAGTTCACGAGCGTCAGGCAATTGTCTTTATGGTGTCCATTTGTTCTACATCTTATGCACCATAGTTCTTCTTGAATTTCCTTTCCTCGCTTAATGTTCTGGAGTTGCACCGCAAGGTTGGCCAATTGGGACTGAATTTGCATCATTATCGTGCCAAATTCTCTAATCGGCAAGGATTCAAACTTCATTGCTATCTCCAGATCTTCTGTCTACACTCGTTCAGCTTACATTTGCTCATCTTTGTTGGGTTTCCAACTTAGAAAACCATTCATGCAATACAATGGGAAACTCATAAAATAAAATCTCATGAAAGTATGTATAGATGTTTTGGTCGAACGACTCTGTTGGATTCCACCGAGATCCTTCGCTTTCTTTTCGTGCGAATTCTAACTCTTTTAATTCCACCCAATCTTGGATCTCCAATTTCGTTGGTTGCCACAACATATCCCTCACCACAATGATTTGGGTCCTGGAAACAGAACCATTTGTTGTGTTTTCTCCCTTCTTCAGGGATCCCAACCCAGGTTTAGTCCCTTCTTCTCAACACAACAAGGGACTGACTCTCAACGAGATCCCTTTCTCCCTTCTCCAGGGATCCCAACCCAGGTTCAGTCCCTTCTTCTATAGTTGGGTGGGGGATGTCTAGTAACTTGGATTTTTACGAAGGCTCTCAACGAGGTCTGGGGGTGGATTATTTATGTTCATTGTGCTTCAACAGCTAGGTCATGCCCTAGCTTTTCTTATGCAACTTATTAAATAAACAGTAGACATGCAACATAATCATATTCAACCAATATAATGCAACTGATATACATTCATTCATCCATAAACAAATCTACAATCATTCACTCAATGCAACATTTACACAAGTATATCAAACACATTCGTCATTCACACATATAGACAAAACATAACATGGAAACCCATCCGGGGAAAAACCACAAGGTGTTATTCATCTGGCATGAGGAAATAGATGCACCTTTCATTTGCACACTAAGCTGCAGACTCTTCTCAATATCTTCTTCTCTACCTTTACATACTCTCCCTCCCTCTCATGCTCTCTGATCTTCTCTCTACTAACGATCCGCACACAGCCTGGATCAACTCAACCCTTCCTACTCGTCTACGCACTCTATTGTAGATCTTTCACTCTAATGCACTCAACAATACTAATAGACAAAATACAGAGCAATCAATCAGAAGCTCACACTCTTCAGCTAGTGAGAGTCTTCCTTTCTCTAATCTAAGTCCAGCTCGAGAGACTAATGATTCAGAGCTAACTGTAAAGACAAGCCATAGGGAGGATAACCCGCATACAACTTGGGTTCCTTCTTTAATATCCCCATTATAGACTCGATACAGATTCCATACACACTTGATACAAACTCAATATAGACTCATTTTTTGTCGCTTTCTTAGCCGACTTCCTATATCCAACCCACATGTTGTCTTTCCTATTTAGGTAACACCTAACGGGAGGCACTAACGACCTGAATTACATAGTTGCATTCATGTGTACGGTTTCCCCCGGATCTAGCCGAGCTCGTACCCATGATCGGTAAGTCCTATCACTTTCTCATCATTACCCCTTACTGTCATTTTTGAGTCGTTATGCTACTAGCACGCCTTCTGCTGTTGATATTCTATCATACCTTCCTGTGTCACACTCCTTCCTTCTGTCGCGACTTCCTCATCTGGTGCAACTTCCTCTTCTAGCTCCTCCTCCTCTTCTTCTTCCTCTCTTTCACTTCCTATGTCACAACTTCCTTTCTCTTCTTGCCTTTATGTTGCTACTTCAGTCGTAGCTCCTTCTTCTTCTCCTTTAGGTCTTCTCCATACTTAGGAAGAATTCTGACTGAATTATGCCTTACTGTCCCTAGGCCCAACAGAGGTTGACACCTCAACAACTAGAGGAAAGAAGAGTGAAATGTATATGGTTTAATTGTGATAACAAGTACAGTAAGGGACATAAGTGTGGAGAAAATAAATTATTTTAAATAGAATGTGAAGAGGAAAAAAAAAAGAACAAGAACCACTACGAGGGGACAACCTAGAAGTGATTACTCCCACCATATATTGTCATGGTTTGGTTGTAATTAACACTCCTCAAACTCTCAAGATTGAAGGATATATCAAAAATAAAAAGGTAACAGTGTTGATTGATTATGGTAGTACTCATAATTTCATTCACTGTAAAGTAGCCAAAGATCTCAATTGCTTTATATATCCAACACCATAATTTCAAGTAATGATTGCAGATGGATGAACCATCAGTTATCCAAGGAAATGCTATGATGTCAATCTTACTATGGGGTAATATGTATTGAATAGCCCCATGATTGTTATCCCAATGGGTGGTACTAATGTTGTATTAGCGATTCAATGGTTACAATCATTAGGAATGGTGGCCTTTAATTTTCATAAGCTTTTCATGAAATTTTACAGGGAAAGAAAATAATTTGTCTTAAATGGTATCACAAGGAAACCAAGCAAGGTGATTGGCTTTAATGGTAGGAAAAAATTGTTAAAGAAATGAAAACAAGGTGTAATTACACAATTATGCTCACTAGATGTTCAAACATCTAAGGCTCCTATTTACCCAGATTTCCAAAGGGTCCTTAATAACCCTTCCAAGGTATTTGAAGATATTCCAATAAGTTTTCCACCTGTTTGAGATCTAGACCATGTTATTCACTTAACTCCATGAAGAGTTCCTTCTAATAATAGACCTTACAGATACCCCTATGGTCAGAAAAATGAAACAGAGCATATAGTTGAAGCAGTGGCAAGAAAATCTATAGTTCAAGCAGTGGTATATCACATAGAGCACCAACAAGTAGTCCTCCAAATCTTGACGATGTCAAAAAACATGATGAAACAACAGGCAAATCAATTTCATCGTCAAAGGAGTTTTGAAGAAGGAAAATTCATATGGGAACCTAAACAAATCATCAAAACAAGGACCAAACAACTACAAAATCAGGCTAATATTGAGTACCTCATTAAGTGGAAGAACTTACCAGTTGCAGATTTGACAAGGGAAGACGAGCCCTTCATATAGATGTATCTACAACTACCCAAGCATTGAGGAAAACGCTTGTATGAAGGGGAGGGGCATGTTAAGCCCTAAATATTGGGCACATTCCCCCTATAGAGTGGAGTTTTACCACCTATATTGTGGTGTATTACATATTATTGATGACGACTAAGGTCTATTAGTGGGTCTTGTTGTCGTCTTTCACACACCTAGGGGTTAAGCGCAACATAAATCTTCAATCTGTTAGGTGTGTATTTAGGGGCAAGTCTCGAGTCAAGTACTATCACTTGATCTTGACTCCTCCATTTAAGCAAAACTCCTAACAAAGCCAAGGGGGCTGGTCCCTAAGAAAGAGTTGTCTAAGGCTCTTTAAGTTTTAATCGTTATTGACGGAAGTAAGTTGTTTAAGAGTTTTTTGAAGTAAATTCTGATACAAGATTGTTTGAAAATTTAAGTAAATATTCAGTAGCACAACATCAACACATAAAGTGGGAATACACTAATTACAGATCATATCAGTGCCAATGGAGTCAAAGTGAAATAATGTTGTTGAAGTAAAATGTTTTGCAAATGTGTTTTGGTCAGTTTTAATTATTAAGAGATGAGTTGAATTACGGAAAGGGAATTCTCGATATACCAGAAGTACTGAGAATGTGTCTAGAAGATGACTAAAGTGATTCCTCACTCAGAAATGTGGGCTAAATTAGAGTCTCCGAGAAGGTGTCCAACACTACACCAACAAGGGTGTAGCCTGACTGTATCTCGAGGTCACTACTCAGTTGTTCCCGTTTCCTTTGAAAAATTTGCCCACGATTGTCAACTATCGTACGCCGGATTTTCTTAATGTTTCTAAGGGGAGTTGATTTTATTAATGAATTATAAGATTAATGTGAATAAATTAGAAAGTGTTAAAACCGTTTTTTATTTCCCTACGACAAGGCAAAGCCCACAGAGGAAAAGATCATTCACGACTTGACGACAAAATGTTTATTCCAATTTGATACAACAAATAAGTTTGTAAAATCAAAGAATTAACGACAAATTAGAACCACAACTATGTGTCACTTTCTGATCATCAACCAATAATCGACAAAGCATTTAGTTGGTGGCGAAAGCATACTTCATGGAAACTAGTTGGGGAAGAAATTAAAACTTATTGTGAGATGAAATTAAATTAAAAAACAACTAGTCTATATAGCCTTTCAAGGAGGCAGATTGTGTGCAAGTGTTGATTAGTAAAATGCAAGCCATGAAAGAGACTGTGAATCCCCCAAGGGGAATGGAGTGTGGGTGTTGTGTTCCCACTTGCGATATTTATTAATGAGTTTACAATATGATAAAAAAACTGAATTATGATTTTCACTTTGATCCTTGAAAGGGATCGAAAGGCTTACAATGTCGTCGGAAGAGAAAAGGAAAGAAGAAAAAGGATGGAAGATGGAATTTTTGTATGCCCTGGAGGAACTAAAACTCGAAATTTGAGCAGTATGTCCTCCTCATTTTCTCAAAACCTGCGAAAAACCAGTGAGTTAAATGTATTAGAATATCGTAAATTAATCAAAATAAATACATAATCTCTACTACTCAAAATGCTCATAAACTTGTAGATTTTTTTAGTGAAAATGGCACTTTGAAAGTGTTAGGTCATGTTTTTGTTTTCCATCTTTTAATACTTTTATTTATGTTTTGAAGCTTGGTTTTACTTTTTATTCCTAGAAAACTTTGTTGATTGGCATAGTTTGAATTTTTTCCCTTTAGCTTTTATGTTATTTGATTTCTTAGTTTATTTTTACAAGTTTTGGTTTGATTTCATAATCAAAGGGCTTATATAAGGCTTATATGGATTTAAAAAGTCTAAAAAATAGCATAAAATTTTAATTGAGACTCCTAAACCAAGTTTAAACCCTTATCATTAGCCTAATTTTTGCAAATCATTAACCTATATTTTCTTGTAGCGCAAGTAAAAAACAAATGCACAAAGGCGCTACAAGAAAGTCGCGCAAGCTAAAAATCATCATTTTTGGTTCAGTTTCTTCGGGATTCTCACACATGAGATGTCAATCACATTGTGTGATGGATTTGATACGTGTCTCTTGTAGTTTAATCACTATGGCAGGTGGAATATCATCATGAAGGCGAATCGTGGCGGTTTCTTGTAAAGCTGATGTAATAATGATAGCAGACCTTAATGAGACAAAGGTGTATGGAATTACGTTTTTCCCTGAAGTGCACGAAGAGAAAGTGAAGGTCGTGGAGAAAAATCAGTGCTTGGTAATCGGAATTTTGAAACAGAGCGAAAATTAGGGCTTTCAGGAGCGGTTGGCTGGAGTGGTCAAAGCGGTCAGAGAATATTGGAGCATGCAATTTGACACCTGACAGTTGAGATAACGAGATTCCAGTTGTTGGATTAGTCATTTTTAACAGGTAGTCTGGGAGCCATTACCAAGGTTTATTAATTTGGGGTTTTTTTGAACAAACAATTAATGACAGAATTGATGACAGAGTATTAGTTTTAAACCTAATCCATGTTAAATGATGAATTGTTAATCAATGGGTTTAAAGTATTTATCATTTAAACAAAAGAGTTCAGAGTAGGGCCTTTTGGGTTTCCCTATACTGTATTCTCTGTCAGTTTATCAAAATTTGAAGACAGTCAGGAAGTGGTGTATTGATAGAAGCTGTTGACAATATTTTAAAATGAAAAAGAGTGGAAAGACCAAAAGGGCAGAACCCTCAGACTTAAGCTGGGTCAAAAACTTTCCAGATTGTGCACAATTGTTTGCAGAAGTAGGATGGTTAGTGTTCTTCGAAAATATTGAAGGTTATCATTCAGAGGTTTCTTACAGGTTTGCTCAATGTTTAGACAAGTATGTAGTGTCTTTTGACACTTTGAAATTCAAATTAACCAGGGAGTTACCAGCAGAAGCAACAGGGATTCTGGATGCGGGAGAATTTTGGTTCAAAAAGGTGCCCTTCACCTTTGATGCTCAGAGATATTTGCTTCCAGGTGTAGTAGCAGACTGGGGAAAAGGTGTTCACATTCAAAACTTTAAACTTGAGTGGATTGAACCTATCAAAATCTTACAAAGCTATGTCACCTGTGAGGGGAGATTTGCCTTTGTGTTTAAATATCATTTTAGATTCCTTCAACATCTCAGTCATGAATCTAAAATGAATCTTCCTTTCTTCTTTTTGAAAATCTTATAGAAGATGTCATGTAGAGTGAGAGAACACCAAGACCATACAAAACAATCAGTTTTTCATCATGGGCTCATAAAACTCATCATAATTACTGTATTGCAGAAAAGAGAAAAGACATGGGAGCACTTCTTATTTTGGTAAGATTTCAAGACCGAGCAGGAGGAAGAGTCCCAAAAGAGACAGGTAGATAAGGGTCAAACTCTGATTAAGAAGCTTAGAAAGAAGGTCATAGTTAAAGATGAAGAAAGTGATAAACTAAGAGAAGCTTTAAATCAGGAAAATGAAAACATTGAGTTTGGACAACGAGTTAATGTTGAGGAAAGCAAAGTTTTACAGTCAGAGATGAAGGAATTTTAGCCAGTGGAAGAAATGTTACCTGCAGAATCAAATCAAGATGTAAGGGAGGAGGTTAAGGAGCAGAAGCAGAGCCCCATTACAGTATTGTCAGAAGAGGATGAAAAATACCTATCTGATGAGGTTACAATTCCTGCTAATAATGAAGCTAGGGTTTGTTCTAAGTAAGAAGTATACACTCATTTTGAAAAGGAAACAATGTCAAGAAGAAAAAGAATGAAGGTTGTTGAATTTGCTTCAATAACTCATCAAGGAAAGGTTCTGAAAATGCTAGCAGAGGTTGGAGCAGTCTGGAGACCTAAGACAAGGCCGAAGAACAAGCTTAGGTTAAACATGAAGAAGTTATTAAATACCAAAATGGCTAAGGAAAAAATTACAGTAATAGATGATTCATCATCTCAAGAGAAATTGGATGGTAGTGAAGATGACAGCAAAGAAGTTATGAAAGGTAAAAAACCAGTAACATCAAAAGGCAAGTCTGTCTTCACTGATACTAAGATCTCTGACATTTTCATGGAGATTCGAATTCAGATGATTCAAGAGCAACAACAAAATGATGTAAAGAGTTCCTGCATGGAGAAAAGAGAGATAGTTGAAGAAGAATTTCACTACAAAGTTGAAGCTGAAGAACATCCAGAGATTCCTGTGACCTCCACCGAGCTTATGGAGGAGGATGAAAAAATCTATAAGAAACTGAAAATTCCATGGACACCGAAAGGGATGCAAACAATATCAGGAGACAAAAGTATTGATTCTAAAAAAGAAAACCTACAAAGAAGCATTAAACAATACAAGTATCAAATTGAATATATGCATGAAACTAATGATGGATTAGTTACTGCAAACATGAGACTTAGAGAAGATTTGGAAGAAGCTAACAGTCATTACAAAGAATTGATTGCAGTTTCTAGGGATTCTCTTAAAAGAAAAAGGCAAACAGAGAATCAATTAATAGAGTTAAAGCAAACTATCTAGGAGCTGTAACATCATAATGAGTAGCTAACAAGGAGGGTTGCAGACTTGGAGGCAGATCACTTAAAAGCTAGAAGGAAAGCTCAGACCTTGGAGGGAATTGCTTTACCAGCTGAAGCAGCGAAAGACTTGTAAAGTTAGTTAAGAAGATTAGTTACTATTTAGTTTAGAAAGTCATTTTATTTTTTGTATAATGATAGTTTAGATGGAACTATTCGATAAAGAGCCTAAAAGCAGTTAGGTTCAGTTATTCAACTATTTTGGAAGGAACAAGATAAATGTAAGTCTGAAAGAAGACAAAGGGTTCGATTTTTTGCTCACAAGGGGAGGCTATCAGCCTTTGTTTATAAGCTAAGTGTAAAAGACTCTTATGTGTTTTTGATGACTCAACTATGCAATATATGCACTATATGCCCTTCACATTATTGACTGGTTTCATCTCTAATTTGTGTTAATTACTCAGTTGGTATATTCATTTCATGTTTAATGTTTTTATGCTTGAAATGCTTGCTAACTGTGGGTGAAACTCAGTATTGTGTTTATTCTGTTTGGATTATGGTTTATATGTTATGCATCTCAGTCATTTAAATACTCATGATTTAGTGTTTGCTTTGGTTTTATGAATGTTTCCCTCTTGTCTTCAAACTGTTCAACCAAAACCCTAGAAAACCCTATTTTACTCTATTGTGATTATTGAGATTGTGTTAGCTTGTTCTCTTGTAGTCTGGGAACAATTTCTGGCACTAAAAGAAAGATTGAAATGGATCTAGTTTAAGATAAAACTTTAAAAGTGAATCTAGATATGATATACGTGCTTTAATAAAATCAGATTTCATATATAGAATTATCCAAATTTACTAAGCATCAAGTAACTAAAACCAAGAAGAAAGCTTGAATTTTAGAGAGAATAAGACTGAAATTCCCAAGCCCGTGCTTGAAAGAAACGAAGGAGAGAGGTATCTGAAAAAACTAAGCAAGTTCTCAAAAGAACAAGGTTAATCCAGTCATTTCATTAATAAAAAGGAATAAAGAGAAAATAAGTATAACCAACTACAGTTTGTTACTCCTACAAATTATGATAATAAAATGAACATAAGTAACTTGACAACAACAAATACTTATTGAAATTTAATTGGATCTAAACACATCGTTCGAAAGAAATAAAGCATGAAATTCCATAGATTTCACCTCATATTTTGACCAAATCACAAGCTCACAATGCAATCACAAACTAGCCTCCAAAGCCTTCAGAATTTATTAACAAAATATCAGCAACAGAAGTACAAAGGGCAAAGGTTTAATGCATCCTCCTAAAAGAGGAGCAAAACCCTGCTTTTATAGCAAAAAAGAAGCTCAAACCCCAAGGGGGTGAATTTTCCAAGTGTGAGGGGGTTTTGGGGGTTGATAAAAAGGTGGGAGGAGGTTTGAATTCATGGGAGAGGAGGATTCCACCTATCTTGAGGTATCCCACTTAGTTTGGGAAGCTTCCACCTCCTCTAACCACTTCATCCAAGTGGCAAAACACACCCTCCATGAGAAAATTCACCCCCCTTTTGTGGAAGTGAGTTGGAAGCACTCCTTTGTTGGTTGAAGATGCTCCTATATGCTCATATATTTCCCATACAATATCCTCAAAAACTTTGACACCTCAGAGACAAGTCCTAGACACACTGCCTTTGATTAAGGAATTGGATTTTCTCCAATTTTCCCATTTATTTGACCCCCTGAGTCATTTTGGAGAGAAAATCAAAATTAATAATTGAAAATTACTAATTTGACTCTCAAAAGTGGGTTTTGGGGTTTGTTGGGGGTTATGGGTCCAAAAACAAGCATCCCCATGACCAAATTGCCCCCCCGGGCCAAATTTTATGACTTTTTAAACTTTTACAATTAAAATACATCTTATCGATGATTTTATTAAAAAACTAAAAACTAAAAAATCTTATGAAAGACTTAGTGCATGTCCACGAAACTTTAGGACTATGACTAGCATGGTATAATACAAAGACCGTAGGCTTTAATAACCTTTTAAGACAAAATCACCAATTTCACCATCCCGACTTTGGAGGATTTTGAGTGAAAAATTCGAAAATTATATGTTGCTTAAAAAAGCATCACATAATTAACGAGGGAAAAAACACTTGAGGATGATGACCTTGATGACCAATTCCTAAGAAGGCCAATATTTTTACAAGAAGAAACCATCATGCTATTTCATTTATTACAATCCCCCCAAGGGGGTGTGAACATGTGAAAACATGACCACAACTGGCCCTGATGAAACCAAGGAACTTCCCGATAACTAAGTAAGAACAATTTATTTGTTATGATCCTTAGTGGCTCCTTGAAAGATCCCTTAAGTGCAACTTAGTGTATAACATCTGGCTCCAACTGTGGACGTTTACTCGATTGACCTTCAATCAAAGAGAATGTGTGAGGACCCTAGAATATCCAGTTCCTACAAGAAACTAAAGTGCATCAGTCCCATATACATGTAAATTAATGCCAAAATGAAATACAAGTTGCAGCATAATATACAAAAACTATGGTACATACAACTATGATACAAAACTATGGTACATAAATAATATACCATAATAAGCTATGGTACAAAAATAAATATGATACATAAATTATATAAATTATAATACATAGAAAAAGGTTTTAGAAAAGTCCTGATAATGCCCCCTTGGGAATTAGATAGGATTGTTGAAGAACAATTTCAACTGTTGCCCATTCACTGGTAAGAGCAACTTTTCTCCTTCCATAGTGTCGAGAAGGAATGAATTGGTGCCAAACACATCATAGATGATGAATGGCCCCATCCAAATACTATCAAACTTCCCATGTTTGCGTGGCTTTTCCCTTCGTTTGTCCCATAATGAAACTGTATCTCCAACCTAAAAAACCCTTGTTTTTGCAAACTTGTCAAATGTTATTTTAACCTTCTCTTGGTTTCCGATACTTTTGTCAAGAGAATTCCTTTGGATTTCATCTAATTCAATTAATTGGTTGATTCTATTTGGCATGGAATCTTCTTCTAAGCCATATTCTTGAAGTATCTGATACACTGGAAACTGAAGATAGACAGGTAAAGAAACAATTGAATCATATACCAACTCAAAAGGAGTCTTTCTTGTTTGACTTTTCTTAGTTATTATGTCATCCCAAAGTGCATATTTTATTTTACTATCCCAAGACTTCTTGTTACTTCCAACTATTTGCTTAAGGATGGTCATTAAATTTGTATTGCTCGATTTTGCAAGACCATTTCCCTGGGGATAGTAGTTTCCTGAGTGGGATACGATAATGCCATATTTGAAACAAAATGATGTGAGCTCTATTAAACTGAAAGATTTGGCATTGTTGGTTGTTTTTTTGGATGGAACCCCAAATCTTGTGATAATCATGTCCTCAAGGAATTCCATAATAACTTTATTAGTATCCTTTTTGGTGGGTATTTTTTCTACCCACTTGGCAAATAGTCAATTGCCGCGAGGATCCATGAAAACCCATTGCTTGAATTTTCTTTGAATTTCCCAATGAAATCAAGCCCCCACAGCTGGAAAGGGGCTAACACCACAACTGGTTGCAAAGGAAAGGTTGCCAACCTTTGCTTTCTCATGAATAACTGGCATTGAGGACAACTCCTTACAAACTTGTGTACATCTACGAATAAGGAGGGCCAGTAATAACCTTCTCTAAGGATTTTATGGGTTGGTGTGTCTGTTGCATAATGTCACCCACAAAATACTGCATGAAACTTGGTTAAGAGTTGTTTAGACTATTGCTCATTTACACATCTAAGTATTATTATGTCAGGGTTTCTCCGACCAAGTCCCTCTTGAGTGATGCAATAATTGATGGATTTAAGCCTTAGAGATCTTCTTTTGTGACCCTTAAGGTGATCAAGACATGTAAGATTAAGGAGAAATAAGATTGTATCTGCATACCACAGATCTTGCTCTAATTATTGAAGTCCTGCCAATTTTACTTGCTATAGATCATTGTTCAGACACACCATCCCTAAAGCCTCTCATTCCCTTGAGTTAACATCTTGGCCAGACATTGACCTTTGATTAATTTTGTGGGCCTAACCTATAGATCATATTCTTGAATTTTAAATACCCATTTACCCCTTATGCCCAAACAATCTTATTGAGACAAGATACCTTTTACAACTGCATGAGATACATAACCAATTATTTTTTAGTACCCAATGTATGTTCTGAAATGTTTTAATGACTTTATCAAGGCATAAGCTTGCTTTTCCATCATTGCATATTTCAATTTTGAATCCTGTAAAGCTCGACTCATGAAAGGGATGGGTTGCTCATATCCTTCGTTATTTTTCTGGAGCAAGAGCCCTGTGATAGTACTTTCAGAAGCAAAGGAAAAAATCAAGAAATATTTAGAATAATCAGGGCTAATCAAAACTGGTGATCTGGTAATTGCATCCTTGATGCATCTGAAAGCTTCTCGACCCTCATTAGTCCATTCAAACTTAGCATCTTTCTTTAATAACTTTTGGGCTTGCTTCATTAACTCTGCTAAGTTAGGGATGAATCTTCTTAAAAAGTTGATGTGGCCATTAAAGGATTAGAGAGCTTTCACATTTTTAGGAAAAGGGATCTTTTTAATTGCCTCAATCCTTTCGGGGTCCACCTTTACTCCATCTTTGGAAATGATATGTCCTAACATTTTTCCTTCTTCACTACCTAGGACAGACTTTGTTGGATTCAAAGAGATACCATATTTCCTACATCTTTTGAATACTTGCTTGAAGTGACTTACATGTCTCATTCTTTGTTTTGAAAAAACTGTTAAGTCATCGCGATAATTTTCTACACTCTTTCCAATTAATTCCTTAAATGCATAATCCATGGCCCTTTGGAAAGTGTCCCCTGCATTCAGCAAACAAAAAGGCATCCTTAAATATTCGAAGGTAGCCCATGGGGTTGTGAAAGTAGTCTTATGTTTGGACCCTCCTTTTGGATCATCACCTGATTATAACCTGAAAATCCATCTAGTATAGACATCATTTCAGAACATGTTAGATTTTGAAGAAGAGTTTCCATATTCGACAACGAATAGTTGTCCTTTTGACCATAAATGTTTAGATTCTGAAAATCTATACATATTCTTATGCTCCCATTCTTTTTTCTCACAACCACCAAGTTGGAGCACCAAGATGAATGTCGTGTTCACGCAATGATCCCAACAGCCAACATTTTCTTAAGCTCCTTTTTAACTATTGGTGCAAGCTTGGGGTTGATTTGTCTCATTTTTTGTCGAAAAGGTTTAACTTCTTTAATGTCTTGTTTGAGAGGTATTGTGTGTTGGAACACATCCTCACGATAAGATTTGAGCTCATCATAAGTGAAAGCAAAGACATATCTATACTCTTTGACAAGATTTACTATGTCATTCCTTTCGATTTCAGAAGTACCTTTTCCATTTTTTTTTATATCATTTTTGGTTCATTATTTGTTCCAATGTTGATCTCAGCGTAATCTCGAGGCTTCATTGAGTCTACGTTGTTTTTCCTTCTATCCTACCTATCAAATATTTAATTAAGTGAAACTAGACCACGAGGTACTGGATTGTCAAATTGATCACCTTTCCCCTGATACTCTTTACCCTCCTCCTGAAAAATGACATTGAAGTTTGAAAATTCCTCTATGTTATGGATAAATTTTGAAATCTGTTCATCTTCGTGAAATATCTGCTAATGCTCCATGTTATCTGGGATTGATGGTCTAAATTTAATCTCTAATTTACCATCACCACTTAGCAGTTCTTCTAAAGGTTGAAAAGTTGAAGCTGCTACCTCTAGCTTATCTACTAAGCTATTTTGATCTCTATGGATTCTAGTTAGATTTAAGGCATCGAAGAATTCCATTGTATCCCACACTACATTGCTATATTTCTTTAACCTTTTACATTTGCATGAAAAATGGTTATTAACTTGGAGGGTTATTATATCGAAGTCGCCTCTTATATTCAACATTTTAATCCCCATATCTTTATCTATTTCCAACCCAAGTAGGAGTGCCTCATATTCTGCTACATTGTTGGTTGCCTCAAACTCCAACCTGAATACAAAGTTAAAAACTTGTCCTCTAGGTGAAGTGATGACAACTCTGGCTCCCTTTCCAAATCTTGAATGAGCGCCATCAAAATTCATCTTCCATATTTCATCTACCTTTTCATCTTTATATTTTTCTTTAACCGAGGCCAAAAAGGTAGAGTAACAAGAATGATTTCCAAGATGATCTGTGTGGTAAACATATTCGCTGGAAGGCTTCTTGGGGTTTTCTACATGATGTTTCTTTTCTTTTTCACTATGCAATTTCACCATTGTATCTTCAGATAAAGGAACGGTGGCATAAGTCCAGTCCACTTGAATGGATCCCCCCAAATCAACAACCCACTTTCTTAATAGCAGCATACCCCAATTTGTCAGGTATATCAATTACAAGAATATCCATGTTTAGATGAATATCAGGGTACTTAGCCAATCTGACTGGAAAACCCAAAAATAATACCAACAACCTCAACTTCTCTAGAATCCATGGCACAAACATTATGATATGGTCTAGTGATTTTTAAATTTATTTGTTCCATGATTTTTCTGGTCATTATGTTCGTTGAAGACCCAGAATCTAACATAAAGTAATGAAGAAGAAGATCATTCATCAATAGTGAAATATAGAATGGAGGATGATCTTTTCTTCCCTATTCCTTGGTTTGTAAAATAATTGGAAGGTCGACGGAGCCATCTTTGTTTATTGGAGTGATTTTTTCTTGTTTTTCTTGAAAGGTTACTTTCTTAGGAGGAGTGGGAGTTAACACTTTCATCAATTTTTATCGTTGCGTTGGAATTTTAATCACTTTAGTTGCAGGAATTGATACCTTTACTTTTTGAAACCAAACACCCATATCAAGAATATCATTTGGGTCATGAGGAGTGTTTACCTTATATTGATTACTTTTTGGAGTTCCAACAATTTCTCTTCTTTGATGGGTGATGCCTTTGAACTTAGGCATCTCTCGAATCTGCTCTGATGTAGGCATAACACCATAGTTCTTAGTCAAATTTTCTACCTCTTGAATATATTCTTTTGATTTCTTCCAGTTTTCTTTAGACATGGGATAATTATGGGCAATTGCGTTGATGCATTCAGGCTTGCTTGAAACTTCTTCACTACTGCCACTCTTAGGAATTCCTTGTTCTAAAATTCGTTGTGCCACATAACAACTAGCTTCTTCATGAAGTGAATCACAAGGTCTATAATAAGGGATGACTTCCTAAACCATAATGGTTGTGTCCAATTGATTTGGAATATTCTTATCTTTATAAGGAGATTTCTTAGGAACCTAGTTACCTTTAAGATGGAAATTTTTCTTATTAGAGATCACTTAGAGTTTAGATATTTCCATGGTCACTACTCGATTCAGCATGTTTTTCAACTGATTAGTATAAGTGGCTTCCATGGATAACTCCTTAATATTCTTGTCATACGCCTCTTGCATGGGTTCTTTTCCTTTGGATTCATGTCTGGCCTGCCCTCTTGTAAAACTAGGCAAGTTAGACTTACCTGAAGCCTGCATGTTTGCATCAATTTTAATGGCTAATGCTTGGGCAGCCTTAAGATTAACGAGTTCTTTGTCTCTCAATTGGTATCTCATTTCCCCACTGAGTGCCTCTATGTAATAAACCAATATGGGTTTATTAGGAGGCTTGAATTCATCATCCATGCTTGCAATAAGATCTCTGAATTTTTTATTGAATTCCTCCATTGTTTCATTTTCATTTCTCTTGATGGAGTGGAGTACATTTAATAAGAAACGAGGCTCCTTCTTTTCACCAAATGTTTCCATGAATCCATTCCTGAAGGAGTCCCAAGAGTTATATGAATCATCAGCAAGGTTGATGTAACAGTCACATGCATCTTCTTCAAGTGATAAGCAAAAATCTTCATGTATACATCATCATGTTGACTGGCAGGATCCCAACACCAACTAAGGAGACATTTTGAGAACTTGCTAAGATGACTTGCTGCAGAAATGGCATTGTTCCCCTATAAGGTAGGTAGCTTCTCTATAACTTTATCTAGTATGGCATGAGGATGACCTGCTGTATTAGTGAAATTAAGGGGAAGAAAGAAAGCATCCATTTGAATAAGAGGATTAGTTGCATGATTAACTGGAGTTGCCATTGTGAACAAGAATTGGATGTCTAAAACAGACTCAGCCGCTAGATTTACAAGGACTCTACGAGACTCAAGTCTATGTAATCTTTTTCATAAGACCCTTTCAGTCTCAGAAAAATGTTTAGATACGTTGTGTGATTTTCTTCTTGTAGAATACCCTGAAGTGCTTTTAAACTGTGCAGTTGCCAGATGGACCGAGTAGATTTCAAAATTGTTCAACCAGACCAATCAAAATTTATTGGGTAAAAAAGAAAAAGAAAAGGGGTAAGTCGTACCACATGAATAAAAAGGTTTATCTCCAACAACGACGCCAAAAAGTGTTGTCACCTTTTAAACACCTGGGGGTTAAGCGCAACATAAATATTCAAGCTACTAGGTGTGTCCTTGGGGGCAATTCTCGAGTCGAGTACTGTCACTTGATCTTGACTTCTCTGTTTAGGAAAAACTCCTAACGAAGCCAAGGGCGGTGGTCCCTAAGAAAGAGTTTTCTAAGGCTCTTTAAGTTTTAATCGTTATTGATGGAAGTAAGTTGTTTAGGAGTTTTTTGAAGTAAATTCCTATAAGATTGTTTGCAAAATCAAGTAAATATCCAACAGCATAACATCAACACATAAAGCAGGAATACAATAATTACAGATCATATCAGTGCCAATGGAGTCAAAGTGAAATAATGTTGTTGAAGTAAAATGTGTTTCAAATATGTCTTGGTCAATTTTAATTATTAAGAGATGAGTTGAATTACGGAAAGGGAATTCTCGATATATCGGAAGTACTGAGAATGTGTCCGGAATATGACTAAAGTGGTTCCTCACTAAAAAATGTGGCCTGAATCGGAGTCTCTGAGAAGGTGTCCAACGCTACACTAACAAGGGTGTGGGCTGATTGTATCTCGAGATCACTACTGAGTTATTCCTACTTCCTTTGAAGAATTTTCCCATGATTGTCAACTATCGTACGTCGGATTTTCGTAATGTTTATAAGGGGAGTTGATTTTATTAATAAAATATTAGATTAATGTGAAGAAGTTAGAAAGGGTCAAAAACCGCTTTTTATTTCCCAACGACCAGGAAAATCCCGTAAAGGGAAAGAACATACATGAGTTGACGAATAAATGTTTATTCCAATTTGATACAACAAATAAGTTTGTAAAATCAAAGGATTAACGACAAATTAGAACCACAACTATGTGTCACTTTCTGATCATCCACCAATAATTGGCAAAGCCTTTAGTTGGTGGCGAGAGCATACTTCGTGGCAACGAGTTGGGTAAGAAAGTAAAACTTATTCCAAGATGAAATTAAATAAAAAAACAACTAATCTATATAGCCTTTCAAGAAGGCGGATTGTGTGCAAGTGTTGATTAGTAAAATGCGAACCATGAAGAGACTCTGATTCAACCCACGTTTCTGAGGGAGGAACCACTTTAGTCATCTTCTCGACACATTCTCTGTAGTTCTAGTATAACGAGAGTTTCCTTTCCATAATTCAACTCATCTCTTAATAATTAAAACTTAACAAGGCACATTTGCAAAACATTTTACGTCAACAACATTATTTCACTTTAACCCCATTAGCACTAATTTGCTCTGTAATTAATGTATTCTTGCTTAATGCATTTATTTTATCTTGTTGAATGTTTACTTAAATTTGCAAACCGTCTTGTATCATAATTTACTTCAAAAAACTCATAAACAACTTACTTCCATCAATAACGGTTAAAACTTAAAGAGCCTTAGACAACTCTTTCTTAGGGACCACCCCCCTTGGTTTCGTTAGGAGTTTTGCCTAAACGGAGAAGTCAAGATCAAGTGACAGTACTTGACTTGAGACTTTCCCCCAAGGACACACCTAAAAGCTTGAATATTTCTGTTTCGCTTAACCTCCAGGTGTGTGATAGGCGGCAACAAGCCTATCAGTTTTTATTGTGCACCTTTATATCCTATATATAGGAAGGATATATTTTCATTTCAGTCATCATTGTATCTTGTCTTGTCTTGTGTACTTAGTACATTGTGTAAGGAGGTTCCTCCCTCGAAGAGGATTGTTATTTATCTCGTTATTCATTATTAAGGTGTATATTACTCTCCTCTTGTCTATTTATGCTCTTTTTATGCTATTTTTGGGACTTGGTTGCATAACACCCCCATAACCTAATTTTTTGCAATCCTTATTTCTAGAGCAATTTCAAGTAGCAAACAAAAAGCTTATAATTTAGCTATGATGATTAGCCCTTGCCTAGCGACATATTTAAAATACATGTAATGTCCCCAAGCCTCATATTTAATTAAAATTGGGATTTTCATTTTGTTGTGTTGCTTCTCTTTCACTGATCTCCATACTACTCCAAAGGTAAATCTAATTTGACTACATACTTGAAATAATTGTTTTACCTTGGAAAGCCATCTCATTCCTCACAAGCCACAATGCATGTACCACAAAACATGCCAGAGCTTTGTGTTCTTTGATAATTTTTTCCTTGTACCAATATTCAAACAAGATGAAATGGATTTTATTGTCCAGTTTTCTTTGCCATATACCAACTTCAAGACTTCTCTCCACACCTCTCTTGCAAATGGACATTCTGCTAATATATTTTTTATAGTTTCATCATTACTTTTGCACATAACACACCTACTTGGACCTTGTCAACCTCTCTTTTAACAATTGTCCCTTGTCATAATTATATTTGACAATGCCAACCATAAGAAATACTTTTCTTTGATGAATGTTTTCGCTTCCATATATGTTTCCATCGTTATTTCTTCTCTCATTTTACTTGCTCTTCCATCCTAGCCTCATGACCTAGCTTTGTTGTATATTAACCATAATTTTTTTATCTTATATTAATTCATACCCATAATCCTTCAGCCTTATAGTACTATGTTTCAAGGTGAAAGTGAATTGCCTCCATCTTTTTGCTATTCCTTCCTAAAGGTTTAGTTGTAAGGTACATTTCCATCCTTTAGACCAGATAATGTTGGACCTAATATATATAGAATTTTCTAAATGACAAATGCCCAAGTTATTTAACGTGTTGTTCAAAAGTCCCGAAATCCTACGATTTCCTAAGCACCCCATCCATGTATCTTCACCAATCTTAACTCTATCTCCTTTCTCAACTTTCTATGCCATCCATTCCCAACCAGAGGGAAAGCTTTCACTAATACCTTCTATTACCTTGTAGGTTCTCACTCAAATGTAAAAGTCCCATCCACACATGCAAGACCCCAAGGGTGACTTTAGATAAGCTACCCATAATCACCTCGACAACTTTATCTCTCCCTTTGGGCTAGCTCTCCTATAGATCAAGGGAGGAATCCTTAATGCAAACTAAATCCAACAAATGATGATTGAAGAGGATATTTAAAGGGACTGAGAGTAAATATGGATATAGGGTTTGGATGTAGTAATTTAACTGCCATATTTACATTTGCAATATTTAAACCTACATAGATATGACAAAACAACAACATTCTTAGGCTAAAAGCAAACATGATGTCGTGTAAGACGTTGGAAATTATTGATTTGCAAAACACAATTATAAGTTGTGTTAAAGATGGATAGATGAGGGTTTCTAAGACTTCAAATGCAGTATGAAATTATGTTTTACTGTTGGTAAATTTCATATTATTATAACATAAATAAAATATGTTTTTCTAGTTTTTTGTGGTGGTTGAAAGAGGAGTACAAGTGCCTAGTTTCCATATTGGTTATATGGAGCCAATAGACTTTTGAGAGGGCTTATCATCAAAGTATTAGTCTAAATGAAAACAACTAGCATATCATTCAACTCCTTGAATAGTTGGAAAATTTCTTCAAGGATTTGTGAAAGGAAAGAGCCTATAAGGTCTACTTTCAAGTCAATATCGAGAGAGTTTACTTTATTAGGAAGATAATTAGGCAATAATTAAATATTGCATGCAAAGATCATTTCCATAACAAAAAATCAAGGAACTTTCACACCTAGTTCACTTCAAAGGTGGCAAATTTTTCCCTTCACTCGGGTATTGAAACTCAACTTTGTTATTCACAAGCATTAACATTTACATTCCAACAATATTCATGCATAAGAGAGTATGATCTTCCATGTGTGAGTTTGGTTTGACAATAGAAGGAGGTCATTTCAATTTTTCCCTTTTTGGGGACTTGTAAGCCACGATAATGTCCACTGTTACTCCAACAAAACCTTACATATAAAAATAACATCATGTTGGACATAACTATAAACTAACTATTTTTACTTGTGCTTCGTCTTCCAAAGCCTCACCTTCCACATATGTGTTTCACCACACGAGAAAAGTGGGTATTTTCATTTTTGTTTATTTTTTATTTTATTTTATGAACTTGTAAGCCATGGTATTGTCGATTGTCAATCCAATGATAAGCTTGAAATACAAAAACAACATCATTCATTTACTTTTTTTACTTGTGATGCGGTAGTCATTGCTTTGTCTTGCACATTCAACACTTCTTCTTCTTCCCCCATACTTTAATGAATTTGTTTTTGTCCTATGCTCGCCTTCCAATTTTTCAAATTTTTATGGGAAGGAAACATTGGATCAGAGACAAAGTCTTTGCACATGCTAATACCAATGTTGTTGAACTGTAGCTACCTTCCTTCTCCATCAAACAAGGTAGAATACAATTTGGGAGGGTTCTTTGGATCCTATCGTAGACTCCAAGCCCCCTTTCTCCACATTCTCTTCATAATTTGCGAAGTGATTTTATGCATTCTTAAAGAATGTTGAACTTGTATTGGTATGATAAATGTCATTGCATGACTCTAACAACAAGAGTGGAGGTGTTTGGAAAATGGCATGTGGAACAACTACTAGTAGCCATTAGTTGAAAACTTGATTTTGAAGTTATGCTTTGCCAAAGAATAGAGCCATGCATTGCGATGAACCATCAAAATGGAGGATGATTCCAAACTAGGGAGTTAAACGAGGACTCAAAAATGTTAGTCTCAATGATTAATAATATAATCACAATGGAACATATAGACTCATAGTAGAATACCATCCAAACTAATAAATTAAAAGGCATGTTTATGAATATACACATATATCCACACAACTACTTGGTTTGAAAAAGGTTTAGAGGCAACACATGTAGATTCTTATTCAATCCAAGTGTTTTGTGTAGGTAATAGGTAAATAATATTCTTGTGTAGCCTACTATTGTAACGAAGGTGCCAATTGTGTTAGTTTGAGTAGTTGTGGAATGGAGTGTTATCATCCTCACCTAGGTTCTATTCCCCTTAGTGACGTGTTGAGCTCATATTAATTATATTGTTGTATTGGCTTCGAGCCCTGTCGTTGACTTGTCCCTGTGCCTTGAAGAATCTAGGCTTTACCCTAAGTACCATCATTGAAATGAGGGGAGGTGATTGGGAATTGCCTCAAGATAATTAGATACAAATTTTTTTTGTAAGCAAGGCATTATTCCATCAACAAGGTTATCCATGTTACTTTTTTTTTCCCCATAAGATGTGTCCATCAGATAAACTCAGTCAATGTCACCAAGGGAGATGAAGGTAGATTGAGCGTAACAATCTTATTACAATAAAAGATTCATGCACAAGGTATGGCAACAAAATCCTAAGCATTAGCGTGGAACATGATTCACTAGATAGAGGTACGTAGGATGAAGGCTATGCACAAAAAGAAACCCTCATGAAATAAAAAACATGGGTTGTAGAAGTCATGAAAGTAATCATATTGGTAGAACACAAGCACAAAGATGGACTTTAGAAGTCGAAAAGGCAAGTCACACAAGTGTAACAAAAAACTATTACACGTAATAGGGACTACTAAACCACACATGTAAAACACCATCCATCAATCACGCAGGTACACAACAAAATTGTAAGTAAAAAACAATAGGGATGTACAACATGGAATCATGGAAGTCTAAAAAATCACTCAAAAGAGCACTTGGTAACAAAGTAAGCTAATCATCATACGTATTGTACTTTTTCGACAACTTTTGTCAGAATTTGGCGATGTGATTTTTGTTGAAATCACAATTTTCATTGTTGGAATTGCAATTTTGAATGCATAATTGGATTCAACGCCATTTAATTACCCTTGGGAACCTTGGTTATGAAATTCCAACAACCTAAAATTGCAATCCAAACAATTTCAACCAAATTCAGGGTTGAAAAATGGCTGTAAATGGGTGCAATCGTTTAATGTTTAGCTTAGACCCTCGATAACAATGCAGACTACACATCCATGAGAAGGAACACATAGTATGCATAAGGGCGCAAATATAACCATGTAATCACATAGATCAACCAGATTGGAACAAGCGTCCATGTCATGAATCATGTAGATGGTGTCAGTGCCTTAGTGTGCTCAAGCAACACATGCAAACATTTGAATTGAAAGGAACATGGTGATGGCATATAGACAAACAATACACACTTTAAGATTGTGTGATTGCCACAAAATATAAACTATGCAATGAACCTTGTTGATTGCTTCTCAAAGATCCATTATAACTAGAGCCTCAAAACTTCCTTGACAATTGATTGTCGAAGATCCACTATAACCAGGGCCTTGAAGCTTCAAACCACAACAAGTGACAACAAAATTGACAAACAAATGAGCCAACAAGTGAAAATAAAACAATGAAGAGATTAACTAAGAATAATATTAGATAAACATGTGAGGGACCTAACATAAGTGACATAATATTGACTCCCTTCCCACTAGCCTATGCTATTACTTTCTAGAAAAAACAGAATTCACCATCCCTTACCATGATATACAGAGAGTAATGTTAACACTACCATGTCTTATGATACACACAATATACCAGAGAAAAAACACCACAAACTTGAAACATGTAACCAATATATTTCTTATAGATAATACCACATTTATGAAACTTTATATTCACCCCATAAGCATAATATCACATTAGATATAGCCTAAATGTTTGATGATTTTACCCATTATTAACAGTTTTTTTCGACACAGTTTAAAAACAATTCCAAATCTCGAAGAACAATGTTTAAACTTGCTTAATCTGGGAGCTCTGAAGTATTCGAGGGCACTAAATACACTTAGGCATTCATAACAATGATTTAAACAACACTGAAATCAAATTTCAAAAAACACTTTTGCCAAATTTTGGCCAATCACTCTAGAGATAAAATCATCGAACATTTAAACTCCTTCATATCACATTATTCAAACATCATAACAATCCTACGAAAAACAAGTATAAAAAAATAAAAAATATTTCGTTTTGTCACACAAAGGCCTATTCCCAACTCAAATGGTAAAATGGACCTTCCTCACATTTTCTTAATATTAATATGCACAAGTGTACATACTCTATATTTAAAATATTAAGATTTCAAAAAGTCCTTTAAACTAAATGGTTTGTGGGTTGTCCATAAATACCCAATTGTTTCCGATCCCTATCCAAAGAAACAGGTGGGACTGGAATCAAGTTTATCTACAGATGCGATGGAATTAAAGAGAATGTGAGTGTAATGAGATGATTAAATAGAATGTGATAGTGGCGTCGTGGGATCCTTCATTCCAGGGCGGCAAGGCCGTCGCAAATAAGTTCCAACGGGAGAGTCTGCGTGATCGAAACGTTCCAGCAATACGTACCAAAATACTCTCCATACTCCGAACAGGACCTTGATCTGTGATATCAACCTCTAAAGTCATGCGGACCTAAAGAAGAAGCTCTTCACAAGGTGAGTTTACTATTGTTTGGTTCATTTTGGTTCTTTCAACAAGGAATTCAGGGTCCAGATTAAATATCAGAAACTTGTCAAACTGGTCATGTTTGCTCTAGGGTTTCACGATCTCTCTTTTGCTAATTCGCGCTACTTAGAGGACATGTTTCCTTGCTCGGAAATTTTGAACAATTTTTGTCACTTAATTGCCCGGCTGTATCACACGTCGGTGGTATCATGGCAACGTGATTTAACATATCAGATTTTCGCTGAAAATGTGGGTAGATTTCCTTTGTTAAATGGGAAATAAAGGATCCAAGTATTTCAGTTATTAATGTTTTCTCAATTCCTTGAGTTGTTGAATTGGTTCTGGGAATTTACTGCATCCATAGCTTTTGATTTCGACGTTTTGGGTGATTTCTCCACCCATCATGAGGGAAGAATAAAAAAGTGCATTAGGGCCTTTTTGCACCACACTTAGGCATTTTATCCCTCAAGAGTAAATTCGACAAACCTGACTAGATCTTACAGTCTCTTAAACTCATCTGAACCTATGTCAACAATTCCGTCTTAAAATATATTGATATGATGTTTTGCTTTTATTGACTTCTCGTAACAATCTGTGCACGTTGACTCTTGCTGAGGAAATTATAAACTAAACTGGAGAGACACTTACTGAGAAATAATGCTGTAACTACATCGGAATCCTGGTCACTTATAGTTGCCCCTTTAATTAGCTGCATATGCAAGGCAGGGAAGCGAGGTACCGTCATACACATACACAAACATCAAAACAGTTTAGCTGAGGTAATTGCTATACCACCATAGCAGCTTAGTTGAATGAATGGTTGGCCAGTGGCAAATACCATCCAATCTTGTTTGACTTTCAGAAATAACATTTGCAAGGTATTCCCTGCCACTTAATATGAGTCATGATCAATTTTTGGATTTCCCAATAATGATAGTTTCCTTGATTGTCACAATAGATAGAAGCTCCGAAGACTTAAAAGTTTTGAGCAGTAGGACTGACATGCAACTCATTCCTGCAAAACTAATTTTGCAGTGAAATTTTTGGGTTTGATGCATGATTTTGCTTGTATTGGAGCAGACATTGCAACTCTCTTGTTTGCATATTGGGTAAGTTTTTGTCACAGTGCTTTAATTTGCAATTTTTTGTTCCAGATTTGTTTCGCCTTTTGAGTGAAGCAATATATAGAAGCCACTCTGAATGGCCTTTAGTGTGGTCAAGCCTATCCTGCGACATATTGAAGGAGCTAGTTTTCAGTGACAATTTTGTATTCAGTTTTAGCATATTGAATGTATAAAATATCCCTTCACTATATCATGCTTTTGAATAATTTATATCACTAGTGTATTCTAATTGCATGCTCATTGTGATTAAATCAGCTGCATTTTAATTGTCGTGAATTATTCTTATGCAGCTCTGAAGCATGTAATGTGTGCTAGCCTTCCAGAGATGTCAGTTTTAGTTGCTGCATGCTATGGATGAAATCTGTCAAATTCTGGGTGTTGGCCTGCATTTTTCCTATTGTAGATGCCTTTTTCTGTCTATTGTAGAGCTCTATTTTTTTGATGCTGACATCATTATATTAACTCCAACAACTCAGTGCTTTTGAATGAATTTTTGCAATTCAGGTTTTATAGTGTCAAGGCCAGCACTGATAAAATGAATTTGTACTGCCAATTATGTGTGGAATTTTTATCTGGAGTTGATTGTCTATCCGCCAGATATATACAGTGTGCATTCTTTACAATTATCAATTTTGATCACAGACTGGTATTTTTCTCAAGAGTCAAGCCCATTGTCTTTACCATATGCTTTTCTGAATCTTTGCAATATCAAGTAGCTTTAGCTACACAATAGCAGTTTTGGTTTTGTGAAATGTCTTAGATCAAGGCTCTTCTCCATTGAAATCCTTGGATTTTTCCCTATTTTGATTTAATTTGTAACCGTAGCACTTGTGGGTGGCTGTTTTCAATTCGATTCAGTTAATTATTACATATTGTTAAAGTATTTCCATATTAATAGATAATTTTCGAATTTAAGCTCATGTTAGCTGTCAAATCTAGAAAGTGTATATTTATTGGATAAATGCATTCAAGTTCTATTATACTTGCCAGTAAGAAAGTATATAAATAATTTTTAATGAGAACCCTGATCAAGTGCATATAGTTGGTTGGCAAGATGAGATTTGTGTCAGAAACGGAAGCAAACAGCATACAATAAAATTACAGTGCTAGTAGCACAAGACTTATAACTCAAGACGGAACTCTGTTTTTTCTTATTAATCATTTAACTCTAAACTACTTACAAAAATAAATACATTGAATATACAAAGCTGGGTAGTTGGTTCTCAAATCCCGAGAGGAATGGTGTGCCCTCTCTAGATGCATCTACAGCAATTAAGATTGTTGTGCCTTCTCGAGGCTTCTACAAAATACTATCTTTCTTATGAAGTTACGAGACCCATATCTACTGTGCATTAAATGTGACAGCGGGAGGTTGGGTGTAATTAATGCCAACAATCTCCCCCTTAATTACAACCCAAAAACAAAATATGCTATTTCATCTACAAAATTATGATATACAACATACAACTACAATTATACATATTCAGCATTAACAATACCAAGGTTCTTTCAATGAAATTAAAAAAACTCCTTTGCTAGAGGCTTAGTGAATATATCTGCTTTGTTGTTAACAAGTTTTCTGACGAAAATTTGAAATGATATCGAGTATCTATATGCTTGCTCCTTTTGTGGAATACTTGACTCTTTGATAATGCAATTGCTGAATTATCGTCACAGAAAATCACTGTTGGATCCTCTTGTTCATGCAACAACTTAGACATAACCCTTTGCATCCATACTGCCTGGCACGCTGCTGACGTTGCTGCTACATACTCTGCTTCAGCTGATGAAATGATCACTATGTGCTGATTCTTTGATGCCCATGAAATTGCACCTGAACCAAAGTTAAATACATAACTTCTTGTACTTTTCTTGTCATCTATACTGCTTGCAAAATCACTATCTGTGTAACTTGTTAATCTGAAATCTGAACCTGTTGAATACAAAATTCCATAATTTATTGTTCCTGAACATATCTCAAAATCCTCTTTCCAACTTGCCAATGAGGCCTCTTCAGAGATTCCATAAATCTGGAAATTAAGCTCACTGCAAACATGATATCTGGTCTTGTTGCTGTTAGGTTCATCAAACTTCCAGCTAATTTCTTAAACTGAGTTGGATCTACAAAGGGTTCATTGTCCTCTTTACTTAATTTAGTTCCTGTTGCTATAGGTGTTGATACTGGTTTACAATTCAGCATTCCAAATCTTCTTAATACATCTATAGCATACTTAGATTGACATATGAATATTCCATTTTCAGATTGATCAACTTGAATCCCGAGAAAATACTTCATCATTCCCAAATCTGTCATTTCAAATTCTATTTTCATTGCTGTTTTAAAAGCTTCTATGTTCAAATTTCCAGTGAAAATTAGATCATCAACATACAAACATACAATCATGATTTTCCCTTGCTGATCAGCTTTTGTGTATAGTGTAGGCTCACTAGCACATTTACTGAATCCATTACTCATCAAATATGAATCTATTCTGCTATACCACACTCTCGATGCCTGCTTCAACCCATATAATGCTTTCTTTAATCTGTATACTTTATCCTCATGTCATCTTATCTCATAACCTGAAAATCCATTTACATAAACCTCTTAGAAGGGTTGCTTTACGTAAAACTATTCTTCTAAAAATCCATTCAAAAATGCAAATTTTACATCCATCTAAAATACTTTCCAATTATTTTGTGCTGCAATAGCTAAAATAAGTCTAACAGTATTAAGTCTTGCTTCCAGTGCAAAAGTCTCATTATAATCTATGCCAAGTTGTTCTTTGAAACCTTGTGCCACTAGCCTAGCCTTGTGCTTTTCAACTTTTCCATCAACATTCAATTTTGTTTTATAGATCCATTTTACACCTATGAAGTCCTTACCTTCAGGTAAATCTACTAATTCCTAAGTTTCATTTCTCTCTATAGCATCTATTTCATCATCCATAGCTTTAATGGTTTACCCATGCATCATCTTTAATTGCTTCTTCAAAATTAACTGGTTGATAAGCTAATAATGCAAAATTTGAATTTCCAGTTCTTCATCATATTGTTCATAGATTTCTCTCAAGCTTTTTGTTTTTTGTTTTTTGTCCTTTAATCCTAGATCTCAATTCTGCTAATGTAGGATCAGATTCATCACTTACTTGTGAACTTGATGTATGCTGGCTTCCATGTCTTGATTGCTCTTCTTGCATGAAATTTCTTGGTGTTCTTGCTTGAGGTGAATTGAGACGTGTTGAATTCCTTTCTGGTGTTCTAGATGCAAGTTCATGTGTAGGTACATGTGCTTGTGAAATTAGCTGTCCACCTTGTACATCTTCTTCATCATCTTCAACATGAGGTAAAATTGCTCTATCTATAATTGTTTCATCAACGCTTCCATCCCATGCTTCTTCTTCCTTAAATTCTACATATCCGCTTACAATCAGCGTCTTGGTAATTGGATTATACAATTTATATGCTTTAGAATCTTCACTATACTTGATGAAGATACACTTTTCACTTCGATCATCCAATTTTCTTCTAATTTCTTCATGTACATGAGAGTATGCCACACCCAAATATTCTCAAATGTGACACATCGCAACTCTTCCCACTCCATGCTTTTTCAGGTACTTTATTCAGTACACTTTTTGTAGGGCACCTATTCAAAATGTTGACCGAACACGCAACTGCTTCTGCTCAATACTCATTTGACAAATGCTTAGCTTTCAACATGTTTCTTGCCATATTCATAATTGTCCTATTTTCCTTTCTGCCGCACCATTTTGCTGCGGTGTATAGGGGGCGGCAAACTGCCTTTTAATGCCACAATGTTTGCAAAATTCCATGAATTCATTCAATTTGTATTCACCTCCTCTATCAGACCTCAATACTTTGATGAACTTTCCACTTTGCTTTTCAACCAAAGTTATAAAATTCTTGAAGACTTCAACGGTTTATGATTTTTGTTTTATAAAATATACCCATGTTTTTCGACTCATCAATAACAAATTTCCAGATGACGATGGAATCTGCATTGGTCCACACAAATCTGTATGAACTATCTCCAAAGGTTCTTTTGCTCGATAAGAAGTGGCCATAGGGAAAGCTTCTTTATGATGCTTTGCTAAAATACAACTCTCGCATGAGCTTGCTGGTTGTTCAATTGTTGGGATCCCTCTAACCATTTGTTTTCTCTGCAATAAACTTAATCCTCCAGAATACAAATGTCCATTCCTCAAGTGCCAAAACCAAGAGTGATCAACACTTAGACTTTATATGCATTCATAGAATTATGAATTTCACTCTTCATTTTAAGGGGAATCATCTTATTCTCATTCATTTTAACCCTTGCAATCAACCTTTTTCTAGGATATTTGTCAAGAATAGTGCACATATCTCGGTTGAAGATTACCTCATAACCATTCTCCATTAGCTGTCCAATGCTAATTAGATTGTATTTCAAACCTGGAACAAAATACACATCGTTAATATGTTTTTTATCTCCATTTTTTGCCATTGACTGACTATTGTCATCTCCAAATTTCACTTCAGATTGTACAGAAATGTCTAGATAGTAAACAACTACTTGTTACTAGACATATGATTACTGCATCCACTATCTAAAAACCATACATCATTTGAATTCTCCTGTGCAACATTGCAATTAATAAGGATTGAATCATTTTTATCTTCAGATTTCTCAGTTAGATTTGCAGATTGCTTTTTGGCATCTGCTTCCTTCTTTTTGCACTCTCTAGCATAAAGCCCAAATTTCTTGCAATAAAAGCATTGAACTTTAGATTTATCAAATCTTTGATTTTGTTGTTAATAAAGATTACTGTTTGGGGTTCTGAAGTTTCCTGAATTTGAGTTTTGAACAGACCTACCAGTCCTGTTTATATTTGATTCACCTTATCTTTGAATATGATATCTGCCTTTGCCTCTATAGGATGGTCTTCCTCTTCCTCTTCCTACTGTTAACTGTGACTTGAAGGCTTTATCAAGTGAGAAATTTGAGCTTCTATTTAGCCTAGACTCATGGGACAACAAAGATCCCATCAATTCATCAATTGAGAGCTGAGTCAAATCCTTTGACTCTTCAATTGCAACAACCACAACATCGAATTTGCTGGGCAGGCTTCTTAATACTTTTTCCACCGCCTTCTGGTCAGATATTTGTTCACCATGAGTTCTCATCTGATTCACAATTGACATTACTTGATTATGAAATTGATATACAGTCTATGTCTCATTCATTTGCAAAATTTCAAAAAATTTCTTAAGGGTTTGTAATTTAGCAACCTTCACTTACTTAAACCTTGATAAACTGTCTCTAAAATGTCCCATGCATCTTTGGACTTGGTTACAGATACTATTCTGGGAAAAATTAAATCATCCATGGCTTGTTGGATGAGTGAAAGTGCCTTAGCATCTTTCTTCTTGTTGTTTTCAACAATTCTTTCTGTGTTTGTGTTAAGGCCAGATAAGCTATCTCATTAGGTGGTTCTGTATACCCATTCTGAACTAGATCCCATAAATGTTGTGAACAAAGAAGGGTTTTCATTTTTATTGACCAAAAATCATAATTCTTACTAGTTAAAGTTGGAATCTGATGCTGTGTTGCATTACTGCTCCATGCCATGGCTCAGGATTTTTCAAATTTCTTCTTCTGCTGTAGACAAAGTCCTCTGTTTTTAATTTTCTTCTGTGTCTTCTTCTTTTTGAGGTCTTAATCTCCACCACTCTGAACTGTACTGAACTTTCTTACACAGTTACCCAGTTCCTTGATTGTTGAAGTCAAGTGAGAAATCACCACAATATAACTTCATTTGCTCTCACGGGCTCTATAGATCAACAACTCTTTTGCTAGCAATATTTAGTTAAAATTTACCACATTCAAAGGCTTATACAAAGCTATTCTCAACAAGTTTTTATTCACAGGCTTGATAGTACACAATGACTCTTTACTGCCCCTTCTCATCGGTTTGACCACTTTGTTAGAGGACGTAGAAAAATCATAAGAAATACTAAAAAAATGTATTATGATGTAGAGCTACAGCTCTTACTATCTCTATTTCAACACTACTAACTCGTACTGAGAGGTTGCACTCTATAATCTGCGAAAGCAACCAGAAAAATAACTGGCGACGACTATCTTTTCTCCAATAGGGAGTTTTTTAGAACCCACACCCTAGCTGGCAGACAAACTCACGTTTCAAACTCACGTTTCAAGAATATCCTCCAATCTGGACTTAGATACGAGCTTCAGCTCTCAGAATGTCACCTCCTCTTCTTTACTTGCTCTGATACCAGAATGCCAGAAACAAAAGCAACCAACATACAATAAAATTGCAGTGCTAGAACACAAAACTCATAACTCAAGACGAAACTTTGTTTTTCTTATTAATCACTTAACTCTAAACTACTTATAAAAATGAATACATTGAATATACAAAGCTGGGTAGTCGGTTCTCCAATCTCGAGAGGCATGGTGTTCCCTCTCTAGATGCATCTACAGAAATCAAGATCGTGCCTTCTCGAGGCTTCTACAAACTACCATCTTCCTTATGAAGTTACGAGAGCCATATCTACTCTGCATTAAATGTGACGGGGAGGTTGGGTGTAATTAATGCCAACAATTTGTAGGTAGAAGAATAACTGAAAATCATAACTCCAAGAACATATGGGCAGAGGTAAAGAGTAGAAGAAGAAAATCGAGGAAGAAGAAAAGAATTTAGAATTTGAGTAGGAAGAACAATTGATAAGAAGAAGAGAAAGTATAGTTAGAGTCATAGGAACAATGAAGTAGAGCACAAAAAAGACCAATGTGGTTATAAGATTTTTCAAAATGCAAAACTAAATGAGAGACAACTTGGAGAGGGTAGGGCAAGCTTTATTAGGCAAATCTTGCTCTGATGAACGAAGTTGTTATTTTGCATGGCCCTATTTGTTTTAAGAGGGCAATGGTAATCAAGTTTGGATAGATGCAATCGTGGGATACTTGCCCCGCTACCCCCACAAGCACAAAGAGTTCCATCATTAGGTTCTTCTCGACAAACTTGAGTGTGAGGAGAGTTTTGATAGGCTGTCGATGACGGGAGAGTTTCCAAAGATGGTCAATGTTCACCTAGGATCACACATATGTGTCCCCTTAGCCTTGAGTCCTCTTTGGAGGAGATTAGTAGACAATGTATTGAATTTTTCTCCATGATTGGTGATTCTGTTGGAGCATCTTCTTCTTCCTCCCCTTTATCTTTGTCTGGCTTTGATGCACCTTGAGAAGCTCCCCCCTTCCCCTTGTCTAGCTAGGAACAACTAGTCATTTTGTTTTGTCGTCAACATATCATGTTTGGCATTGAAATTGTATATTTAATTGATTATGGTTACTATTGTTTAACTGATTAACTATTTTGCTCTTTGTAGATTAGTGATAGGAGTTGTAGTGCACCTCCTAGTATAGTTTAGGTCAGATAATTAATAGGCTATATTATTAATAGGTTAGATCATAGTATCAGTAAATGACTCGTACACAAAAAATAAATAAAGAAGTGTGTCCCTTTAAGAAAAGTCACGTCTTATTCATAAATATGTAAAAATAAGGGATTGAGCAATTCTATTAGTTCCCACTTATTAAATCTATGAAATGCATTTTACACTTCAAGCATATATTTGTGTTTGGTATATTTCAAGTTATATCAAAGGCATGCTTTGATCAAAATCTTATGTTGGTAGTTAGAAGCTGGATACAAATATGAAATGCCACATCCAACACTAGTAGAAGAGTCTAAACTATGATGAAAATGAAACTTTCTTCTCTTTTTGTGAATGATTTGTGACCTCTGGTGAGGAAGAATACAAGAAAGATGAACTGGAAAAGAGCAAAGGAAGGTGCAATAAATACCCTAAAAGTAGGTTTTGAATGAGAAGGAAGAAGAGGCCACATCATTACTGTCCCGAGGGGTAGGTGAGATGTCTGATAAGGTGACTTCTAAAAAATGTCCCGCAATGTCCTTCAAGACAGAAAATATTCTTGAAAAATCCTCGAAGTCTGAGAGTTCTTATATTGAGAAATCCTCAAACATTTCAAGTTTGAAGAGTTTGTGGATGAGAAATCTAAAAAGGCCTTAGAAAGAGCTTTGTCAGAATAATTAAAGCTAGTGGCTTGTTTTAATTGCCACGGTTTAGAGACACAGATTAAGGAGAACATAGAGCGATTTGCCTCAAAGAGCTATATTAGACAAAGGAAACTAAGTTATGTTGCAGGGAATTAATTTTTTTTACACTACTTGGGGAAGCTTTTTTCGTAAGTTTCCAAATTGGTTGTGACATTGAACCAATTTGAGTCCGATGATATAGATATCGAAATCTAAAAGCTTAGGAGAACAAATAACGATTGATCATGGTTTCATGCATCACTAGTGCCCTAAATCGTACTACTCATAACAAGATGTTCGCTAAGAAATAAAATGATGCTTCTAGTCATAGTACATGGCAAGCTAGAGCCACACTCTTTCTCATGTCATGCACTTAAAGAACTAATGGAAGTTCAACCCTATTCAACACCAAGAATATTGTAGATCCCTCAAGCACACATTTAGAGCTGGAGAACTTGTGGCTTAAGGCCCCCTATCCTATAGTTTGTTTTCCTATTATGATCACCAATAATGCTATCTAGGATCATGATTTCAATTTTTTGTTGAGGAAGTGGAGAGGGCTTAATGAAATAGGGTTTTTGCTTCTTTCAAATATTGATTTGAAGAGATCATGGCAGTGTCTTAGAAGATTGGTGAAACAGGGAATATGGGTTTGAGCGTTGTCCAACATCTTATGCAGCAGAGTTAATGCCAAAGGGATTAAAAAGGCCTTTCAATTTGGAATGACAGGGTTTGAGTCTTGACTTTTGTTTTGGTATTTGCATGATAACTTCAGGGGTGAGGGATGCAATTTAGGCTTAGATTTTGATCATCAATACAAACTTTATAAGTCAGATTGGAATTCAAAATGAGAATATGATTACGAGGATGAGGATAGTGATCAATTCATGCGAGGAATTGTAATTTATGTTGCTAGTCAAGTGTTAAAGAAGGTAAATGGGATTGAAGGTTTTCCTTTGCTTATAAATGGAATTCAATAATCTATGCTACTTGTTTTCATTTTAGAGGTTGAACTTGATTCAATTTCACTTTTAAGGCTTGTAGTTTTGGACTGAGTGATAAGTGGGTTAGAGAGTTAGAACAAAGTAATCATGTCAGATGACATGTGTTACATGCAAAAGGTTATTTGGTTGGGTGAAGAGTTGAAAATAGGTTGGAGCAAGGGGCAAGCAATTAGCCATAGATGGGGATTCAATTACCAATTTTGGCAACATTGAGAATGCTCGTGAATGATATGATCACTACAAGTATTAAGATGTAAATTTAAGAATGACAATTTTCCATGAAGATTAAAGTTGGAGTTGTCACCCCCTGATATGTAGGGGTGACTTGATGATCATTGCGTATGTGGTCTTCCATCACATTCTACAACTCCACAGATGAGATTTATGGTTTTCCCATGGATATTTGCTAGAGACACTTCTAGCCTGCTCAAATCACCATGATATGTGTCAGAGATTGTTGGGGACATTCTTTTAACACTAGTGTTATGACAAATGCTATCTAAGTTGACTTATGGTAAATGCTTTCTTATGTGTAGACATGATTATATGGGGTCGATAGTGTTACTCTATAGTGGCTCATGAATCTTATATGGTTGTTTCTTAGCTAAGGATGCATTATGGTGTGGTTATAAATTTTCTTTAGATCAAGTGTATGATCTTGTGAGTCAAGTGTATCCCTAGGGATTTAAGAAAGTGTGACACTCTTTTCATGTCATTTGCAACATTTTACCTAGCCATTTTTCATGCCTTGTCATTTCACTAGCCATTTCACCCATTACCATCATTTCCCACTTTTGCAATTGACCTATCATATGTTATGTTCCATGGTCTCTATACTATTCCCATGTTTGAACAGCTAAGCCAAAGTTAAAAGAGTCAAAGTACAGTAAGGGAAATGTAGCTTAATGGTAAATGTTATATGTTTGAGCAATATCCCCCTTGCAAAAGCTAGGTTCCCTATGTCTTAGGTTATCAAAGCCAAATATAAAGTAAAGGTACTAAAAAAATTAAAATAAAATAAAAGGGATCACAAAAAAACAGCGCAAGGAAAGGGTAACTAAAGAAAAAGCTCTCCCTTCTAAGGTACACATGTGAAAGAAAAATCATTAACCCCTAGCTCTTGAAAGCTAAGGGGTAGACCTAGCATTCGGCCACATTTCTACGATGATTAATTCGTGAACACCATTTCCTAGCATCACTTTCATTTCATCACCATTACCTTACAAAGGAACTTAGGAAATGTAGTTGGTCTTAGGGGTGTAACATGAAATAAGGATTAATTATGGTCACACCATGGTGATTCTAAAGCTTAATGGGATAGTTAATCAAAAGTGAGTGAGTTAATTAAACGAGTGCACTTGATAACCTTTTATGTTAATGTTTTATATATTTCGAAGTATTTTTTCTTAAGTCATACATTATATGGTCTTTGTCTAACACTTGGTTGATTTACTATTGTTGACTTGATTGTTCCCTCTTAGATGATGTGCCCTTCTTCTTCATGCACAGGTGAGAGTCTTGAGGCACTTGTTCTTCATCTTGATTGGCATGTGCGAGAGGGCCAACCCTTTTTCACGATATATTGATGACTTGGATCAGTTGGCATGAGGTTTGACCATGTTTTCGACCTTTGGCACACTTCTTTTAGAAAATAGTGTATAAAAAAGTATTTCAAATCATTGCTATTTTACTCGAACCTGTTCTAAAAAGGTCAAGGTATTTTTAATTTTCTGTTGAAACAATCAGGGAAAACTTTGAAAATGATTTTGATATTAAACCTTAGACATATAATAGTTTCAAATCTCCTAAAAAAAGGAAGATCGTTTGTTTCACATTTCCTTGGAGCGCTTTAGGTTTTTGACCTGTGTTTTAAAAACTGCTCAGACTGGAACTGGAACTGATCGATCAACACTTTGGGTGGTTCAAACTGGGCCAAAAAATGGACCAAAGACCGGTTCGGTAACGAACCGAGCGACCCGAGGTATGAACAGGTCGGTTCGTTACCGAACGGGTCTTAGCCGGCTGGGCTCGTAATTAACCGATCGGCCAGCTGGGAAATGCCTCTCCAAGGTAAAAAAAAACATTTAAAATTTGATTTGTATATGAAATAAAAAAACTAAATATCTAACCTTAAAATGCATGCTAAGGCTATAAAAGAGACCCCCCCTCCCTCCCATTTCACTCATAAGTTCATAACATTGATTCATAGTTACATATATCGGCGATATATCGCGAGTCATCCCCCTTGGCGATATATCGCCACTAAAAAATCGCGATATTTTCGACATTTTGAATATATCGCGATATATTCAATATGTCGCGATATATTGGGAATATATCGGGATATTTTGGAAAATATCGCCCTGCTATAAAAATTTGCATGAAATTTGAAAAAAAAAATTGCATGAAATTTGAAAAACAAATTCATGGGTTAAGTTTGTGGCAAGGTGATTAAAACTAAATATATTAAATTCTTAAAGTAATAAATGGTAGTATTAAATTCTTAAAGTAAAAGTGACATTCTCCTTTACTTTCATTTTCTATCTTTTTACTTAAATTTTTAGCATTTGCATTAATTGTTTTAGGATGTTTGAGAGTGGTTCCAACCTCATCGAATTTAATATGCAAAATGTAGAATTTTAGATCCCATTTAGAATTCAAGAGACTTAATAGTTTTCAGGATTTCAAGATTTCAACAATTCCACTGGATTTGATCAAGTATGAGGGTATGGGATTTGGCATTTAATCAAGCACATCAACCCATTCCTATACCTTGATGTTGGTGGCATTGACTATTGAAATCTTTTATCATGACCTTAATAAAAATGTACCCTTCACTCATTAAACATGGGAAGTTTCATCAAAATTGTACAGTAGTTAGACCTTCCACCATAGCTTAAGTAGTTGGAGTTTCCAATTTGACGCCTAACTCATCCAAAGCACCTACAGGATTCCCTACTGCTTCCAGCGGAAAAGTGGTGCTCCTTGCCTATAAAAGGGGTAGAGGGGATCGATGATTCCTACTATTTATTATTGTATTATGTAGTATCTAGATGCCTCATGAGTCACGATGATTAATTTCTTGAGAGACATTTATTTTGATCATGTGATGTGATTTTCTATCATTCCATCAAAAACATATTTCAATATTTTTAGTTTATAACTTTATAGTCGATATGTGATCATGATCCACCATTTGACATCTTATGCATCTTATATATTAGTTGTATTTTCATATTTATGTAGCAATGTGTTTATTTGATGTTGTTGTTGCTTTAGATGTTAAAAAAATTGAAAAAAATTGTTATTTTTGTATTTTTTAATGCTTTGCGACATTTGCCGATATTTTCTGATATTTTCGCCGTTGCTGCCGATAAGTTACATTCCGGACCCTCGGCGATATATTCGCCGACACAATATATGTAACTATGCATTGATTACCTTTGCTGTGAGTGGTAACTTGACACTCAAGTTACCCTTTGACACTGATTACAACTTTACTAATTGTCATAAAAATTATCATTAGGAGTTATCAGAGATTATATGCATACTTACACCCAGTAGTTTATATGACTCTTTGCTTGGTAGTCACCTTATCCAAATCTTGTATCTATATTTTAAAGCATAATCGTTAACCATCATAATTCAAGAGAGCTAGTTCAATGAATAATTTGAGTATCCAATCTCCATGAGAAAGAAAATGTAACAATCTGCTGGCATGCATTCAATTAGAATTTATTAGTGATAGATGTATCCTCTATGCTAATTCCTACCTCCAGTTCTTATATATTTCCTTTGACTATGAAAGAAGCATGTTAGGTTAGTAGGCAGACTTCTCAGCATAAGTTTAGATTCATAAACAATTAATTGTGATTTTCATGACATACCTAGCTCTCATGCTTTGGCAAGTATACCATATATATATGAGTAGACTTTGCATATTATGTCTCTAATCATCTAATGGCTTGAATTCATATTTTGGAATGTTAAATTTAATTTGTCATTAAAATTTTAATTTTTTTGTATTATTTAATAGCCTGGTTCATTGAAATCAAAACCGTTCGGTTCATTTATTGGCTCCGGTTCCGGTCTGAGTTGACCCTTGACTGGTTCAACTCCCGCATCCTTGATACACTTGGCATCTTCATTTGTGAGAGCGCTTCAACATTTGAGATGGTTTTGTTCATGGTTTGACTTGCCTAGGTAGTATGTTGCACTTTGGAGGACTCATTCATGCCACATGTGCCACATTCTCTTAGAGCATTTTTCAATTTTGACTTGGTTTGTTAGAGGGTGGCCCTATTGAAATGGTTTTGGCACATTGTTTCATGTGTTTTTATGAGGGTGCTGGTCAAAACCTAGGGTTTTGGACTAGCATTTACTGATTTGACCACATCTTCTAGGGTGCTCGTCTTTTAGAGTTTTTTCCTAATTCTCATGTATTATCTCACTAAGGAGTCGTGCACCACCCCCATCACTTGGTCTAGGTTGTTAGGGTTTTGGTATTTTGACCTTGTCATGAGGGTATTTTATTATTTTATTTTGAGGAGTTAGTCTCTCTTCCTATATAAGAAACACTCGGTATTTTATCATTTTCTTTTGAGGAGTTAGTCTCTCTTCCTATATAAGAGACATTCCTCTTATCGCATTTTTTGCTAGAACATGGAGAATAAAATTGCTCTTGTTGCTATTTGCTTATTTTTCTTAGTGTTAGAGTATTGGGAAAACATTGAAGAAGTTAGTTGGAGCTATAGGTGTTTGATGTTAGCTATGGAATTCTTTTACAAATGGTGAATGTTTGCATGGGAACATTGGGGTAAGCTCTTTAACTTTTATATTCAAAATTTTGCTATTTTTATTTACTAGATAGCAATATATTTAGCTCATGATATATGTTAGTTGTAGTCTAAGTCACCGGATTCGGCGATTTTTCGCCATAAAAATTGAAAATCGCCGATTTTCTATGCCCGACGAACTAATTCGTTGAAATCTGGCGATTTTGAAGGCCAATAACCCATGCAACCCGTCGGTAAACGCTAGTCGACGCCCAAACAACCTCTGCGTTGACTTATTGCTTATTGTGCGAGTCTAGAGTGAGTCGTCGTGAATCATGTCGTGATTGAAGAGTGAGTTCGTCGTTGGAGGTCATGCCATTGTTTGGAGCCATCGTTTCAAGAGTTGCAAAGGGAGCCATCGTTTCTAGAGTCTCAAAGGGAGCCAACGTTTTCGAGAGTCTACAGTGGTTGAGGCCGTGATGGGCAAGGCATCGTTTAATTGACAGTTGAAGCTAAAGCGGTGCTGATGTCGGCTGTTCAAGATATTCCATGAAACCGTTCGAGATATTCCATGAAACCTAAAACGAGGATGAATAAGGCATACAACCTTATAAATGTAAATGTTTTTTTATTAAGAAATATAAATGATTTTCCTTTTGGATTAAATATTAGAAATGTTATTTTGAATTTAAATAAATAAATAAATTTTTAATTTTCTTTAATTTTGTTTTATATTAACTAATTTATTTTAATTAAAAATAATAATTACAATAAAAAATAATAATGTTTATTTACTTTTGTTTATTAAAATTATTGATATGATATGATTTTTTTTGTTAAAGTGCAACTTACTTTAATACTCAATTCAAAGGTGAAAGGATGTTATGGGGTTTGGTAAGATTATAAGTTTGATTAGATGCTAAATAGTTTAAATTCTAAGTTTTATAGTCATTCGAACTTAATGTCGAATTTTATTGCCAAATTTTTTATTGCCGAATTTTTGTCGAATTTTAAGGTCTCCGAATTCGAACACGAATTCGAACCAGGTGACTTAGGTTGTAGTAGGGATGGTAATCTTTGCATGCAGATTTTCTTTGAGGATATTGGGATTGAAATTTGAATGCTCCCTTTGGATAGGAAGAATCACATATTTGGCTATCAAAGACTAAGACAAAAAGGAGGTCTTCTACTCACTCCTACTCTTTGATCACCAAATCTCCACATGCTTCCTTTATGACCCCATTGCCCTCTCTTCAAGCAACTCTGGGCACTAGTGTAGTGGTTTAATTCCTTCTTTTAGCCATTTTAATTATTTAATTTTATTCTTTTAAAGTTTTTTTCTTAAAATCTGGAATTAATCTTTCTTCTCAAGCATAAGAGTAAGCAAAAAGAAGTAGGGATATTAGGGACGGTTAGCTCAAACCCTCTTTTGAGGGATTTAATTAATCTCTTTCCATTAATACCATATATTTCATGATTTGCATGGTTAAAACTCATCTTATGGTATATTATTGCCTGCTGTTTATTAAACAACATATTTGAGGTGAATGTTCTTGATTTAATCTAATTTAGCCCTAAATTAGTTGTTTTATTCATTATTCAAATGGGGTTAAATTTTTAACCGTTTTGTCTCATTTTCCTTTGCATATCTATAGCACTTTTGGATTGTTTTAAGAATTCAGATCTCGGGTTGCTTCTACATGGTTTTATGGCATGCATCACTTAGAACAAGCAGATGTGAAATTTAATCATTGCTGTTAACATTGTAAGCACACCTTTCTTTATATGTTGATGGCATGCACAAGTAACTGAATGCACTTTAAGCATTTACACTTCAAGCACATAGTTACTTGCTATTTCCTAGCATCTTTGCATTCAACTTCAGTCGTTTAAGTTTGTAGAAATGATCTGTTGTTATTAGCCACAATTTTTCTTGCAAGTTCATCATTGGGTTAGTTAACAATCTTTAAAGTTCTCAGAGTATTTGAAATTAATGGTTACTCTATTCTATCAGCAATCCCAGCAATAGAATAAGAGTTTGTGGTTCATTAAGTTACATTTTCTTAAGTTATTTTCAGATTTACTTGTATTCATTTTCTTTTTATAGATTCTTTAAATCAACACATCTAATGCTGTCACATTCTTCAAATATAAGAGATGGGTTTGGAATTACCCACATAGTAAGTTGGTGTGGATGTATTTTTCAGGATCTAAACCCTGTGGTCAGTGCATTGGAATTTGGGATTTCCCTAGAAGAAGACCATGGGATTTACGTGTCCACTGCCAACATGTTTGGATAGTAACCTTGTGCATATCATTTGGGATTTATGAGAGCGAGTGGATTGATGGAAAAACAACTCAGGATTTGCTAACATTTATTAACGTAACAAAGGAATTGGAGAACAGATGGTTGAATGGATGTCAAAAATGATCATAGTTGGCATCTTGATGGGAGAACCTAGTTGCCCTTCAATGTTAACCAAGAGTGGCTGCTCACACTTGTCCAAAAGTTGTGCTGATACATTTTTTAATGAACTGAAACCAAGGAGGAACATGGGTAATCATAATAACAAAAGATGTGGGTTGTGCAATGAAGTGCAAACACAGACATAGAAACTGATTACTACTAGCATGATCACTCGACCAAATCACCAGGTTTTTCATGCTTCAAGGTCGAAGCTTTTCGGGATGGGTGATTTGTATTGTATCCTAATATAGTCTAGGTTAGATCAGAATGTTATGCTATAATAAATAAATGACTAATACCTGCATAATAAATAATTAGGAATAGTGGTCCTTTATGAAAGTTCACTTCTTATTGACGAATGTATATAAAGAAGGGAGGGAACAATTGTATTTATCACCATTTATCGATTATATTAAATACATTGTATACTTTAAGTATATATTTGTGTGAGCCTCGAGGGGTAGCTCAGTTGGTTGGAGTTTCCGAGTCCAAGACCGTAGTAGTTGAGGTTGGAGGTTCAATTCTTTGGGTCTTTCGGGATTAGGCAACCGAGCCTGGAGCCGACAGGGTGAGACCCCTTCGGGTGGGCCCCCTGAGAATTTTTACTGTGGACGTAGTGAGCCCTCTATCTTCCGGGGCTGTGAACCACATGGAAAAAGGTATATATCTATGTTTGGAATACTTTAGGAGTTGCTTTTGCTCTTCCATTATATACTTGTGCAATAGATTGTACTTCTGAGTTCCATTGACCTACCATTGTGTTCATTCGTTGGACAATGATAAAATTATCATATCTTATGTTTATTTTTGGGACCCGTTGCTTCAAAAATGTATACCTCTACTCAGTTTGTTTTTGGACCTTGGTGCTTTTTCATCTTTAATTCCTATTCTTGATGACTAACCTATCCAATTATCTTATGTGTATTCTTGGGATGTATTGCTCCAAAACTGTGTTTCTCTACTCAGGTTGTATTTTGGTGCTTTTTCTTCTTAATTCCTATTCTTGATAAGTATTCTATCTACTTATTTTGATCTTTTTCACTGGATGATACCCATTTTGTGTCCAACCGTTGTCTTTTTTATTTTTATTTTTTTCGATTTATTTACTTGTGATTTAAGTTCTTGTAGATTTTAGCACAAAAGGAAGCAAAGCTAGGAAGAAGATCTGAATTTTGTTTTGATATTTGATTTCTGAGGCTAGAAAACCATGTAGAGGTCTTGTTTATTGCAACATTTATGTTAGACCCATTTTCTTTGCCAGTATAACATTTTAATTTTTAAAATGGTTTTGGTTGTAAATAAATTATACTACCATTAGATTTTGGAAGGTCAGAAAAAACTTTAAAGTGCTTCACAAACCTTCTATAATGGAAAGGCTGATAACCTCATCTTTGCAGTGAAATTTCTATGCTGTGACTTTGAAGTAAACGTTGACATGCCAGTAAGATGAAAGTGGATTGGGGATAAGATGAAAGATCATGCAAATATAGTATTTTTTGTAATCTTTTTTGAATCAACAACAAAGTGATCGAGTGGGAGTTGAATTCTTAATAACATTCCCATGTTTTCATTTCTGCATGCATTTATATTACCAATTTTATTGCCTTTTCCTTTCTGGGCAAAAATTCTGGTGGATAAGATGTTAAAAAGCTAGACTTTTGAAAACATTTTGTATTTTCTTGCTCTTGCAGTGACCCTACAACAGTGATATTGTCTTCCTGCATAGTGTTTTAAAGATACCTTCTTATATAGAAATAAGAGGTCAGCAGCACTTCAAATGAAATGGAGACTGACAGGACTGAAGGTTCAGATCCCGCTCCGGCAGGTGCAAGTTCTAAACTGCCTCCTATAGAAGTTCCTGCACCTGATCCCACTCCTCAGTCATCTAATGATCATTCAACATCGAGGTTTTCACCTTCTGGCTTTTCAACATGGGCAAAAAGCTTCAAATTTTCACAATCGTCAGCTCCAGAGAATGCACAGCCTATGGATGGTAGGAAATCTCCATTTGGCCGCTTAGCCAGTGGATTAGGTATACGATCATCTTCTAAGATTCCAGTTGTCGATGATTCTACAGAAGATTCAACACAAGTTACAGTAATGCCGGAAAGTCCACTTGGGAGCATCACAAAGGGATTCTTGGACACATCAAAAAATGCAATGAGGGCTGTTCAAACCAAAGCTCGGCACATTGTGTCACAGAACAAAAGGAGATATCAGGTATCCCTGTTTGATTTTTGCTGTTTAGAGTACTTGCAAATGAATTCTTCCTTAGGTGGTAATCTCTATCAGCTTTCCATAAAGAATTTGAAATAAGGGCACGGGATGATTCTCCACTAATTCTTCTTACGCTATATGCTAAAAAAGGAATTGCACTTCTGCCTTCTACCTCCATCCTGTCGTCCAAAGAGTGAGGGAGGGATAGGGGGTAAGAGAAACCCAGTCCTCATGGCTACCCCATTCAACCCATCCAATTCAATTTTATCTCCTCTTTTCCTCCAGCTAACTTCACGGCCTCCCTTGACATACAATCCATTATTCTTGCCAAGAATGTGGAAACTTTGGTTGCTATGGCAATTGTTTGCCATGGTTGGCATTGATATACATATATAATCTTTTGAAATCTCAATAGGAGAAAATAATTTGCAGGTGGCCTTACATATATGTGTGTTACAAGGATATATGCTTGTTTGAAATTTGTACATTATTCTTGGAAACAGCAATTTAAAATATGCCAATGGAATGATATTTGTTAGTAATCTGAATTCTAGATCTTATTGGAAAATTACATATCTTGTTTGTGTTTTTTACTCTTATAGTCATGTATAGAAAAGTCTGATTGAGCCACCCTTTGCTTTAGAGCTAGTTTATGTGGATCTATTGTTTTCTATCTTTTAGACTGGACTGAGAAAAAGTTAGAAATGCAAAATGACAACAATTACAAAGACTGGATATCATGGGCAATACTTGTTTCTTTCCTCCTCACGGGCAAATCCAATTTCTTACCTTTTAATGGTCAATGCTTGATGACTGGATAGGAAATGGTAGAAAATATGTATAAATATCACCAGGTTGAAATTGTGTCAATTTTACAGAAAATTGTAACTGATTTGTTTTTTGGTGTACAAAAATGATTTTATCCTCAATGTATTTTCCAAAGGTACTTGGCGATCCGTCAGACTTTGAATGGTTTGTATCTGGGCCTGGTGTTATCAAAATGATCATAGGCCTATGTAGAAAATTGATTTTCTGTATCTGGGACTGATGTTATCAAAGTGATCATTAACCTAGGTGGGAAATTGAGTTTATTTTTTACGTAAATGTACTTTGAAAACTTATTGACATCAAATTCATTTATCCATAGATCTGTTTGGTATAAAATGATTTCCCTTTTATAAACATTGATGAGAGAGCCTATATTGATCATTTGTAGCAAGTAGCAACATATTTTAGATACCACACATAGGTGATGGTTGCTTCTTGTATGGTGCAGAATAGTGATTAATGGCCACAAAAAATAATTTTTCCTTTTCTGGTTGGCAAAACAGTTATCTTAATAATATAAAAATATATAAAATATATATCCACCCATAATAACTGTAGTAATCAAAAGTTAGAAACTACTTACAAAGGACAACATCAATTTGTTCAGTGTGTTTTTATTAAATATCCAATGTCCTTTTGGGAATCTGGGACAGGTATAGACATCTTGGTGTATTTACTATTTTTTTTTAACAAAATGTATAATTGTCTACCTGAAAATACTTTATGAGTCAACCTGGTCTTTATTGTGCTCTTTCAAGGATTGGCTTTTTGTTTTCCTTTTGGTTTCCTTAGGGCATGCAAAGGTAAACTAATATGCTTTACTGTTCATTGTCTCTAACGAAGAGCTTTGTTACATAATTAAGAAAGGGCATCTTGGAGCATGTCTTGGGTAACTGGGGTTTTTCCTTGGTTACTCAACATGGTGTATTGTGAATGTGAGCAACTAATAAGTGCAAAAGTTACATTTGAGCATTTTTTTTATAGTTTATGCCTACTTGCCTATTGATTCAATCCCAAATTTGGAATTTCCATAACTCACTCCTTTGCCCTACTTGTTTCTACTCTGGGACTGGTTTAATACCAATTGTTAATCCCCTAAGATTTCTGCAAGATATTTTTGCCCCTAGACTCTACCTCTTCCAGTGGTCCACTTCCAATTGATCTACTTGAATCAAGTTTTCCTAAGTTATCTCTTGTTTGTGTTGCTTCTGTTTTTTTTTCCAAATTACAAATCCTCCATGACTGGTATTGAAATATCTTGCCTTGCTTCCAATTGTTTAGCTTCTTTAGCCATTTTATTTCTTTTCTTGTTTCTCCTTTTCCCCCTTATTGTTTGCTAAATCTCCTTGAGGCTTGAAGCATCTCTGTTTTATGTCTGGAGAAGCTCTGGCTAAATGTCTATGCATATGTCACACTTGAATTTAAAAAGGATGTTCACGTTTCTCCTAGTTAATCACTTAATCACCTTCCTCCAAGTGTGCCATATGAGTTCTAGACATATAGTAGCAAGTATTCCTTTCCCTTTCCCCAAATCTGGATGGCCACTAATTTGATCATAGCTAACTGTTTTTAAATATTTGAGATGAACTTTTTGAAAAGATTTCCAATAACTATGAACATGTTACATAATATTATATAATCATGCAAACAATGAGGGGAAAAAACATTTGAAGCAGAAATAGCCAAAATTTAATCATTTCTTCTTATAACTGCCCAAGAGGAGGTATGCAAAGGGATATGAATAAAAACAAGAGGGTGAATTTTCGAATGTAGAATTCTAAAGTCACAAGAAGAGGAAAAATGGCGAGGGAAGCAATGAGTTTGAAACTATGAATAATAGACCAAGAATGCAGATGCTGACTTTAACGACAAATAAAGCACATTCAACAAGAAACAAACACTATAAGTTGGATGAAATTAGTTCAACATTTGAAGCTGTAGATTAAATTGAGTTGTCTTTTGACTTGAAAGAAATTTTCCCTTCACCAAATCTTGAATATTACTTTATTATGTATTGACTGTTAATTTCACATTTATAATTGGTGTCATTATTTTTTCCTCTATTTCAAGGGACCATAGAAATAAGAGAAAATTGCAATATTTTATGGGATAATAAAATTTCAAATTGAAAGGTGAAAAATGAAGAGTAACTTTCTGATATTTGTTGTGTCATAATGCCATGATTACACTTTACAGTTTAAGTCATCAACTTAGTGTTCACAATGTTCATTGTGCAAAAGTTAAGTTTTTATTCTTGGAGAGCCTGGTTTTTGTCTCATTTGTTAGATATCAAATGTTTATTATTGTTAAACATGTTCGATTCATGGAAATATACCAGGCAGAAATTTGATCTTGAGCATATTATTTGTATATTGGGGGTAGATATAGTGAGATTCCTATAGGTATCATGGAGGCACATGTTGGACTCTATCCTTTGCAACATTGAACTGGAATTCACTCTTGTCTAAAGTAATTATGTTGGATTGTTGTAATATCTTCGATGCTACTATATGAAGGTTACCTTTTACTTCATTTTAGGGACATCTTTTGGTTGCTTGCAATCCATTCAGTTCTCGTTTGATGCCTCTAATTTTAATTTATTGAAGAAAAAAATCAACTAGGCATCTCTCTAAAGTTTTTCTTACACTTATTTGTGCCCACATCATGGATGTTATTATCAACTCTAGTGTGTATAATTCCCATACCCTCTAAAATAACATAGAGTTGAATAGATATGTGGATGTGTACATTATTACAGATATACATTATAAATTCATATCAAGATAGTTGGTATTCTTAGTACAGTGGGTTTGCTGTGCACATCAAGATTGCCATCTTACTAAAAGAATGGAATATGTGCTGAGTATTAAAGTTGAACATCAACAAATATAAATTTGTATGCACTAAAAGTCTTGTGTAGGGTCTGTTATGGTTTCATTTTTTGAAAGGCTACCCAAAATATGTTCTTAGAATTTTATTAATATAAGAATTATGCACGTTGGGCATGTTACAACAAAATCTAGCACCCACAATATGTAAAGTCCTAGACAACAAGGTGTTAGACTTGTCTAACTTAGGAAGGCTATCCACTGTCACCTCACTAGCTCTTCCTCACTTTTGGTTGGTTCTTCTCCAACACAAACGGGGTATCCCTAAGTAGGATTGCTAAGGCTATGGAGTGGGGGCTCAAGGTGATGTGTGAAGAGTACGTCTTACAAAACATGTGGTGGTTGTAGTATAATGGATGGAAATGGGAATGGGGAAACTTGGAAAGGGATGTAGGAAAGAGAAGAAATGGAGGAAAATGAAACAAGAGAATGAAATGATGTGACCAGTGCCTATCAACTTAAGGGCCAATGGGGTCAAATGACACTGTATTGAATGGATTATTTGTCACTATAAACAAGTGTTTTAAAGAATTGGTCAACTTGGATTCAGACTCAGTCGACTTGACCGAGTTTATCACTGGCTGTATTGACTCAGTCATTATACTGTTTTGGGTGACTAGTGTGGTACAGAACTGGTCAACTCGGCCAAGTCCGTGCTGACTTGGCTTGAGTCAATGTGGGGGACTAGACAGGCCGCACACATGACACTCAAGTTCATTTTTTTCTTCTTAAATTGACCTAAAAACCTAAAAATCTCTAAACTTGCTTCATTACTGAGTCAACCTGCTTTGTAGCATTATTTGGGGTAAAAACCAACTTGCGTGATAGTAACACAAGCTAACCTGGAATGATTATATAAAATTATTGTAAAAGTTTTCATTTCTTTATATTTCCCTTTTAAAAAGGTAGAAAAGGAAATACAAAGAAATGAGAACTTTTATTAAATTTATTTAAATTTTTTGTATTATCATTAATTGTTTCAGGATGTTTGAGTGGGGTTCCAACCTCATAGGATCTCATATGATGAAAATAGAATTTCAGAATTTTTGTTAACTGAACTGCATTGAATCAAAGAATTTTTGTGAACTGAACTGCATCGAATCAAAGACCACTAAACCATCAAAAGGCACCAAATGTCACCCTACTCTTTGACTGCATGCCACATGTGAAATGTAGACCTATTAAAAAATAGGCATGCTAGAGGATGGTCCTGTAGCTAATGCTGAGGATCCCATTTCCAACAATGGTGATAGGTTTCATGATTGATCATGTTGATTAGTGATATGTAGTAGGCTAGCACCTTGTAGAACATTGTGTTTTGGATTCTATAGGCCATTTAAAGTTTTGCTGATTATGTATTATTGTTTCACATATGTATTGCACTCATTGCTATTTTGATATATTCACCCTTACATGGTATATACATGAACAAATTTTGCATATTTTGTTTTTAATGGTTTTGAATCTTTAAAATAAAATTTTTCCATCAAAATTTTATGTATTTTTAAGTAAATTGAGTCATTAAATTCGAATTGGTCAAAGTCATGGCCAAGTTCGAGTCCGAGTCCGAGTTGAATCTCAACCAATTCCAAGTTTGTTTCTGAGTTTTAAAACATTACCATCAACTACCCTGTGATGTACGCTCTGAGGTAAAAAATGACTAATGTGATACATTCCACCTGCGCAGATAAAAGGACTAGTTTGACACCTTTATTAGTTTATTGTGTACCTAAGGTAAAATGAACTAATCTGATGCTTTAAAGATTAAGGTTTTTGTTGGAAATTGAATGTAGAAATTGCTCTTAGAGGGCTAGTTTTGCCACTCATCAAACTATATAAAGGTGATGTTATATTAGACTGAATTAATAATCCATATCAGCAACTTAGTGTGCTAGATGAAGGGAAATAAAAGAAAATTATAACACAAATAGAGATCAAGAGGGAGAATTCCTCACATTGACTATTCCAAAAAATAAATATATTCTTTAGGCCTTCATATAACTTTGATAATCAAGAGGGATCTACAAATTAATTAACAACAAAAATTATAAGTATAATATAAGTATAACCATACAGCAAGACAACAATAGCTTAATTCTTTGTTAAGTCTTCAAGCATTTGATATACAAAGGATCTCCATCCTCATCTCCAAGTGCCTAGTCTAACTCCTTCACTTTACTCACTTCACAATCCTCTAACACTCAATTATCAATTACCTATGTTGCCAGGAAACGTGGGTGCAGGGACTGGGACACCACTTTTTGAAACAGGGTACTCGGGTTCATCAAGGGTACTGTATATATATTATATTTTATAAATTATAAAATTAAAAAGTTAAAAACATGTCACATGCATATTTCTTCAAAATTCAATGATTCATTCAGTATTCTCATTCACATTGGAATATAAAATTTGATATCAAGTGGAAGTCCAAAGTTATCTTATGATTCCATTGTATAAAATATAAATCTAAAGCAATACTTGTCCAGTGTACTTCAGTGACACATCACAAGCAGTCAGCAGCAAATGCTTCAATTAAACTTCAGCAAAGATCGAATAATTAGCCTTATGCATACTTCTCAGTTCTTTGTTATAAATTTATCATTCTATTTTGATTTGTATCAAAGAAATAGGTCTAAGTGTAAGACACAGCTGCAACAGTGCAATATATACATTGTATAGCATTTTAGAAGGCAAACTGGCCACCCATGGAGCTGGAAATGGAAACTCTTGGTGCTGCGGCTTAGCTTTGCCCTTCACAAAATGGTGCCAGCCAAAATGATGCCAGGCTTTCCACCGAACGCTGCCCAGGCCCTCATCCGAACTCTGTCAGACTTTCGTTTCTCAGTGATGAGTGAAACAATGCTGCTGGCTGTGGGTTTGATGTGCAGCCGCTGAGTTTGATGTGGTGCCAAACGAAGGGAAACAATGAGATATCAGATATGAAGTCTCGATATGTGTTTAGGTTGGGGAGGGGGTTACCTTTCCCCTTTAATTATTATTTTTATGCTTAAAGAGATGTTTAACCTGGAAGCGAACCTAGATCGAGGTACGGTGAACCCAGGGCTGAGGTATGGCGAACCCAATCAGCCAAAAGAACCCTATTTAGACTGGCGGCGAATTGGGTTCTTCACTCATGAACTGGGTTCATCTAGGTTCGTTAACGTAGGACCCGTCCCTGAACCGAGGACGTGGGTTCGCAAACCCGGTTTGGGTTCGTGAACCCCACCCCTGGGTATGCGAACCCATGCAACATAGTCATTTACCAATGAAAATATGGAGAAAGCTCCTTTAATATAGAGTTAGTGAGATCTCTCCTACAATAGATTACATTATTTAATATTTTCTAACTTCATTAATATAATAATGGAGTAGTTCGATTATGTTGACCATGTTAAGTGGATCAAGTGGCTTCTCATCTCTCCTCCAAAAATAGAATTAGCTAGTTCACAGTCACTTTAACTCTCAAAAAGATGAAACAAGATGTGAACATGTTTTATTCCAAAGAGCATTTTGACGATTTAGTGGAGCACACCACCTAAAGACATGTGTCAAGAAGACAAGGTCAAAAGGTAAGTAGACATGTGGACAAGGACAAATGAATGAATTAGTGTGAATGGGTGGATGTGGTAAAAAGAGTAGGATGCATACATAACTAACCTCTCAAAACAAGTGCAAACTAAACCACCTCCTCAACGCATGTGCAAAGGGGTAAGGAGGGCCTAAAAGATGCCCAAGGGATTTATAAAGTGGGAAACTATTATATATATATATATTAATTTGGGTTGTCTCAATATGTGTGAGGAAGGGGGAACACTACCCTCAAGTGTTGTACAAGTGAGGCATAAGTTGTATTCTCTAGTGAATACACTTTATTCTTTTTATTTTATTTTATTGAGTTATGGTTACCCCAACATGCATGCCCAAGAAGGAGCACTGCTCTCATGAGGATAATTTGGATCTTCATTTATTATTTGTTATAGAGAACAAATGTATAAATCATAGTTTGAAAAATCGGAATCAGACCCGAAATCGGTCGAGGGTCAACTCCGAATCGAAATCGGTAATGAATCGGTCATAAATCGTTCGATTTGAATTTAATGACTCGGTTTTCTACAAAATAAATAAAATATTTAAATTAAGAAAACAACATTTTCTAAGATTTTAGTCCATGATTCCAAGCATTCAACAGTCACAGTGCAACTGCACGAGCCTAACTGCCAGGAAACTTGGGTACGGGGACAAGGACGGGGACATGAATGCCACTTTTTGAAATAGGGGACTTGGGTACATCAGGGGTATTGTATATATATATATATATATATTAAATCAATTTATTTTTCACTAGTATTCAATTTCAACAAGTAACAAGTACAATTATCATGCACATTGCTTCAAAGTTCATAAATCATTGATATAAAGTGGGATTTACATATGAACCTTAAGCATAAACATGACAATAGTTGATGGAGCTTTTGTTTTTTCAAAATTAGAAATATGCACAAGCATAGAAACGTCTGCACAAACATCAACAAAGTAGGTTTTCTATCATTCATGAAGGACAAAGAATACGATATGTGCAACAATAAACACAAACTATGCCAAGAAAAATCCAATGACAAGATCCAGCGTCATAAAAGAATAAGGCGATCTTCTAGAAGGAATAACCTAATAATAGATACTAGCCCCCCTTCCAAGCTACATAGTGCCATGTCATTATCTTAAAAGCACAACCCCTTTAAGTTAAGACAACCTAAGCTTGTCTTGCCTCTTCTCTGCCTGTATCCTCTCCTTTGTGCAACAAGCTCTCCTCTCGCGGGCTCCAACAAAAGTCAAGACTCAACTTTGCGTTGGGAGAAGTGGATAGGCCCGTGGGGTCTTAAGAGGGTAGGGGGACCCATGCCTACCTCGTCCCTCTTCGTAAAGGTAATTTTTATTATTATATAAAATATATATATTTTTTAAAATTTTCACATACTGGAGTTTTCTCAAAGTCCCCAAAATGAGCAATTTTTTCTGTTTTTGGGCCAAAGGTACCCGGTACTTGGGTACTTCGACGGGGACTTCTATGAAGTACCCGATCCGGTTCCCCGGACTTGGGCACAGTGCCCGGGACAGGGACACAAAGCCAACCCTTGGGGACAGGTACCCTTGTAACACAGACACTAGCTGATTCACTGACTGTACACTAGCTGCACACAGTCACACAGTGCACACTAGCTCCATGAGTCCAGAATGCACAGTCCACTCACCAGTTGGCAGTCTCCACAGTCCACTGTCCCTAGTTTGATTCCCACCGTCCATGGCTGTCTCACTATCAGTCTTGCACAAGATACTCACAGGCTCACAAGCCACGACTCGGTTCACAAGATGCGTCTCTCCCACTGTCCACAAGCTGCACAGTTCACTCCACTGTTCAACAGTCCCGATTCATGGCTCAGTTCATTCGGTTCAAAGTTCAAACTTCATGCGGCTCTCCCAGTCACCACAACAATGAATAGTAAAGGAAAAAAAGGGTGGGGGGTGACGATACACAGGGTTAGGTCCCCACAAGACCACATGAAATTCTCAGCAAAATCGGTCGAAATTTTACATAAATCGGCTGATCCAGTCAGTTTAGTACCGAACTGGCTGATTTAGATACGTCGGTTTAGTACCGAACTGGCTGATTTGGTATTTAAATCGGTCGGTTCAGTACTAAACCGGTTGACTGAATTGATTTGAAGATCGAACCGGATCGTTTTCCTATCAAACTAGTAAATCGTCCGAAACCAAAACCAATTTGACCGTTTTTTAAAACTACTATAAATAAGAGCTCCTTTGCCATTCCAAGCAGAGGCCTCTTAGAGCAACAAGTCCAAGTTATGATGGAATAGAATTATAATTCTTTTGATTTTTTTTGTCAATGTAGATTATAATTCTCTAGTTTGTTTGGAATGTAGTTCTTTAATTTCTCTATTTTGTAATTAGACTTATGTCTTCATATTGTTTAGCATAGCATTTATTTTACTTCATTCATTTGTTTCCGTGATTGTATTTTTAATTCTAATTTAAGTTCTTTAATTATGCAAGTGTGTTTAACTTCATAGCTTAGAGTGGCTGAGAGCAGTGTTCCTTCTTGGGCACACATGTTGAGGTAACCATAACTCAATAAAATAAAATAAAAAGAATAAAGTGCATTCACTAAGGAATACAACTTATGCCTTATCTTCCTTGGTTTAATAAGCTAATACTAGTGAAACTAGAATGCTGCAAAAAAGTTACATTACACAACAAATAATGGAACGCTGGTGTTTGAAATCCATAGTCAATAAAAAGTGTTAAATTGACCTTAAGCATTCTGTGGTAGAAGGACAAAGATCCTTTAACCATACCAATGGCCTTATATATGAATATAAATATAAATATAAATAAAGAAACAGAAAAATAAAATAGAGTTTATTTTTATTTTTATTTTGTGGTGTTTAGGGACATTACAGGCACCGAAAGATGAATTGTTCCTCTAACTCAACTTCTCGAAGGTGACATACTTGGCATATCCTGTTTGATCATTCGATTTGGTGATCTGTCTATACCCTGAGATGATGGGAACCCACTCTGATCCGGCCAAAAGGAACATGAAGAGTGTGTGCCCAATGGAAAAGTGTGTACTGGGGTCGGACAATGAGACCATCCCTCAGATCCATGAAGTGTGCAACACAGAAGTCCATCTTTGGATGTAACCCACCATGAGGGTTGATCCAAGTAACTTGCACATATTGTCTACAAATGTTGTCTATGGTGATTCTGTTTAACTCCTACTTGGTAGGTAAGAGGCATCCAGGTGCATCTAGGGAATACCTAAATGGAGTAAGCTGGTCCATTGCGAGACCAACTGATGCCAAAAGATCTGCAAGCCCCACATACCAACACTTGGTGCGGATAGAAGGGCTAGTCGAGGCAATGGACTCTGATGAGAGATAGGCTAGCTATGGCTACTGATCTCGCTCCTTTGTTGAGTTAGTGAAGCTCCAAAGGCGATGTAAGAGAGAGACCTATCTGAACACAACATCCAGTCGAAAAGGCTGGGTGTTGAACTCTGGCAATATAACGGGATGAGGTACTGACTGTTTGCATTTGATGATGCGACAGAGGAGGAGGATCTGCACTCTTTGCTGAGGCCCAATCACAATTCAGTAAGCCCCAAACCTCTGAACCATAGAGTGTCCATGAGAGATTTTTGCCTCCGAGATTCTTTCTTGTTCATAAGAGAAGGCGCCCGTCTTGAAATTATTTTTGTGAGAGTGGGTGTAAACTTATCCACTCAAACGAGGGTGATCAAGTTGGGGTTTTTCTTAGTACTTCATACTTACTCATCCATACAGATGGGCGCACTACTTGAAGAGTAGTTTTGGCAAACAAATCATCTTTCTTGAGATATGTTTTATATTCCACTTCACAAAATCTTTTTTTCTTCCTTCATTTTATTTCTCATGTGCAAGCAAATTGAGTCCACCACTAAGTTGCACAAAACGTGGAAACATGTACAAGTTTCAGAAATGGGAACGCTTGGAAACGTGAACCCCTCAAAATGAGTACGTCGGGGGAAACACGATATATATATTTATATATATAGTTTTTTTTAATAACACATTATCTCACAATAAAATAAGAATGAGAGGTTAATTTCTAGGTAGGTTTAGAAGCAATTTTGAGGTAAATTTGTTTTCATTTTCCATAAACTAGGGTTTTTTTAGATTTCCTATGGGTCCCAAGCCGCTCACAAACCCTTGGAGGTTTCCCAGAAGTTTATGAGAAGTTTCAGAGTTTCCGTGAGTTTCCGGTACCGGTATGTGGGCATTTTAGGAGTTTTGTGCAACATAGCTCCACAGCCCTTCAAGCAGGCACCGACTGATGGGACAAAATATTATATGAAAATATTTTCACTTCTTGCTGGTTCAATGACAGACCTGCCATTTTGATGGCATAATCATCACAAATCTATAATGTTTTTTTCTTGGTTTGGTGAGTTATTTACAAGATGGCACAGCCTCGTGGCACCAACTGGCAAGGTAACACTTCAGATTTGATTCATTTTGTTTGTTGATTTCACTATTTCATACCTGATTTAACTAGGGATACCTCCTGGGTTAGCACAAACTAGCTCTGAAGCGAGAGAGACAGTGCCAGGTGTTGTTGGTACGAAAACTGTCCATCTGAACCCTTGTAGCACCTAATTCGTAGGAGATTCTCAGGTGACAATTCATCAGAGAATGACATGCTCTTTTGACTCGGCCTTGATACACAGTTTAGAGATGTGGGATGCATAAATAAAATACCATATGCCATTTCCCTGTTTTCTAGCATTTCAAAAGTGGCATTTCTTTTAATTAAACCATGCCCATTACCCCATTTACATAGTATATATTGTATACCAAATTTATATGCTCATCATTAGAGGACAGTTCCTGTTTAGGCTCTATTAAAGATGATTAAATTTAAAAGACAGCACACAAATAGTTGCGATATGCTAGTTGTTTTATCCTCCATGCTTTTGGCAGCGAGGTCTATAATTAGAAAAAGATTGTATGTTTTTAGTCACCATATCAAGCGAAAAGTTTACTAGTTGAATTCAGATGTTTAGAAATTTATTAAAAATCAATACATGCTGCATTCGGCGAGAAGTAAAAGATTTTCAAATTTTTGTTACTTAATTTGGATTTGCTTCTAATTAGAAAAAGATTGTATGTTCTTAGTCACCATATCAAGTGAAAAGTTTAGTAGTTGAATTCAGATGTTTAGAAATGTATTAAAAATCAAGACATGCTGCATTTGGCGGTAAGAAGTAAAAGATTGTCAATTTTTTGTTACTTAATTTGAATTGCTTCTGTCTGGTTCAGGAAGGTGGTTTTGATTTGGATATGACATATATAACTGAAAACATAATTGCTATGGGATTTCCTGCTGGTGACATCAGTTCTGGTATTTTTGGATATGTGGAGGTAATCAGTTAAAGAACAGAAACCTTTGAATTTTTTTCTGTACTATGTAAAATATTGAGCTCTAGCTTTTGTCCTTTTAAGTAGTCTTGTGAATCACTGTTCCAACCATTGAGGGCTATTCTGCTTCTTTGTTAAAAGTCAATTTATGGAAATTATCATGCAGGGGTTTTATCGGAATCATATGGAAGAGGTTATCAAGTTTTTTGAAAGTCATCACAAGGTAATTGGCAGAATCTATCCATACTTCTATTTGTTTATTTCTTCAAGGGACACTAGTTGGTGTGCTGTATGAGCTGGCTCATTTTGTTTGGACGGGTATACAAGATTTTTGTATTTTCAATCTCTTTGGGATATTTGTTATTTTGGCCAGAAAGAATGAAGTTGTGCTTCAGATTGTCATCTGGTTTTCAGGGTTGGTACTAATAAGCAAAGCTTATGTAAATGCATATTTGTTTGGATGGGTGTGCAAGATTTTTTATTTTCAATCTCTTTGGGATATTTGTTATTTGTCCAGAAAGACTGAAGTTGTGCTTCAGATTGTCATCTGGTTTGCAGGATTGGTAGTTATAAGCAAAAGATTATTTAAATGCAGATCCTAAATCTCAAATCAACTTGTATATCCTTAGACCTAAAATTCAGAATCCTGTTGCACATTGAATACTTTAAGAATGTTCTCATTGATAAAAGCTAAAAGAAACAACTAGGTGACTTAACTGAGAGGACCGCGGGAGCATTTCCTCATCAAGTCACTGTACAATGAATGATCAGCATGAGAATGATGACCTTAAAATTGTTCCCAACTCTTGGGATTATTTCTTTACCTCTAGATGATCAAGTTAAACTCATATTGACTGTTCCTTATGGATTGATAGGAATTTTTTTAAAATTGTGACTAATAGTCTAGTACATGGTGACTTGAGTAAGAATCACTTCTATGAGTAGGGATGGCAGAAGATAAGTTTGTACAGGACAGTGTGTGGCATTCCTAGATGTTCATGTGTAAAGTTTGTATGGAGCCCTAGTATTGTGCAGCATGACCTTTGGCATTCAAGCTATGAAGGATAATTGGCCTACTTATCAGGATTCATAAGGGCGGGGGGGGGGGGTTGGGGGGGGTCTAATAGTCTAATTCAACCTATCACTGATATGGGCATGATTCCGGCTGCTGCATAATTGTTATGACAGATGATGGGGGCATGTGGCCCTATACATAAGTTTTGAGTCTTGACATAATTATTGACGTACTGGTGTTTAAGCCTTTATGGCATTTTTGTATCTGCTATTAAAGCTTACTGGGTGGCAAGGTTCCATAGTTTATTAGCTTGTGGTGGCGGATTTTTGCAGCCTGTTTTTTTGTATAAATGCCTTGTATAGATTTTGATCAATATAATAATTAAATGAAGCATTTCATTCAAAAAATATCAGTGTGCAATTTTGAGTCTAGCCCATATTACTTGTCTACAAAAAATATAGATATTTTTGAGATCATAAGGGAGTATTCTTCTTGTGGATATGGTATATCTTCATGGATTAGGGACCAGGGTATATGATACAGCGCCACTTGTCAATTTGTTTAAATTGTAAAACTCCTTTATTTCTTTTCTAGTTTAAAATTAGTCATATTCAAGTAAACTTTGTGGAATGAAAGTTTAGGGTATTGCCAAAAATAGATATCATTGCTTTAAAAATAATAATTCTTGTAGATTCAGCCCATGGGGGTTAGAGCAATTGATAATGAGTAATTGAGATGAGAAGTTGTAAATGGAAGGTCACGAGTTCAAATCCCCTGTGGATACTAGCTTACAAAAAAATGTATTTATAATAGATTCTACATTCTCATTATGGGGTCTTGGGCTTGAGATCCACCTACAATACTGGATTACAAAATTATTATATAACCAGACTTTTACAAACACAAGGTAGTGAAGTTGGGGTATTGCATAGATAAAAAATAGAAATATCTTTAACCGTTGGGAAACTAACGGTCTTGATACCTATCTCTCAAATTGGAAACACTTGCCATGTATCCTATTAGCACAAAATTAGAACAAGAATTTTGTCGTTACTTAAAATGACAGCCATTCACAACAACCCATTAAAACCTATTTTTGTAGTTAGAAAACTCTGCACAGTTGCTCCTAGCCAAAATGTGTTGTTTGAATTATTATAAAAAGCTACAACCTAGTCACTTGACACGGAAATACGAGTATTTGATACGAGAGATGCGATTTTATACATATTAAAACAATAATCTCTCTCCCTCTCTCTCTCTCTCTATATATATATATATATAGAGAGAGAGAGAGAGAGAGAGAGAGAGAGAGAGAGAGAGAGAGAGAGAGAGATTATATATATATATATAGAGAGAGAGAGAGAGAGAGAGAGAGAGAGATTATATATATATAGAGAGAGAGAGAGAGAGAGAGAGAGAGAGATTATATATATATATATATATAGAGAGAGAGAGAGAGAGAGAGAGAGATTATATATATATATAGAGAGAGAGAGAGAGAGAGAGAGAGATCCAATTTTTTTAGAAACTAGAACATTTAGAAAATATTGAAACAACTAGTTAATAACTACTTGTAACATCAACAGTGAATCGATGATCAAACACACAATAAATTAGAGTATTTAATAGACATTGTAAAATAGAAGTTTAAAACTTGGATTTTGAACCATAAACTGCAGTTTTCTGATTAAGCCATCACATAATCAAGATTCAAAATCAAACTGTATTACATGGATACTGAGTCATTGATACTAAGATATTATAGGCGAGAATGCCAATGGCAAATACAAAGTAGTGTAGAATCTAGATACTAGAACCATAGATGGAAGACTGTCATGGTGTGAAGTTCTCACTCAAAACTCAACAGCTCTCCTTCATGTCAGCATCATCAAAATCATCACCACTGCCACTCCCATCTCCTCCATCCTTCTCCTGCTCATCTACTACATCCAATTTGAGATTTGCATCTATTGGTGTGAAGGATGACCCCTCAAGAGGATCACCATTATCAAAGGTGATTGGATCTAGCACTGATTCATTGAGATCCAAGTTAGCTATTGCCAACACAACATTGCTGTCCAAACCCATTTCATTAGGAAACACATTGCACGTCTTTGTCTTTCCTTTCAACCACTCATCTCTTTGCCTGTAATTAAGATGGAGGTTGGAGTGCATATACACCATTGTTTTTGCCCTGGATTGGTTAAGCCTGCACTTCTTTAAAACAATACAATCCCATATGTGCTCCAATAGCTCTCATAAAAAGAGGATTGTCATGGCTAAATCTTGTAGAATAGGGCATGTTGCTCAATCAGTTTCCCACCAAGATTAGGGCTTCTAACCCCCCTTCTCTCTGAGCACATCATAACCTCCAAATCTCATATTTTTTTTTAACCATGGGAACAACAACCTCCCAAGAGTATATCCAACAGCCTGCAAGCCAGATATACCAATAACAACCTCCAAATCTCACATTGCTAGTGGAAAACTCACCTCATCAAGGGATGCTCTATCATGATATATTCTTGTAAATGCTTTCTTTCTTCCCTATGATATCTCTTTGTCCTTGCAAGGAGGGACTTTATTTTGAGGCCCACCATTGAGCCAATCATAATTGTAGTACTTGGGATTTAATGAGTTAGCCAAGCAATGCAAAGGTGTGCAATTCTTATCCTACATGTTGATAAGTATATCTCGTATGGTTATGCGTAAGCTGTTTGTTGATGTCCCATACTCAAGGCACATTATTCTGTAACATAATGGTCTTCACCGTCTCAATCATGGAATCCCACCCCTCATGAACATCTCTTAAAATGTGTGGGTCCGTGTTTGCAAATTGCAGCAAAATAATGATAGGGTCATGATATTATTGGTAAGATCTACCCTCTCCCACCAACAATCATCTAGCATTGTATCCTTGACCTTTTTTGAAGAAGTTTGATGTGAGTTTCTCCAAAACTACCAAAACTGTTGGCCCTAGGAAATTTTGGTAAGTTTTGGGTACCATTTTTGGAAACGAAGTTTTGGTGTGAACGAGGCTACAATGAAGTGTTCCAGGGAGGTGGTCAACTTCGAGGAACTGGCCGAGAATTAAGGAAGTTGGGCGTTTTGACGGTGTCCACTTACATTATTAAGTCTGGGTAGTGGGCGTGGGGCTAAGGGCTATCAAGGCCTATAAATATGTATTGGGTTGGGACATTTGGGGTTGTTGATCTTTTGGTTAAACTTTGGTTTTGCTTAGTTACACCTGTGTTATGGCTTAACAATAGTCGAAGTATACTTTTTGTTGTATATGTCAAAGTGTGAACTATGAAGAGTGAGTCACATGCAATATGTTAATGATTTGCAGGTTGTGTGCGTAGATACATTGTATTAGAGGAAGGAGAGAAGTTTGCAGGTTGTGCGTAGACATGAAATGTTTTTTAGCCATGACTCATTAATAAGAAGAAAGCTTCTGTGGTTTTTCTTATCTTGGGCTTCCACATTAAAATCCATGGTGTCAAATGTGCATGTGATGTTATTTTGCTATTACTTTGCTTATTGTTGGTTAAGATGATAGCTAAGTGTGTTAAATGGAGAAGTTTATGGATGATAAGTATGATGCATGGTTCAGGGTTACATATCATAATTAGCTAATGCTATCTGTCGAAGTGAATGGCTTGTAGAAGATACTTGTGTAGAAGTTATATTGGGTATAATGAATGTTAAGTATGTTGAACTGTTCCCCTTCCTCGTTGCAGAAACTTGGTTCCCGCAGTCCCCATAGGTACATTGGGTAAGACCTCATCCACTTCGCAGGTTGGTCCTTTTCGAGTCGGTATCTTGGGATTTGTTGGTATGTGTTTTGAGTGAACCTAGGTTGAGATAGAGTTGTGCCAACAAATGGTTCTATTGTCGGGACCTAGTTCTGTGTCGAAGGTGAATGTGGCATCTGTTGAAGTCTGAGATCGAGGCTTGGGTTTATTAGAAGGAGATGGAATTTGCTCAAGCAGAAAATAGAGATCCGAGGTTGACCTGGGAAGAATGGTTAGGTAAGTACATTTATTCAGATATCCATGAAGTGTTCTTTGGTGAATTTCCCACTTTATTGAATGAATGATTGTCAAGGTTGACTCTAAAAAAAGAGGTGCTTCCATGGAGGAGAGCCTAGGGCTTGGACACCTAAGTTAATCCGACTGAAAAGTGTGAATAATAAGATTTCTCATGCTGTTAATTTTTGGTTGGATAGTATATTGGACGGGTACATTATTGAATTTGCTGTTGACACTACCAAGTCTTACAGTGTAGCAGAAAGATAGTTCTTTAAAGGACCACGAGGTAAGATCCTGAAATCATTAAACCCGTGGATTAAGATGTTGCTTTGAAAAAGGGATCTTGAGGATGAACTTCGACGAGTAAATTATTTGTGCACAGTGGGACTGGGTGTTGACTAGAGGAAGGTTTGGGAGAATGTATGGAATGAACTGAGATGATAAGTGGAGAAGGGAGTGACATAGATGAAGAGTGTGGGTTTCTGCGAAGTGGGAAGAGATTTTGATCGAACAAGAGAAGGAGAACTATGACAAGGAGAGAGACTTGCAGTGCGACTAGAAGTAGACTATGAACCAATACCATAACTTGACGAAGATTCTTATGATGAAGAGGAGGAATACTAGCTCATTTAAGAAGAAGAACCTCCAGATTCGTCTTAGACCAGAGGTTGCAGCATACTTACAACCCCGTCTACATCGCCAAAATACCAATACATATCTTGCGTTGCTCGGTATTGATTGTGTAATTCAAAACCAGACTATTATCAATTTCAAGAAGAGAATGCTAATGTTCGAAAATGAAGAAATATGAGTTCTTGAACCTTTAGATCCGTTGGAAGGTCCGCGATATGTCGAACCTGTAAAAGAAGAATATGATGCACATGATTTAGAAAACATTTACAATGTTTCTTCAAGGATAAATGATTATATCAATCCCACTATGGATGTTACATTAAGTTGGCGGAGTGTTAGTTCGTGTTCATCCGATTATGGCGAAGCACTGGAGATCTAGCATAATAGACTACATGAGGTCTCGATGTGCTTGGGTTACGAAATCGCAAGATGAAGATGCAGTATGGGAATTACATAGCGGGAGAATGGTGGTTGTCCTTGTCGAGGTTGAAGGACTACAGACTTTTGCAGATTTTGAAGTCATAAGGGTCGTTGACGATACCAATACATATCCTGTGTTGCTGGGTATCAATTGGGCAATTCAAAACCAGACTATTATCAATTTTAAGAAGAGAATGCTAACGTTCAAAAATGAAGAAATCATAGTTGTTGCATCTCTGGATCCCTTGGAAGGTCCGCAGTATGTCGGACTTGTAAAAGAAGATTATGATGCACATGATTTATAAAACATTTACAATGTTTCTTTAAGGATAAATGATTATATCAATCCCACAACGGATGGTACATTAAATTGGTGGAGCGTTAGTTCGTGTTCATTCGATTATGGCGAAGCACTGGAGAACTGGCATAATAGACTACATGACGTCTCAATGCGAAGATGTGCTTAGGTTACAAAATCGCTTTGCTGGGGTGGTAAAGAGGTATGTGATCTGCTCACTTATGAGGGATTGCCTAATTTAGATACCTTTATTGTTGATATCGAAGTTAAAGTACTAGAACAACAAAGGCTGTTGGCATTAGATGTAGATCTGAAAGCTATGCCAACGAGGTGGTGGGCTGTTCATAAACAGTCTATAGCTGGTTGGTCGCAGTGTCGAAGACTTCTAGAAATATGGTTCGGTGTAAGGATTTCATATGTCGGAGAAACATATAATGGTATAACCAGTCTTGTTGACCATTTGACCACCTGCAGTGTGACATGGATGAATATCCCTAAGCAATAATGGGTAGACATGTTCATACACACATTGGATACTATACCAAGGAATTGGTATACGTCACTGGAGCTTTGACGAGGGACTGTAGATTGGGATAATATGGCCATGAGTTTCAGACAGATATTTAGCTATGAGGATGGAAGTCCAACAGTGGATGCAACTTTGCAGGTGATCAAAGCAAAGATCTTTGAGGAAATACCAGGACTAGTGTATAATTGGCCTTAGTGGACTAAGACAGTTGAGAAGATGATGGAGCGCTATAATATTACAGGCGATCCAGATGATGATGATCCGAGAGATATCCATATTCCAAAAATTGAAGGAAGCCGAGAGCTGGAAGGACCCGAGATTTCATCTGTCAAATTCTTGAAGCTGCTGAAGATAAAGGAGGTAAATATTGTTTTTTTTGAAAATCCTAAATTTGCAAATACCGGAGATTATTGGGATGATGAAGCAATAGGTAAGATTATAGATTAGCTGCATGAATTCCAAGATTTTTTTCCTACCAAGTTTTCTGAGATGAAAGGGATTGTTGGGGATCTAGGAGAGATGAAAATCCCATTAAATCCTGATGCCAATCCAGTTAAGCAACGACCATATAGATTAAATCCCCAACACAAATAAAGAGTTAAGGCAAAGCTCGACAAAGTGATGGAGGCATATATCATTGAGCCTATCGAAGAGTCAGAATGGATTAGCCCAATGGTTGTTCAATATAAAAAGACCGACAAAGTTTGAATTTGTGTTGATTTGAGGAAGCTGAACGATGCATGTTGACACAATCCCTTTCCTAGCCCATTTACAGATGAAGTATTAGAAAGTGTTGGAGGTCAAGAAACATACTCATTTACTGATGGGTTCTCAAGATATCCTCAGATAAATATTGCCAAGGAATGTTGACACAAGACAACTTTTGTGATCGAATGGGGGTGCTCCCAGTATAGGGTAATGCCATTTGGTTTAAAGAATGCTCCTGTTGCCCAAAAGGGTTGGATCCATCAACAAGGAGCAAGGCGTTTCTCATGCGTGGAAAAGGTTCAATTCCTGTGAGGGCCTAACCTGGAGCCATGGGGGCATCTTGAGGTCGTGGTCGAACGTGTGGTTCCACTTTTGAATGATCTTGTGACCTGTGAACACATAAGTGGATCAAGGCCCACCCCTATGTCCTCCTTTGAAAAAAACAATTCTTGCTAGCTCACTCGGTTAAGGTGTGGGTTTCGTTTGCAAGGCGACTTGAGTTCAATACCCTTAGGGTGACTTTATTGGGAGGAGACTCCAAAAAATCCAACCATGTTAAGGGTTGGTGTGGTCCAGGTTGGGTGCAATCTCCGGGTGATTTTGACCCCTTAGATGCCCCTGGGTTGTGGTTTCTTAGCCAATGGTTGAAATGCACTGGCCTCGAGTGACGAGCATTTTAACAAAAAAAGAATGCTCCTACTATTTTCTCTCTAGAATAATTATCGTTGCTTTCAAATAATTTATTCATAAATTCCTGAAAGTCTATTTTGATGATTGGATAGTATATGGTCTACTCAAGAATCACATTGAGAGTTTAAGACTAATGTTAGAGCGCTATAGACAACATTAGATTCAGTGAATTTGAAGAAATGTATATTTTGTGCTCCATTTGGTATATTGCTTGGTCATGTGGTTTGTAAGCAAGGATTGCTAATGGATTCGGTGAAGATTGCAATCATAGTGGATTTACCTCCACCAACTTCAGTGCGAGAGCTAAGGACCATGTTGGGACATACGGGCTATTACAAGAAGTTTTTAAGGGGATATGCTCAGATTACAACTCTAACGAAAAAATTATTGAAGAAAGATGTCAAGTTTCAATTGAACGAGGAGTGTCAGTAGAGCCTCAACAACTAAAGGAGAAAATAGTGACATCACCTATGAAACCGGACACGTCCAAAAGGTCCTGCGTGTCTCGTGTTCGCATGTCGAACACAAACACGCTAACAGAGCGTGTTCGACACGTCTCTGCAGCGTGTCCCTTGTTTGGACACGTGTGTCCGAGGACTGTTAGTGCGTGTCCCGAAAACATGACACATTTTCCACTAAAAAAACGTCCAGAATTGCTTTAAATATAAAATTTCCCTTTATTTTGATCATTTGCAAGTGTGGAGAGGGCTCTAAAGTGTGTTTGTTGTGCACGTGAAGAAGATTTGAAGGATTTAAATGTGTAATTACTAATGTTAAATGTGCATTGATTTTGATTTCTATTGAATATTTGTAAAAATTTGGATCTATATGTCTATATTTTTAATATATATCTATAACGTGTCCTACGTGTCTTGATTTTGGGGGTCACCGTGTCCGTGTCGAACACTCGAATCCCCATGTCCTTCATGTCCCATGTCCTTGTGTCAGGTGACTTAGGACAACACCTATCTTGGTATTTCTTGATTGGTGAAAAGAATTACATGTACATGTTGATGCATCATCAGTTGCTTTGGGATCGTGCTTGCTCAACTAGGCGAGGGATCTATTGATCACCAATTGCATTCGCTAGTAGAAAACTATCGACAATAGAAAGAGAATGTTTAGCGGTTTGTCGAAGCGATGCATAAACTCCATGAAGTAGTTTTGTCACAGTTCAAGGCATCGACAGAGCAGACCTGAAGTGGCTCGGGACGAGCCACATGTGAGTGTTGGGGGCTTGTTGTCCCTAGGAAATTTTGGTAAGTTTTGGGTACCCTTTTTGGAAATGAATTTTTGGTGTGAACAGGGCTACAATGAAGTGGTCATTCTTGGAAGTCCCGGATTTACTTTCTCAAAGTCGAGAGTGAAACTTTTGACAAGTTCAAAGAGTTCAAAGCTCTGATTGAAAATCATATAGGAAGACACATCCGTATACTAAGTTCAGATAACGAAGGTGAATATGAGTTTGATGATTTTTGCCGAGAAGCATGAATCAAGAGAGAGCTGACAGTGCCTTACAACCCTCAACAGAATGGGGTTGAAGAAAGGAAGAACATAACGATTTGTGAAGCTACTAAAGCTATACTCATTGACCTTAATCTTCCTTTATCTTTGTGGGCTGAAGCTGCATGTATTGCTGTGCACATTCAAAACAGAATCCTGTTGATGCTTGAAAAATCCCAGGTATCGACAGTAGGGATTCTCCCCAACAACCGTTCCCAATTAGATCGTTTATTATTTGGTATGGGGAATTCGTCTGCTTAGCGGCCCGACTACCGTAGAATTAGAAGAATGTTTTAACTCAGCTTTACTAGTTGCGACCCGGTCCATCGTTTATGTATTTTATGTATTAAGGGATGAAATGCAGGTGCCTATACTAAATGCAGGTGATTGCCAAAACAAGAACCTCCCAAGTCGTTAGCCACAAGTGAGCTGCGCAGGGTCTTACCTCTCGCCTTACATGAATCAATTTTTCTTTAATCACCCAAAGCAAAAACAACTAAACTATCCTACCTATCCCAAGGGGAGCAGAGATTAAAATTGATATGAGTAGTGTACTGTACTATTGCATGCGGAATCCTACAGGTAGCTGTTCAAATTCTTCATACATAAACACATTAGGAAGATATAAACAAAGATTGCTCTGTCATGTGAAAACATTCATTACTCATTCCATGCACAAGATTCTTAACAGAAAGTAAAATCATTTAGAAATTGCAGAAATAGTTCAACAGGTTAGAACGATCTCACAGTTGTATAGCAGACTAAAATAGAAATAGTTCATCATTTAGTAATCTATACAATCCAATTGGAAACTCGTGCAGTCCATCAAAATTTGGTTCTCTTTATTTATAAAAGTAGTTCTCATACAAATAGCTTCAACATAGGCGCTAGAAAAAGTCCCCTCTACTATCTCTATTCTACCCCTATTTATACATTTTACAAATGACCTTTTAGCTACCTTAGCCTCTTAGGCTTCCTTGACTCTTTGATTTACAAAATTTGTCTTCTAGTGACTTACACTAGGAAAATAGAAATAAACAAGATAATCTATAAAAGGTGCCACATGTACACAGGACAAAACTTAGGAGGACCCAACTGACCCACCAATAAATTCTTTCCATGCAGCAGCTTCTGCAGCGATGGTCTTGAAGTCCATAGGCTCCAACAATCTGACTGTCACTTCATGTATGGCCAACTGCGACTTTATCTTTGTTGTTTTGGGTGGAGTTACCCTGAGCTGGTCTTCCAGAAGGCAATTACTGATTGCGGCTTGTACAACATCTGACTGTCACTTCATGTATGGTCAACTGCGACTTTATCTTTGTTGTTTTGGGTGGAGTTACCTTGAGCTGGTCTTCCAGAAGGCAATTACTGATTGCAGCTTGTACAACCAAACTCTTTACTGCTTTCTCAGTAATGCCTTTAACTCGTTGTATGCTAAGCTCGTCCTCCTGCAATCTGTCCTGGAGGTATTCCAAATGTTCCTCATGGTTAGGAAACTCCTGGATTCTTTTTGCCGCAAAGGTTTGACATCTATTATGTGTTGTGAGCACCCTCTTATAAAAATCCATACACCTCTCCAAAGTTTACCCGACCCCAGTTGTTAATCTTGCAGTGGGCTTGCTGCTGAAATCCATGAGTTCGAATTCTATCTTCAGGTTCTCAGTGGTCTTCTGTGGAAACTGCTCCGGAAAAGCTGCATTGGTTTCTATCCATGTCAGTTGTCCCTGAAGAATTTCTGCAACTTCTAGTGTCTTTGTTTTGAAATCGGTTGAGATCGTCGAGATTTCCTGCAATCTTGTTTCAACCTGTTTAATCTTATAAACTTTTGCGAGCTTTAGCTGGACTTGATATGTTTTCCTCATGATTAAGAGGGCATGCTCTCAGAGAGGGGTAATATCAACTTGTCATTCATTTGCTGCCTTGAGCTGAGTCTCCAAGGAACTATTCCGTGCCTCCAACTCTGCCACTTGGACCTCTAACTCCTCTGCTTGCTTATCAGCTGCGGTCTTTTGCGCCTCTAGCTCTGAAATCTTATCCTCAAGGTCTTTCTTTTCTCCATCAATGATGGTATTTGAAAGTACCAAGGCCTCCTTTTTCGATTCTAAGACCTGGTAGGCCTCTTGGAGCCTCTCAAACTCTAAAAGAGTGGCCTCATGTTTTCTCTTCATTTCAAAGCCTTCCCCCCTTTCTTTCATCGAATTATCCTTGACTCTCACCATCTTCTCCTAGTATTGATCTACAGTTTCTTTCAATCTGTCCACATTATAAGCATTTGCTTGAGCAACTGTGACACTAATTGAGGCCGTCAGTTGTGGATCTTCATGGATCTTTTAGTAATTGTGATTACTTCAGGCTGGGTGCCCACCTTTAACTTCTTTTTGGACCTCCGAACAATGGTTTTCCGTTTAGGATCGAAAACCACCCTGTCTAGCCATGCAACTGCATGTTGCTTGGACGGAGTGAAGGGTACTAACTCTAACTCTGTAAAAGGGAGGTCACACCCTGTTATGGGATCTCCTGAGGTAGAAGGAGGATCTTCTGGATTGTCCTGGGCAGTATCCTGTTCTACATTCTCCTTGTCTCGATATTCTTGCTCTTTCCTCTTCAATTCCTTAGCTGCCTTTTCAGCCTCTTTTCCTGCCTTGTCGGCTGATTCCTTTTGTATCCTCTCTCCTGCTTCCTTTTGTCTTTGTTCTTCTTCTTCCCTCTTCCTTTGGGCCTCCTTAGCTACTAATTTCTCTGCTTCTTCAACTAATCTTCGGGTTTCATCTTCCTTCTTCCTTCAGCTTCCGCTGTTTAGTAGTGCTACTGCTGTTGCCTTTGCCTCATGCTGTTGTATTTTTCTGTTTGAACCGCTTATTCAAAGCAGTCATATTGCATGCGTTCTTGAAAATTTCTTCGTCCTTGTCCCAGTGGTCAGAGTATTCAATGTTTACCTTTACAAGTGCACAATGTGCAGCAATCTTGCCATGGGAATTGTTCCTATGAAAGCTTTTCTCACCGAAGTGAAAATTTTCTAGGTCTTTCACAAAATTGGGCGCACTTTTTACTTTTGAAAACTTGTAGCCAACATAGAAAGGCATCAGTGGGTAGACCGCCTTCTTCATGTCAAACAGAAGATTCCCAAATCCATCCAGAAAAAATTGTCTTACTGCTTCCTTATGAATGATGTAATCAGTGGCATACTTAGGGAGTAGTGACAGGGCTCTAGTCCCTCCATACATCCTCAGATAGGTGCATTCTTCAGAGAAAAAATAATCTCCATATTCACTTATAACTTCTAAAGCACCCTCAGACATACACTTGCATTCTTCCAGAAAGATCAACTGGTAAAGTGGCATCAGAAGTTCCTCACAGATGAGCTTGTAAAAGCTGTGATACTTATAAGATCTGATATGCGGTGTAAATGGGTGTCTTGGCCTCATTCCGGCTGCAGTTCAGTTTCGGGAATGGGTACAGGCACAAGATACAATCAAGTATATATGATCCCATGTAGAATTCTGATTTTCTTTGGAGTAGCCCTCTTAGTGCAACACCTATGCAAGAAGACAAACTGTTGGCCACAATGTCAGTTCAGTTGAAAATAGTGCCTTGCATAGTCACATGATACATTAGTGGGATCCAACCTATCTTATAGAACTTCCCAATAGCCCTGCCAAAGATTCTATTGAGCATCAGGGATACAAGTCTGTGAGGAGTGCGCAAGCTGGCAGTTTCATATTCACCAGAGGCCTTATGTCAAAATGGCTTTTCCGCTATCATCATTAGCTTTGTGCATTCGATATAGTCTAAACTTAGGCTATTTACTTAGTCATCCATCATGCTGATTTCGAGGACTAGTAGATTGTATGCTTTGGATATGTAAGCAGGAGTAAAAGAGACAAAACCCTTTCCTTCGACGTTATACATGATCATAGAATTTATGTCTGCTTTAGGTAAAATCCAACCGATCACCTTGGCACAAGGAAAAAGTTCAGGTCGTGTGGATACCTTCGTGATCCCAGATCTCAATATGTTTTCATACAGGGGAATATCTTCCAAGCCTGCATCCCGAAACTTCTGATCCTTGATCATGGGATATATCTGTCCGCATTTGAACTCTGGTTCAGCTTCGGTGAGAGTTTTGGTATTCTCATAAATTATCTCAATCCTAGGCATGATTTCCAAATCTGAATCCTCCTCAGTATCCTTGGCTTTCTTCTTTCCTTTCTTTGGCATAGTGCTGTGTGAGGACTAAGGTTGTAGCACAATCACATCAAGACTTGACTTGATGTCCCTGCTATTAAAACACATGCATTCATATAAATAGGAAAATGCGAAACTACTGTAAAATTTGCAAGATATACAAGAAAGCCTAGCTAACAAATCATTTTTCCTTTCAACGCAAAATTGCACTCATGGAGAATAATAAATATATCTTTTACCAAATCGTCTTTAGCCATCGAGAAACGACCCTGTGATGGAGAAAGACTCCGTATAACATCAAACACCAAACCTATGGCAAGGTCAAGCTGAGATGATAAACACTAGCTCACACGCGGGTTCTAACTGCTGCTTTAAGAGCTCAAACTCTAAAACGTCTAGTGTTCTAAAACACGACATAGAAGAATCATCAATTTCGGTTTTAAACCCTGCGCAAAACCCCCTCTCGTTGACCTTATTAACCGCGAGAATCAGTCTCGAGGAAACGGTGGCAACTCCAACAAACCTAGGTTGACTTCGAAACCTTTTGCAACCACAACGTCGACCACAAAGGGAAAAATACTTTTTGATGAAGCCCCAGGCCGAAACTCAAAAGAAAATGACGGCCCTCTAAGCTCGGGACCTCGCTAATCCCCTATCATCGCAAACGAATATGAACCAGACGAGGAGTGGCCGATGAAAAACTCGACCCGCCTTAGTCTCATCATTAACACACCAGGGGTCTGAGCTATCCATCTCCAAGGTTTGAGTGGTAGAGACAAAAATGGCTTGGAGCAGGTAAAAACCACGGCTTGTTGCAAACTAGGTCAAAAGAAAAAGGGAGTCAAGGTCAGCTAACTCAAAACAAACAAAGCCCGATGAGGTTGAGGGACAGACTTTAAAACAACGACGGATGCAGAACTTAACCCCGTAAACAAAGAGAATCTCAAAACGTTATTTTTCCAGACCCCGTTTACCAAACAGTTAAATGACCAAGTTGGAGGCCAACCTGGCAAAAGATGAAAGGCATGGAGTTGGTGAAGACAATCGCAGGCTCCAACAAACAATTGACAGCTGGAATGTGTCCAAACGGAGTAACAACCCGTTAAACAAACCTCCTGGGCTATATATAGAAAAGTCAATAAACATGCATTAAATGTGGTCGCTGGGTGAAACACAAATCGCATGTACGAGAGAAACACCGTTCGGCGCCTAAAGCTCATCGGGGAAAATCCTCCGATTCGGAATCGACGAGAGATAAAACAATTTCCCGACAGTATCGGTTACAACATCCCCATCCCCCTGCAGCTATTGGCTTGCTTCGTCAAAAGCCAACCGCAAAACAACGTCAACCTGCTTCATCTTAAGGTTTTGACAATGACCATAAGCTTTGCCGCTCTCTTTGGAAAGGATAATTAGATTCTACCAACACTGTCAGAGAAGTTTGCCGGGAACGCCCGACGAAAAGCTCGTCGGCAGACTTACAAAGAAGTATCCGATCGACAATGAAAACTTAAGCCGAGCCGAGCACGTTCGATGAAAGGAAAGTTTAGTTGCAACAGTCGGCCAGACTTCGGTGAAATTGTCCGATGAAGAACCGTCGACAACTCATTGGATCTCTGATGTATCTTGTGCACACGAGACGAGATATCTGTTACACAGTATATGCTCTGAGTTAGTTCATGTCCGATCTGAAGCACATACATTGGGTAGCTGCACAAACATGTACTTAGATATGTGCGAGGTACTATCACTTATGGGTTCAGGTATACTTCCAGCAGTGGAGTAATGTTAGCTGGATATGTTGACTTGTGGAAATTGAACCCAGTGATAGATTAATTTTTCTCACAACAATTAACAATTGATCATGCAAAATCACTCACAAAAGAGACTGAAATTGGAGCTGAACA